>CM046343.1:29860169-30346398 GCA_025403435.1 Artocarpus heterophyllus
TCTTCTTCTTCCAACTACTCTTGACCCTCATTTTCTTTATTTCCTCCGTGACATGCTTCAACATGTCTCCTCTATAATTGTTTCCATCACTTCTCTTCAAAGACTTCATCTTTTCTTCCTTTCTCTTCCACGGTTCCCACACTCTTCTTCTCATTTCTTTGCTGAAGCAAAATACTTAGAGAACTTCTTCAAGGCAGCCATAAAAATCAGCCACCATCACCTCCATTTGAGCAAGAATTTCAGTCATACCGAAGTAAAGGAACCTGTTTTGAAGCCATTTCAAGCTTCCAACTAACCATAATCCGAGGTTAGAATCTTATGAACAAATTTAGTCTTTCATTTATAAATTTTCTTTTATACTAAAGGATTATTCAAATTTGCGTTCTTAAACCTAAGTATATGTTTGTTGCTATTTTGGAGCATATGTATGAAGTCTAAGTGTATATGCCCTAGACAGAAAATTTATATTGTTAAACTTTATAATACCTCTATGGGCAGTGGTTATTTCTTGAAATTCTAAGATTAAATTAAAATAAATTTTATGAATGTAGTTGTATGTTGTGCTTTAGTTTTAATTGTCCTTATGCACGCCTTAGGATCAAGGGAGTATGGAGCTAACGTTAACTGATTCCAGGATTAAAAGATTGTTGATAAGCTTGAAAGGTAGGGATTCTATTACTCATCTTTTGTGAGGTTTTTATAGAATTAAAATTGATTGTTTTGCCGCAATATATATATATCTATGTTGAACTGATATTATATGATTATCACATATGAAACTATGACATGGACTCGTCTTGTATTGTACGGCGAGGAACATAATGAATTGACACATGTTATAAATTGAGAAGCATGGTTAGGAAAACTAACTCTATTGATAATGATTCAATATAGAGAAATTGTGAGACATGAAGAGGGCGACGGTTACGTCCTTGGGCATGAATACCCTAAAAGGTAAAATAGGGGGAAGGCGATGACGCTTCCTTGGGTTGAAAGTCCCAGAACACACTGTACAGGAATCGATTTGGTGAGGACTCGGGGCTTGATGTCCCCTCACCGGAACACCCTTGGAATGTTTATAGGGTGATCAAGTGCGCCCATTTGGGTCTCGATGAGTTGAGTGATACTCAATTTAACATGGATACCTAGGAACAATGATGATTGGTAATATTTGTATAAATGTGTAATTATGACACTTGGTAATGATTAACTACGGTATCCATAAGATGTGATCATAATAAACCTCATAATCTGAAATATGATGTGACTTACTAACCATGCAGATTTTAATGTGGTAATGATAAAAACCTAAAGGTGGGTAATGGCTTTCTCTACTGAGCATAGTGTTGCTCATACCCTTATGTTTATATCTTTTCAGGACTCACTAAGTGTGAGGTGGCTACGAGAAATATAGTTGAGGAAGTGATGTAGCTATATTACATTGGGACTGCTTCAATTGTTGAGAATGTTCTTCATGATAATGTAAGCATCAATTGTTACTTTCTGTGACTGTATTACAATGTGTTGAGGGTTAAAATGATGATGACAACAGTTTATATTATTAAATTTAAGGTGCTACATTAAAACTGTGGTTTATTTATCGTTTATATTTTTATTTTTGAGTTGAGAGTTTTCATTTAAGTCCCGGGCAAATTTTATTTTTAAGGTTTTACTTTTATTATTTATTTTTATTTTATCTCATTAAAAACTGTTAACCCCCACATAGGGGCGTTACAGAATTTTTGGTATCAGAGCCTAGGTTCGGTTAACCTAGGTAGTATAGCACCACTTAAAAAAAATATATTTTTGAAATGGTTTTGAAGCTGAATTTTTATTGTCATCATCAAAATGAACCTTCACATTGATTTATACAGTCTAGAAGGATGTAACATGGAAAGGCCATAGAATGAAAATATTAATAGTTATATGAGTACAATAATTATATAGAAGGAAAGTATTAATAGTTATGAGGGAATGAGAATTATATGGAATGAGTTTATAAGTAGAATGCTTATGAGAAATTCGTATAATATTTGGATCTATAAGCATATTTAATTCGTATAAACGATGAGAAATTCGTATAGATACGAGGATTTAAAAGCCTTTTGTCTCGTGAAAAACAATAAGAAATATAAGGCTTGATTTATTGATTTTAAAGTTTGACATAGATATGCCAAATTTTTCGTAATTGATTCAAACCTAAGTAATGATTATGTGTGGATTCGATGGAGCACATAAGTGTCAATAACTTTTCTTAAAAGTTCTATTTATTTGAGGAATATGATATAAGTTGGGAATCATGGTATTGAATCTTGAGAGAGATAAATGTTAGACTTTTGGTCTGTTGAGACTGTGTAAAGTCTAGAATGCATGAATCTCAAAATTGGAATATTTCGTTACGTACATTGTATTTAAGTGTATCAGTGAATCTTTTGGTTACCTAAGGTTTTGTTATATGAGGAAATTATATATTGTATAAGTAGAATTGTGGGGATTGTAGATGTTCTTAAGTAGTAACATCAAGTGTCTTTGTTCATTGATATGGTCTATGTTGAAAGACGTAAATCGTATTGATTTCAAGGTTAGTCACATTCTAAACCCTTGGTAGCAATGATGATGAATCCATTGATAGATGTTAAGTATTATCAATAACATATGGGTGTATGCATTGTTCAATAAGGTTTTGATTAAAACAAAATTATTTGAGTTGCTGGAAGATTGTGTTGTTATGAAATGATTTTAAATATCATTCAGGAAGATCCTTGTTGTCGTTAAATTAGATTTGTTGTTCATACTTAACTTATCTATAGTGGACTTTGAATTGGGTTTAAGATTTATACAAATTGGTTTTCAATTTTATGTTTGTTATTTAACTCGTTCTAAATGTGTTAAGGCCCGAAACAACCTGACCATTTTCAACTAAGAACATTTGGGCCTAGTTCAAATCTTAAATCAGTTTGATTCACACTGTCTCTCCCACGTGGTTTCTATACGTGTCATATACAGTGGTTTAATCATTGTTTACATATACGTTTACTGTGCATAGGAGCTTATTTCTCCGAGTTCACTTTTTCTCTCTTAATTTGTTATTTTCTCTCTAAATCGCAAATCCTCTTCTTTTTCATTAAAAATTCTTCTTTTCCTCTAAAAGAAGAAGGAATTCTAGGATTCTGCAATTTACTATCTTAATTTTTCCTTTCTATTTACTCTTCTTTCATCTCATCATGGACCCAAAGTACCAACACCTGAGAAAGTATTTCCCATCACTCTCCCAAAAGATTCTTAGAAAGAAATACAAGGCTAGAATTACTCGGTTGTGGATTCTTATGCGTTTTGGTATCCCTTGTGATGTGAGAATGTTGATAGAGGGGAAAATCCGTCCGAGTGACTTTAGTCAAGATGTCGGTTTACCAGGAACAGGTACCAGTCGTAGTGCAATGAAAAGAAGAGCTCGTGCCATCGTGGTCACTTGTAACAAATGTGGAAGACAAAATTGTAACGGTAAATGTACTTCACCTGGTTATATGTCTACGAATAGAGAGGATAAAATAAGGTTTTGTAGGGATGGACTTTCAAAAGAGAACTTGGATAGCATCCATCCTCCTCTCCACGGTCACCCTAGTGGATATGTTCAAGGAGCTATTTTTAAACTCTGGCCTAAATTTTATACAGAAAGACAACGCCTCAGGAATATGGTATTTCTAGATCCTGTTTGCCAAGCCATAAGAAAACTGGATGGGGAATAAGTCATCGCACTATAAAGGTTATTTAGTCTTTGCTTATTTGAAGCAGTTTTAGTTGATGTTCAACAGTTTGTGTTTTTCTTTTACTCAGAATATTTGCTTTTGTGTTTGAAATAATTGTGATTATTAGATTGATACAGTAAGTGTTAATATCTTATTTAATTTATGATTTTCTTAAATATATATATAATAAAATATATTATCTTATCAGACACATTACATACGGTACAGTAATATGTTTGAATTTTGAAAAACTTATCCAGATATTTCAAGATTTGTGTCTCAAATTTCAAAAGTTCTACAGTATTTGTCGTTTATATTAAATTTCTCGACTTGGTGTATATTTGTCAAAAAGTCTACAGTTGTGTCAAGACGGTCTTCTGTCGAATTGTTCTCAATTGTCAAAAGTTATACAATTAGAGTCTAATCTTTTTCAAAAAGTGAATCAGATTTTCTGAAAACTATCAATCACCTTATCTTACTTTCTTATCCGCACAATATTTTGTTTAAATCTTTGGATTACCTTTTCATTACCTACTCGTCTATCTCTTTAGCCCTTTTTGTATATTTCTCATCTTTAAAATCTCATGTAGAACCCGAAGTCTAAGTGGAGCAGACATTAAGCAACCACTTCTATAAACCAAATATGTCTACCTCCCAGTCCACGAAGAAAATAAAGAATGTCTGTGTCTTTTGTGGTTCCAGCCTTGGAAAAGATAAAGCTTATTTAGAAGCTGCAAATCACTTAGGGCAAGTCCTAGCACACAAGAAGATTAACATAATCTATGGGGGTGGTAGTATAAAAATGATGGAAAATATGGCACTAGCAGCTAGGTCTAGCGACGCTACTGATGTAAGAATTTGGCCTCATATTTCAGTTGAAGGAAACCTTTGTAAGGAAGCCATAGGTAAGGGAGAAGGAGTCAGGAGTATCCCTAGAAATTTTAAAGACATAATCTATAATTCTGATGCTTTTATAGCATTACCTGGTGGTCTAGGTACTCTTGAGGAAATATTTATAGTTGCTTGTGGGCAATTGTTGGGCTTTTATTCCAAACCTTTGGGACTGCTGAATGTAAATGGTTTTTATGACGGTCTTTTGAAATTTCTAGATTACGCTGTGGAAGAAAACATCACTACAGAATCGGAGAGACAAATCTTTGTTACTGCTTCAACAGCTGAGGAATTGATAGATAAAATGTAAATCATACATCCAGAATCCGACACTGCAACATCCAAGCTTGAATGGGAAAGGGAAAGCCGGGAGCGGCCAATTGATTTGAATCTCCATCTGTAATCTTTTTGTTTTATCTATGGCATGTAGGCATGTGTGTCCGTATTTCGTGTGTTACGAATAACCGTTTACTTTGTATTCTGTGTTTCTTGTGGTACGTCGTTGTTAAATCTTTTAGATTCATTGAGCCTAATGCCGGGATGGCTGGATACGGAGTACTTGATGCTCTCGAAACGCATCCTTCTTAAGGTCCGATCTTTTGTTTATCGATGTTTTTGTATCCTCTAAGCATGCATGATATGGATAGCTGGTATACGGAGTGCCTTGCACTCTCGAAACGTATCTGTATTATGTTTGTAATGTGTAATATTCTGTTAATATTATGTGGAAGTACCAGAGTCAGTTATGAGGATATTCCATATGAAATATGAGTATATTATTTGGATTGAATGTTTGTGTCATGAGGATAGCTGTTTAATGAAAAATATGTCGGGTATGTTTGCAACTCTGAGATTCCGTTTAATATCTCTATGAGTAAGTTTAATGTATAGTTTTGAATAAAAGTGTTTGTGATATATGTTTTATGATTATGTTTTAGTTTATTAGTTGAGGTATGAAATCAAATATATTTGACTTTTCCTTACTCAAAAAGGAAAAGGAACCTAAAGATGAAGTATATAAAATTTCTCTGGCAATCTCCTTAAATGTGATTGTAAATCACAGTCCATGGACAATGAAGGACTGGAATCATAGTATGGTCAATATGTATGCCTGATCAGATTCTTAGACTATTATACGGTGTTATAAGTTGAAACTTGTCAGAAATACTCTCATTGAGGGATTTAGGAGTAAGATTTATTATGCAAGTAAATAAGTGGAGATACGATAACTTAACTTTGGAAGATAAACAACATTAACGGTTTAGACTCGGAATTGGAATCATAATGGAATCAAAATTTTTACTAGTATTGCTAGAATTGAAATTTCGAGGACGAAATTTCTTTAAGGGGGGTAGAGCTGTGACACCTGTTATTCTCCTAACGGGTAATAACGGGTATTGAGGTAATTAAATTAATTTTTAATGTATAAAAAAAAAAATTGCTTCATTTAAATTTATTTTATAATATTTATTTTTATCTATTTTTAAGTTTTCTAAAATTCTCCTATATTTATTTAGTATGATTACTAAAAAGCCTTAGAACTTCTAATAAATCTCAAAAATGTCATATTGGCATTATGTGTGTTAAAGTCTTTAGATGAGACATAAGGATATCTTTTCCAACTACTCTTGACCCTCATTTTCTTTATTTCCTCCGTGACATGCTTCAACATGTCTCCTCTATAATTGTTTCCATCACTTCTCTTCAAAGACTTCATCTTTTCTTCCTTTCTCTTCCACGGTTCCCACACTCTTCTTCTCATTTCTTTGCTGAAGCAAAATACTTAGAGAACTTCTTCAAGGCAGCCATAAAAATCAGCCACCATCACCTCCATTTGAGCAAGAATTTCAGTCATACCGAAGTAAAGGAACCTGTTTTGAAGCCATTTCAAGCTTCCAACTAACCATAATCCGAGGTTAGAATCTTATGAACAAATTTAGTCTTTCATTTATAAATTTTCTTTTATACTAAAGGATTATTCAAATTTGCGTTCTTAAACCTAAGTATATGTTTGTTGCTATTTTGGAGCATATGTATGAAGTCTAAGTGTATATGCCCTAGACAGAAAATTTATATTGTTAAACTTTATAATACCTCTATGGGCAGTGGTTATTTCTTGAAATTCTAAGATTAAATTAAAATAAATTTTATGAATGTAGTTGTATGTTGTGCTTTAGTTTTAATTGTCCTTATGCACGCCTTAGGATCAAGGGAGTATGGAGCTAACGTTAACTGATTCCAGGATTAAAAGATTGTTGATAAGCTTGAAAGGTAGGGATTCTATTACTCATCTTTTGTGAGGTTTTTATAGAATTAAAATTGATTGTTTTGCCGCAATATATATATATCTATGTTGAACTGATATTATATGATTATCACATATGAAACTATGACATGGACTCGTCTTGTATTGTACGGCGAGGAACATAATGAATTGACACATGTTATAAATTGAGAAGCATGGTTAGGAAAACTAACTCTATTGATAATGATTCAATATAGAGAAATTGTGAGACATGAAGAGGGCGACGGTTACGTCCTTGGGCATGAATACCCTAAAAGGTAAAATAGGGGGAAGGCGATGACGCTTCCTTGGGTTGAAAGTCCCAGAACACACTGTACAGGAATCGATTTGGTGAGGACTCGGGGCTTGATGTCCCCTCACCGGAACACCCTTGGAATGTTTATAGGGTGATCAAGTGCGCCCATTTGGGTCTCGATGAGTTGAGTGATACTCAATTTAACATGGATACCTAGGAACAATGATGATTGGTAATATTTGTATAAATGTGTAATTATGACACTTGGTAATGATTAACTACGGTATCCATAAGATGTGATCATAATAAACCTCATAATCTGAAATATGATGTGACTTACTAACCATGCAGATTTTAATGTGGTAATGATAAAAACCTAAAGGTGGGTAATGGCTTTCTCTACTGAGCATAGTGTTGCTCATACCCTTATGTTTATATCTTTTCAGGACTCACTAAGTGTGAGGTGGCTACGAGAAATATAGTTGAGGAAGTGATGTAGCTATATTACATTGGGACTGCTTCAATTGTTGAGAATGTTCTTCATGATAATGTAAGCATCAATTGTTACTTTCTGTGACTGTATTACAATGTGTTGAGGGTTAAAATGATGATGACAACAGTTTATATTATTAAATTTAAGGTGCTACATTAAAACTGTGGTTTATTTGTCGTTTATATTTTTATTTTTGAGTTGGGAGTTTTCATTTAAGTCCCGGGCAAATTTTATTTTTAAGGTTTTACTTTTATTATTTATTTTTATTTTATCTCATTAAAAACTGTTAACCCCCACATAGGGGCGTTACAAGGATAGAAGTCCTACCTCAATACTAGTGCCGGTACCCCACACCGCAATCCCGGTCCGCTATACGTTAGCTCCACGGAACCACGAACGATCCTAGATACAAACTAAGTCGATCAATATCTAGTTCGAAGCATTCTATGTTACTAAATCATTTCATGATGTCCTAGTGTGCCATTTGTACCTTTAAAATCATCCTATAAGGTTGGGATTTAAATCAGGGTTCAAAACAGTGAAAACGGGTGAAAATCACAAACTTTTCCATGCCTCGGTCGGCCTGCCGGACGCTCTGCTTCGGCCTGCCGAACTGCACAGTTCGGCCTGCCGGAAGCAAGGTTCGGCCTGCCGAACATTTCCCCAGATTCGGCCTGCCGGTCGGAAGAACACCGGCCTGCCGATCATCACTCCGGCCTGCCGAACATGAACTTCGGCCTGCCGAACTGGGAAAACCCAGAAATCCCAGCCACGGGTTTCTCGATCCCCAAAATCCAAATCTTGATTCCAACCTGTTTTTCTCAAATCCCAGGCATGAAAAACAATTATACTTGATAGAAAAACATTCTAAAACATGTTTGGACTCATTTAAACAAGATTTTGACTCAAAATCCTCAAAAATCCAAAAATGAGAAAAAGAGGAGAAAAATGAAAAATCTTGAATTCTATCTGTTTTTCTTCAATCTAAACTTAGATTCTAGTTGTTCTAAGTTCATTTAACACAAATCCAAGGTTTTCTAAGCTTAAACAAACTTAGATTTCAAAAACACACAAAATTGAAAATTTTGTAAAAAGTTTAGAAATTTCGAATCTAACCTCGAATCGAAGCTTCAATCCGCGTTCTCGGTTGCCGAATCACGTCCCCGAGCTTCCTCCTTGCTATCCCGAAGCTTGGATTCGAAATGGAGTTCAAAAATTTGAGAGAGAATTGAGAGAGAAAGAGAGCTGCCGAGAGAGAGAGAGAGAGAGAGGAGAGAGAATGTCACGGGGGAGTGAGGAGAGAGAGAGGAAGGAAGGAAATAAATAGAGAAAATAGGTGGTCGGTTTTACTGTGCGAAAACCATGTGCCGCCCACGGTTTTGTAAAACAAAGTATTTTTAACATTTTACAAATTGTTGTGTTTTAAAACTCAAAACATCATTTTAAAATAATAAGAAGTCCTTCGAATTCATTAATTTAACAAAACAACCAAAAATTCAAAAATCCAACCAAATAGTCTAATAAATGTTAAAACGTTAATTATGGCACACTAATTCATCATTTACATTACATTAACATTAAATAAATTTCAGGACGTTACATTTACCCATAAGAATCATAATTTTGTTTCAAGATACAACATTTTAGTGGCTTAAAAAACACAATTGAGACTACTTGGCGGTTTACAAGAGAGCCTAGAGAGTTTTCAAACCTAAATATCTAAAAAATCAGAGTTTTTTTTTTTTTACTAATGCTTAAGCCTGATTTAACTGAAATTGGCTTTCAAGTAAGAGGCCAACAATTTTGGACAAAACACGACGACATGATACGAAAATAACATAAGATAAACTGGTTTGGATCGAAGGTTTCTTTCGTTCATAAATAGGTTGACACGAATAATACAAAAATAAATGAGTTGGATTTGTACTAGCCCGTATAACATGCTTTACTCGTTTATATACCTAGTAGTATCATCTATAGGCTTTATGTTTAAATGTTTTATGATTTTGTCAATCATTCACATTTGGAGAATTTATTTTATTGTTATTACATGCTTGTTTGATTTATCTACAATTTATAGCAAGCAGTCAATTAATATCACTTTTGAATGGCAAATAAAAATTTCATAAATGAGTTTCTGTCGTACCAATCTGCCACGATTCACTTAATAAACGTGTTCACTATAGTGTCATGTTACCTGTGTTATATGCAATTCGTGTTCGTGTTTGGGTTCTTAACATGTTTATTAATCATGTTGTGTTTGTATTCATATTAATTATATTGTATCATAATAGTTTTAGCTCTAATACGATATATGAACATGAATTGCCGGCCTTTTAAAAATAGATAAATACTTAAAAGCCCTCAAATTTATTTTCAAAAGAAATAAACCCTCACATTATCTCTTCAAATTGTGCAAAGTGTTTAAAAAAATTATTATTCAGGTTTATATTTGAGGGCTCTTTTAATTTTATTTTAGTATCTTACTAACCATATCGTATTACATCATTTTAAAATTTGAAAATGTTATCTAATTAACTTTCATACTTATTTAGTAAATGATATGATAAAAAGATTGGTTTGATATTTGTTGTTTAATTTGAGAAATACGGTATTCTTTCACAAGTTAAACCACTTATATGATAAAGTCTGAAACATACTACTTTTAATGAATATAAAGATAATATTGTTCCCAAGTATTTTGGGTTGGAATTAGACAAATATACATTATTTAAAGAGATTTTTGTCTTTTTAGCTTGAAAAAAAATATAATGAAACACAATTGTGGTAGTACCTTTTTGTAGGCATTACCTATATGTAATTTTCACATCCAACTCTACCACAAGAAAAATCTCCGATCCTAAATTTTGAAAAAAAAAAAAAATCCCTATTTGGTTGTTGTATCAGTTTTCTACACCTATAGTTTTAATTTGTTTTTGCACCTGAAGATTTTTCTCTCTCACACACACAAAAAGAAAAAAGAAAAAAGAAAAAGTATGAAGAATTGCCTTTCTTTTTTTCAGCATAAAACGACCTTTAAAACAACTGGGTGATAAAATAAAATTATTATGGCTCGCATATAGTAGGTGGTCCTTTCTTGAGGTTTTGGTTTCGTCTACGAGTCAAAAGCCAGCTCTCCCATAAAAAAACAAACCAAAACATGAGACGGCGAACGAACTCACTCCCTGACACTCTTCACTGATCACATGTTATACAAAGCCCAGTTTCTTCATTTTTGGCCACCAAAAGCTATCTAATTTCCTCTTTGCGCTTCCTTTTTTATCGCATAAATATCCAAACGCTTTTCGGTCACATATTTCATTCTAGAGAGAGAAGGAGATCGGATTTGGATCGCGGAGAGAGAGAGAGTTGGAGAAAAAATGGCGCAGAAGAAGTACATAGTCGAAGTGGAGAAAGCCAAGGAGGCCTGCGATGGAAGGCCGTCCATGGGACCTGTTTATCGCAGCGTCTTCGCCAAGGACGGATTTCCTCCTCCGATTGACGGATTGGAGTGTTGCTGGGATGTTTTCCGGTATGAATTCTCGGCTTCTTTCGTTTTCGTTTTCTTTTTGAATTTCTGTTACTCTGTTTGGTTTCCGAGATATCGCGGCGGGCAAATGAAAAACTAGAATTGCATGGAAAGATTTGATATTGAAATTACCTTTTTGAAAGGAATGAGCGTTTTGCGAGAGTTTCGACTTCAAATCTTGTTTGATTTTGGTAGGTTTTTGTTATGAGGATTTCTGAGTGATTTGATTCGAATCGAATACGTAGAAAGTTTAGTTTGACCAAATTACAGCGCTACTGTTGAATCCATAGACGAGACAAATTCTTACACTGTTATTAGAGTGTTTATTCGATCAGATCAAAGCTATAAACTCTAGTAAGGAGCTGAGATCTGATTACATAATAGTAATTTCTTAAATTCTTCACCTTTTATTGGCGGAGTTAATTTATTTAATGCATAGGATGTCCGTGGAGAGATGTCCCGAAAACCGAATGCTTGGTCGTCGGGAGATTGTGGACGAGAAGGTATCTTGCACTTTGCAGAAAATGGATGTGTATTAAGTGCTCTGATTGTGTGCCCTTAAGAACCTTTCCAGTATTAAGCTAATATTTGGAAAATGCGGTCCTCTGTTTGCAGGCGGGGAAATATGTTTGGCAAACTTATAGAGAAGTTTATGACTTGGTGATAAAACTTGGAAACGCCATGCGCAGTTGTGGTTTCGGCAAAGTATGTCTCCGTATGATCTTGCTAGATTTGTTTTACCCAAAAAAAAAAAAAAAAAGAAGAACTCATTCAAGCTAGTAAAGAAAACTAAATGTAGTTCTTGCTGATTGCAGGGAGACAAATGTGGTATTTACGGTGCTAATAGCCCTGAATGGATTATAAGCATGCAGGTACCTTCATTTTTAGCCTTCCCTATTTTCACTGCTTTGCACTAAATGCAGGGTAGTTCCTCCTAATGTATCTTCTAATCCCTAGCTGTTTTCCCCCCTTCTTTTTAGTGTAGGGCATTAGCCATGATGTATATTATCCTCATCAAGCTTTGCCTTATTATTTGTGCAAAACACACACATAAGATTGCGATATTTTGACAATATATATATCAACTTAACTGGGATTTATATGTCCTTTGTTGTTTCTAGAAAGTTTTTATTGATTTCTTTTTATTTTATTTTTTTGACATTCTGGGATTTATATGTCTTTTGTTGTTTCTAGAAAGTTTTTATTTATTTATTTTATTTTTTTTAAGAATGTTAACTAATACTGCAAAACTGATGATGCAGGCTTGCAATGCGCATGCACTCTATTGTGTTCCTTTATATGACACCTTGGGTATGTATACCTCTTCTTCATCATGCAGCGAACCTATCAACCTAAAAAAGGGCATTTTTTTGTTTTTTTTTGTTTTTTGTTTTGGTGACATGTCATCATGTTTTTATATGTGTCTGGGTATTGTAGGTGCTGGTGCTGTGGAATTCATCATAAACCATTCTGAGGTTTCAATAACTTTTGCAGAAGAAAAAAAGATTCCCGAGGTACATGTTGCACTTGTAAATTTCCTTCCTTCAATAACTCAGTGGCACATTTTAGAATTATTCAAAATTTTCTTTCCAGAATATATGAAAACGCTAATTCTGGAATTAATGGTGCTGGTAATTTCAGAATTAAAGGTGCAATAATTTTGGACTCACATATATACTTTTCTTTTCCCCCCCTTCTTTCAGCTTTTGAAAACTTTACCCAACACAACAAAGTATCTGAGAAGTAAGTTGTGTGCGATTTTTAAGTTTCTTTGTCCGTGTAGACATCTTGTGAACTTTTGTATAACCATATAATTATACTACAGCGCTTGTGAGCTTTGGCAAGGTTACACCCGAGCAAAGGGAAGCAGTTGAAAAGTTTGGCTTAGCGATCTATTCATGGGAACAATTTTTGGAACTAGTAAGAAATTATATTTGACTCCACCAATCTCTTCAGATATTCAGTTCCCTTGACTTTTACAATATTTTTCGGAAAATGAAAAAGAAAATTTGCAAAGGCCTGATATTTGGACTGTATTTTCAGGGGAAAAAGAGAGGCTTAAAATATATTTCGGAAGTGTGTTAGCTTATGTTTCTTTTAGATGTTTAGGAATTTACAATGTATTCAGGTTTTTCATCTGTTTCCAACAGGGTAACGCTGAAGACTTTGACCTTCCAGTGAAAAAAAAAAGTGATGTATGTACTATAATGTATACTAGTGGAACTACTGGTGACCCCAAGGGAGTAATGATATCCAATGAGAGCATTATTTCTCTTCTGACTGGAGTGAAGCTATTGCTGAAGAGTGTAAATGAAGATGTAAGTCTTTCTAATTTCAAGCTTCATAATTCTTTTTCAAGATATAGTTGAATGAGCCAAAGCTACAAACTTGAGGTAGGTTTTTGGTGTACTGACTATATGTGCAATCATTCTTTTTTCTTTATAGTTGAATGACAAGGATGTATATCTTTCATACCTTCCTCTTGCGCATATCTTTGACCGGGTCATTGAGGAGTTATTTATTTTGCATGGTGCCTCAATAGGGTTCTGGCGTGGGGTAAGTGCTAGTAACTAGACAACCAGATAAATGCTACATTCAGCAGTTGATCATTTGTAAGTATGCAGGATGTTAAATTATTACTCGAAGACATTGGGGAGCTAAAACCAACAATTTTTTGTGCTGTTCCCCGTGTCCTGGATAGAGTTTACGCTGGTAATTTTTCTTCTGTTTGAATTTTCAATCTTTAATGAATGTGGACAAAGGGAAAACGGCATCTTGGTTGGGGAATTGATAGTTGCCCATAATTTTTGGGGCGTCAAACACATATTTATATTTTATGCATTTATATTTATGAGAGTTTTCCTTCATCCTTTTTTACACTTAAACTGCTGTGCTAATTTCCAGGCTTGACGCAGAAGATTTCTGCTGGTGGCTTCTTGAAAAAGATACTGTTCAATTTTGCATACTCATTGTAAGTGCAGTACCTCTTGTCTGTGTTCATGCGTCTGAATCAGAATTCAAACATTTTTTTTCTAGCGTGTTTAATTGAACCAAAACTTTCTGTCAAACCTATATATTAAACACATTATCTTCCTCAAATACATGAGTAAACTGTGCTTTGTCAATTTTGAGATTTTTTATTTTCAGAAAGTTACCTTCAATCTACATCAAGGTTTTAAAAGGCGAAAACGGGAACTGAGGCGTTTTGTCTGATTGACTTGAGGCGTAAGCCTTGAGTGCAAAATAAAAAAATTCAAAAAGTTGAATAAAATTCAAAAACATGCCATAAAACACACACTTAGTTTATCACAAAACCATAAGACACAATAAGAAAGTGCATAAACACATACAATATAATATGTATGTTACTATTCTTCTAATATGGTTATAATTATATGGCTTTTATAGCACATAAGATAACTTTTTTTTTTTTTTGGAGAAAATGAAATAACTATAGATCTAAATGAATAAAAATCACATACTGCACTCTTTATATAACTTTCATTTTATATAACATTATAACTTTTGTATAACACCTACTTCTATAAAATATACATTACTACAGTAGCTATAAGAGGGGAAAAAAGGAAAAAAAACCCAACCTACGGTAGAAAATAAAAGAAAAAGGGGAAAAAAACCTAAGGAGTGAGGGCTGAGGAAGTCAGAATCTGAAGGTGGCTGCTGTCGATGGGCCTTCGTTCTAGTCACTGCTCATAGGGCAGTGGGCTTGAAAGTTGCAGGGGTTGATGATCAAGAAAGGGTCGATGATGAAGAAGGGGCAGATGATGAAGAAGTGTCGAAGAAGATGGTAGACTTAGGGTTTAAAAATCTATTTGCATATTTTTATCTGATTAAAGTCAGATTTTGATATTAGGTTGACTTTCTTTGAAAGGGAAAAAAAAAAAAAGATTGGATTGAAAACCGGCTCAAAATAGCCTTCAATTTGAGGCTAACGCCTCATAAGCCTTGAGGCAAAAACGCCTCAAGGCGCACGCCTCAATGAAAAAAGGCGTAAGCCTCGTTCAAGCCATTCAAGGCTTAAGCCTTGAAGCGCTGATCAAGCGCCTCAAACTGAGGCGAGCCTCGAGACGTACGCCTCGAACGCCTTTTTAAACCATGATCTACATATAACCCATTCTTCCTTTCAATTCCTTCCTTTCTCGAGGGCTTCATTTCCTGTGCAAGACGATTGCTTTTATTCAATGGCAAAATGTTAATGTATTTCTAGATGATTATTGTTTTTACACGAAACATTTAATGTATATTTTCCTTGTGGTGCATAAGTTCCTTTTTACTTGGAACACTCTCTGCAAAGTTGACTGAGTTCCTGCTTCATAGTTAGGCTTTGTGGAATCAAGATAATGATAAGGTTAACTGTCTTATGAGTCATTTTTCTTTCTGATGATTTTTTTCCCTCTTGCTACAGAAAGGATCATAACATGCAAAAAGGGCATAAACATGGAGAAGCAGCTCCAATATTTGACAAACTTGTATTTAGTAAGGTGGTGGAGATATTCATCTTCTTCTCTTAACTGCTCCGTGCTTAAATAAAAGTGATTAGAAGAAGTTCATGTTTAATACTTTGGATCTCATTAGTTTTACTGATGCCTTCAGGTTAAGCAAGGGTTGGGAGGTAATGTACGCCTTATTCTGTCTGGAGCTGCACCTCTGTCTACTCATGTTGAAGCTTTCTTACGAGTGGTGACATGCGCTCATGTTTTGCAAGGATATGGTACGGTAACTTCTGAAGTCTTTGTCAAGTTTTTATTTATCTCCTTGTCTTTTTTGTTCCCCCCTTTGGCTCATATTGAACACACATTCCTGAAACACGTTGCTAGTACTTTTATTTCTTTTAACAATAAATATGGTGCCAAAACTTGTACACAATTAATGTACGCTGCGTCAATCTTCATGCAGGTCTTACTGAAACTTGTGCGGGGACTTTTGTCTCCCTTCCAAATGAAATGTCAATGCTTGGTACTGTGGGGCCCCCAGTACCAAATGTTGATGTGCGCCTGGAATCAGTTCCCGAAATGGGATATGATGCCCTTGCTGAAGTTCCGCGTGGAGAAGTATGTGTTAAGGGAAGCCCCGTATTTTCTGGGTACTACAAACGTGAAGACCTCACCAGAGAAGTCCTGGTTGATGAATGGTTCCATACAGGTTTCGCCATATTTCTGTCTTTAATTATATTGTACATGGATTGCTTATCTTAATTGATTTATCTAGCAAAGTATCTTATATACATCTTTGCAACAGGTGATATTGGTGAGTGGCAACCGGATGGAAGCTTGAAAATTATTGACCGCAAGAAGAATATTTTCAAGCTTTCACAAGGAGAATATGTTGCCGTGGAGAACTTGGAGAACATTTATGGTCTTGTTTCTGATATTGATTCGGTGAGTTAATGTTCTGTTTGCTCTTATTTAGAAAAAAAGGGGGATGGAGAGAGAGAGAGAGAGAGAGAGAGAGAGAGAGAGAGAGAGAGAGAGAGAGAGAGAGAGAGAGAGAGAGAGAGAGAGTTAATGTTCTGTTTGCCACTATTTCTCTTTCATAGCTCTTGTGGATGTAGAAACCATCTAGTAAACGATATAGATTTGAATTTATTTTTCTCATAAACCAGACTGATTAATTGCTCTAAATTGATAGGAAGAGATTTTTATCATGATCGTCAAGAATTGAGTTCGCCTTTAGTTGTGGGCATGTATGCTCTTCGCCTTCATGCATAAATGGGGGAAAGGTTCTTGACTTTATTTTGCTTTACATGTTTCTGATTATCTTAACATGTGTATACATATGATATAAAGTGCTAGGCAAATGGCGAATTGTTCCAGTAAGGAAGCTTTTTCTGCCGGATGAATGCGCCTTTATAAAAAACTCTATTTAAACACATTTTTGTAGTATGATATAAATGCTAGGTATTCCTTTGCTGACCGGATGAATGTTTTAAAACTGTGCAAAGAAGCTAAAAAGGGTTTTTGTTCTAGCTTTTATATCATTGTCGATTCAGCTGGAAGTTTATAGTTGTTTTACTTGTTCTGTTTTGTTCTGTGAGTTTCAGATATGGGTTTACGGTAACAGCTTTGAGTCCTTCCTTGTTGCTGTTGTCAACCCTAACAAGCAAGCACTTGAACGGTGGGCTGATGAGAATCACATATCCGGCGACTTTGAAACCCTTTGTGAGGACCCCAGAGCAAAGGAATACATTATTGGGGAGCTTAACAAGGTTGCTAAAGAGAAAAAGGTATTTTTTCCCCCTCCCCTCTTATTTTTCAAAATTTTAAACCTTTTATCTTTGGTTGTAGAATAGTGTGACTTTTGAAAAACCACCAGACGCCTTTTTCTGATGCTTAGATGTTTCTCTCGGCAGCTGAAAGGTTTTGAGTTCATAAAAGCTGTACACCTTGACCCAGTGCCATTTGACATTGATCGTGACCTTATCACTCCAACATACAAGAAAAAGAGACCGCAGTTACTCAAATACTATCAGGTAATCCCGTTAATTTTCTCCTTGAACGAGCCATGATTTCAATTGTGTTGAGTCGGTGTAGACCATCAGAATAGGTGATCTCATGTTGGTTGATACATCCACGTTTCAGATGTCAGAAATCCCGGTTACCTTTTTCCTAAGCCTGGATCTATCTGCTCATTTTACTAATCCATTCATTATTACTGAAAAGGATATGTGTAAATATATGTTTTTTGAAATGGTAGTTAAAAAGAATATTACTTCTCTCTTGAAGTATGCGTTAATGGTTTTTTTGATGACTACATACGGAAAAGTCGTTTTGATGAAAGCGCTAACTTGAAAAATTTTTGGCCGCAGAATGCGATCGACAACATGTACACGAGTGCAAACAAGCCAAAAGCGTGAAAGAGTTAGCCGCTTGTTGCTAGACTCCCCATCTCGAAGGTCTATTTACAAGTTTCCAACTTCCCATTTGGCCTGACCCTTTTTGATTGAAATATTCGTTTTTAGTCCCTCTCTGTGACCGTACATAAGATTTATTTATAAACAATTTTACAATTATTCAATGCAATATTTTCAAACATAATTGACCAATTATTCAATGCATTACTTTCGGAACATAATTGATATGGAGGGGATTTTCGAGAAGTGACGATCTGGCTGTGTAAAGGATCCAACTTTCCGATAATCAACGTTGTGCCATTTCGACCTCATTATTTGCTCAATTTTTAGTTTTGACCATTTCTCGTTGCTTTGTTCGGTTTGTTTGATACAAGCGATGGGCATTCCTACTTTTTATCTTTGCAGCTTGGGAATCAATAGAGTGATATACCAAGTCGCTTTTGATAATTTTGTTGGAGGTCCGCTCAGCCCAACTGATAGTTGGACGTGCACCTGTAACAACAGGGCACATGGCAACCGAAATCTAGGCGAGATAAGCGAGGGACGAATAACTTTGCCGAGCCCCATGTACAACTTCCCCCTTCCATACCTTCGTGTTGACTGGCAGAGCCGTCGGGCTGACCCCATATTGTCCTGGCAAGACCTTGTGCCCTTCGATAACACCACTAGGCTTCCATGCTCGCTGTCGAGCGACCTCAAGATGGCGGAGCATGGTCTAGGTTGCCATAACACAACCTTTATGACCTACTCGGCTGGATTAGTCTATTGAGTTTACAATGCACTAACCCGATTATGGCCAAACGTAGCCCAACCAAGGTCGGCTACAACCATAGTCCTCTTGTTGGTTTGTAGGTCTTGAACCATGTTTTTTATCTCACAAAAATTTAAATCTCTTCAAATCTATGAACCAAACTAGCCATAAATGTGCTTTGTGCATTCGTCATGACCAACTCAGCTCAAATCATCTATTAAATTTAGAGCACAAGACTTCAGTCCACGCGCCAAACACAGCCTAGGCAAAATTAATCAGTTGAGATCGAAGTGTTCGACACCAGCCATTACAAATTTAGGTCAAAATGCTAGCAAAAGAAAATAATCCCATCACCGCTTCGCTGAACCCGTTTAATTTAGTGAAGTTTGGGACGGGATTTTCTTGTGAATAGTTTGGAGTATTTGTGGGGTACTCTGTTTACTCATGTAATTGTTTTCAATATAAATAAAAACCATCCGTCGAAAAAAATAAAAACCACACATATATAAGCCTTTGCACAGTACTTCTATTTTTTTATACATTACATAATATTATAGGCAACGGCTACGGTCTTTACTTCTAGGCCATCCAGACAATGAAATTTTTTTTAATAGAATAATAATAATGTGTTATATTAAACATAATATCATATTTTATTCTAAAAAAATATATCACATCCTTTATATGGAGACGCCAAATTAAAAAACAATATGTGGAAGTTTTTAAATAACTATGCTTTTTTTTTTAGGTCCACACTTTAAAACCATGCACTTAGTTGGAAGAGTAAAACAAAAGAATGAAAAAAAGTGAATGGTTTTTATTGTAACAAATGAGTTTGAATTAAGAATTTCAATTTGAACTAATTGATCTAACTGATTTTTTCTTTTAACGTTGTCAAACACCAGTTTGTGTTTGACTGAATTTTGAGGTCCAAATTATGGTTCCCAAACGAAGCGGCAATGTTTCTCAAAAAAGCATAGCTATTTCAAATCTTTTATATTTTTTTAGGTTGGTATCGACACATTAACGATATGTTGTATTCTCTTTTAAAAAAAAATATACGACAATATTAGATGATTAAAACTTGATGTTTTATTTAATATAACATATTGTTATTATTCTACTAAAATTTTTTTACGTTATTTGGATGATCTAAAGATAAAGACCATAGACGCTTCCTAACATTACATGCTTAAAGACAAAAAGTGGCATGCTCCCAAACATCCTAAATATATAATATTGGTCAATGATGAGTATATATATATATATATATATACACACACACGAGGGCGCTACACTACACCATAAGCACCGAAGCTTCACCCACGTATCAGCAAAAGCTTCAAAGGACAGTGTTTTGTCAGAAGATTTGGGGACGTCGTGCCACAAGAGTTTGTCTCCCTATGATTAGCTTGTGGGAGGTAGATGGAGCTTGGGATCTTGGAGTTTCTGGTTTTAGCATGTGAAGAAATAATTTTTTATTGTGAGAATGTATCATCATGAGGGAGTGTTTTGTCGATACAATTAAAAGTGTGATTTTTTTAATATGAAAAAATTGATGCGGCCTAACTGATAGACAATGGGCAATAACATTACAATGAGATGAACTAACCAACCCAAACATTAGAAGGTGTTTGGGAAAAAAAAAAATGTGAGAAGCAGTATAGGAAAATTGTCTTAAGTTTGTTTAGGTTTATTAAAACTTTTAATAAAGGGGAAGTATACCATTTCACGTTTTGGACCGTAAATTGCAATATTAGCGAGAGTTTTAGTTTTTCATTAAAGTAGTTTTGAAGTTAGGAAAAGAGAAAGTAAAAGACAAGTGTTACATAATGCATTTTTTTTATCTTATTAATTCTGTCATTGATTTGGTTTTTGTTTTGCTTGGAAAAGGGAGTGACGAGTACACTATAAGGCGTTTGAAAAGAAAAATTCAAAATTAGTTTTGGTTTAATCAAAAGCACTGCACGATGGAGAAAAAAGAAAATATATTTTGTTATTGATGAAGAATATTGATGAAATGTAACAATAACAATCGTAATTATAAGCGTTGTGGGTGATTGGATTTTTATAAAATGCAATGGTAATTATTGTAATTTATGGACAAAAGATCTATAGCGGCCCCCTTATGGAAGGACTGCGCAATCTACATATTGAAATTCCGCCTGCACCGCACTGCAACATATGCTCATTGGGAAACCATAACACAACTTCTAGATTTGCCACTTAATGTAGCAATGATTGCATCTAACCACATAATAGGGAAGGAACTAGATTCTATAGAACATTCGGAGTCGTTCTACCGCATTATTTGAGGCTAACAGGGAAGGAACTAGATTCTATAGAACATGAGTCGTTCTACCGTCATTATTAGAGTGCTATAGTGACTATTGTTGTTTGAACCGCATAACCTTATCCCTTATTATTTGAAGATATGGTTACCGACCTATTACGCTTAACAGTCATGGGGTTTATAGAAACAGGGAATTGAATCGTTGTTCATCATCTAGAGTATTTGTTGTTGATCAATCGAACACAATCTTTATGAAAAATTATTCATTCCACCACATACGATTACGAGTTTATGAATCGTTAGGTTTTGGCAATTTTGCTTACCAAAATCTTTTCCAAGGACCTCAAGCTATGATTAGTTTAACTCTTTGTTGTAAGATTTTGTCATTTAATCAATAGATTGCAAACACTAGCACGAACTAAAGGATATTTTGAAGCAAAGTACGAATATGTGGAATTCATAGCCAAATAATGGTATAAGGACTTGTTTGACATGTCGGATTGGATTGTATTACACAGTTAAGATTGGATTGGAATACACTGAATTCTATCTTGTGTATGATAAAATGTCAGATTAGGAAGTTGGAAAAACAGTCTTAAGTCTGGTGCATCATCAAGCCCGGATACATTGGATATAATAATAACAATTAATATATATTAAATTAATTGTAGAATTAAAAAATGATAAAAAACTATAACAATGCAAAAAATTGATGAAAATATTTTAAAATATTTTGTATATATTCTCTAAATATTTTTAGCTTATTATCCACATTTAACATGACATCAATTTTTATAATAAGCATGGTGATCACATTTAAACTTAAACATCCACATTTTAAGTAATCAAAATATATTAATCTCTTACATTGATTTATTAAGAATTTGTTTGTTTAACTAAATTGTTCCACATGTCAGTTCCAAAATGGTTTTTGGTAATACAAATTAAACATCTATTACACTCAAAATAAACTTATTTATGCAACAAAAAAATCCCTGTAAATATAGCAGGGGAGAATCGTATTTTCAAGAATGTCAAATGGACCGCAATGTACTGGGTAGAATTTTGGCCCACTAATCTGTATTTTCGGTCATTGTTAATTTACTCTCAAGATCCGGCAAAGTTCTTCTGTTCAGACAAGTGTCAGGTTTTGGGGTTTAATCATTTAAAAAAATAGCTAGATTGAGGTTCTCACAGTTATTGTTATAGCTGACCTATATAGCCTATGTCTTGTCAACTCAAAAAGGGTAACCAATTAACCAGGTTTGTCAAGTCACAATTGCGTCTACAAGAGTAATTCGCAACCTATTACGGCTTATACCCTTTTTCCCAGTTGTCTAGATTAACCCAAAGGCTGTAAAATAAGTAGAGTTTTCACTCTCCACTAACGGGACATCGCACGTGGACACTATATATATATATATATATGTGTGTGTGTGTGTTTTTTTGCAACACATTCTGACTAAAGTAGGGTTAAATTTAAAGTGGATTTTCAGGATAAATAAATTTATGTGTAAAATTTTCATCTTCTTTTAATCTATACATATCTGTAAGTATCAATAAATGACATTCCAGCACTTTCAATGAAAACTTATTGTTTTGGTCGAAATTACTTTCCCTCCCACCTTTTTTTAGAGAACTACATAAAATATCCTTTTATAGTTACCTCTTATTAAAAATACCTTCATCTTCTTAACTTTTTAAAACTGTCCGTTTTTTATTTATTTTGTTGTTGTTTTAATTTATTGTTTGACCTTTTTTTTTACCCTGATTTAAACCAAAAAACCCTAATACCCCTCCATCTGTCACGCCTCCTCTCTTTCCGCCCATCTCCCCTCTCTGCCTCTCTCTCTCTCCCCTCTCTGCCTCCTCTCTTTCCTCTCTTCCTGCAGCCATGGATGCCTCTCCCTCTACGCCCTCTCTCCCATTGCCTACATGCCTCTTTCTTTCTTTCCATGCATCATACTATCACTACAAGAAAACTACATTTAACGACATGTAGTTTTTGAATGTCGTTGAAAAGTACATATAACGACATTTTCAATAAATATGTCTTTAATGACATTTAAAATAATAATTAATGACATCTATATTGATGCCATATTAAAGGTATCTTTTTAACGATAATAATTTAGTGTCGTTAAATTATTTAACGACAAGTAGGAGACGTTGTTAAAGCCTTGAAGATTCTACAACACCCCTTATAGACGACATTTTGACCAATATCGTCTATAAGGAGTGTCGTAGAATAGTTTTGACGACATCTCCTATTGATCGTTAAACAATTTAATGACACTAAACTATTGTCGTTAAAAGGAGAGCTTTAGTACGATAGCTATATAGATGTCGTTAATTATTGTTTCAAATGTCATTAACGACATCTTTGTTGTAGATGTCGTTGTATGTACTTTTTAACGACATTCAAAAACTACATGTCGTCAATAATATGTCGTTAAATGTAGTTTTTCTTGTGGCTTTGCACAACACCAAACGCATTGTCATCGATTTTCACCACCCTAGATCCCTTCCTCTGTGCCACTATTCTTACTATTGATCTCCCTCCTTGTCGATCGACCTTGATCTTTGTAAGACTCTAATCATAGGATTGTCATTGCCCAAGAGATGCCGGCGAATTGTAGCTCTACACGATCTGATCCAAAGGGGCGGGGTGAGCAAATCTTCATTGCAATGAGATCTTTTTCTTCATTTGTTGTCGTTAGGGTTTGCTATTGTCAAATTCGTGAAGTTCCTCATTGTTGCCAAATATATTTCTTACTTTTTTCTTTTGCTTAATTTGTTGTTTCTTCAATTTGGTGAATTAGTGCTTTCAAATGTGTCTGTGGGTCTGATGGATTTGGTGGTAATGAAGAATTGAGTTCCTGAATTGGAACTTAATTCGTTAATTTATAAACACCATGGTGAAACATTCAGATTTTTGACATTTTCATTGCTTTTTTCATGATGATTTAGTATGTTGTCATTCATCTATGGCTTTCATCTATATTTTGGAAAATAATTTTTTGTTGTTGAGTTGACTCTTTTGTCTTCTTGTTATCAATTTATTCAAATTTATTTCTGTAATTCGATTAAGTAATTTTTGGGTTGATTGATTTAGGTTTGTGTAGGATCATTCAGGTTTAGTTGATTTAATTTTTTGATCTTAATTCAAAGACAAGATCATAATATTAACATTTTAATTTTTGTTTGGAATTGAAAATGCTCGTGTTTTTCCTTGAGACGGTAGGTTCTAGCTTTGAACTTTTATTTCAGGTTGTAATCATTTGTAATCGTTTGTATTTTTTGCTTTATCTATTCTTTTTTTTTTAATTTAGAATCTGGTAGGTTCCGAGACAAAATCTAACAAATTTTAGGACAAAACCCAACATGTTCTAGAACAGAACCTAGTTGGTTTTGTAATCGTTTGTAATTTTTGCTTGATCTACCCTTTTTTTTAAAAAAAATTGAAACCTGATAGGTTCTAGGACTAAATATATTAGGTTACAATTCGACAGCATTGCTAGTGACTGGAGGCGGTTGGATCTTCTTTGTTGCAAAGAAAATATGTTGAAATCTAGAACCTACCATATTTAGATTTAACACTCTGATAACTCTAGTTTAGAAAGTTATTTGGCCACTTTTAATTAACAAATATTACTATATTTTTGAGAAAAATTACATGAAACATCCAACTCTTTCATAAAAGCATGATTTTATTGATGTAGGTTGAAGAAAGAAAGAAAACAAAACAAAAGGGAGCAAGAGCACAAGAAATCCGAGACCAACTTTGCTGGCAGAGTTGAAGCGCCGCGGCGCCCAAAGAGTAGCGCCGCGGCGCCCATTGAAAGTGCAAGAATGGCAGAAACTCAGCGCTGCGGCGCTGGGGAAGGAGCGCCGCGGCGCTACGGCGGAAAAGAAGAGAAAAACAGAGCTGAAGCGCTGGAAAAGAAGGGCCGCGGCGCTAGAGTGATACTGAACCACGATTTTTGGACGCAAAAACAGGGGATTTGTTATTTTAAGAGTAGTATAAATAGAATAGTTTTGGGTAGCTTGGTTATCAGTTAATTTTGGAGAGCGTTGTTTATTTTTCTTAGGGGCCGTCAAGCATTCCGGAGTAAGAAGTGAAGAATTGGTGACAGGATTTCTTGCTCTCTTAACTCTTGATGTTTGATTCAATTAAATTTTCAGATTTTATTTCTTTTTCAATTATGTTCTAATTTTCTTAGTTAGGGCTATGATGTAACCTAATCATGACAATGTGAATTTCATATTTATGCACCATAATTGATTTTATTCATGTGAGTTATGTGTTCTTATGTTTAATGCTTTTAAATGATTAGCTACCATTTAAATGATCTGATGTACATGTTCAAAACTGAGAAGGGAGAATTATGCAAATGCTTCATCTAACATATAACCATGAATTAAATATGGATAGAGATATACCATATTATTTGTGTGGCTTCATTTGAAAAGTTCATGAATCCTAATGCATTCTGATTTATTTAAATTCACATAGAGATATAGTGAGTTAATAAACTGAGTAGGTTTGCTATACCTAGAGATAGGATAGTAAATAATTTAGGAATTTCCGTCGTCACATGTGTATTATTGATTGGGTTGCGTAATTTTATGAAATTCATATCTAGTGATTATGGTGAAATCAAATGCCTTAACGCCTTGTCTTATTGAAGTATCTTTTGAGATTGATTGCAATTTTTATTTTTAATTTAGTACTCTAGTTCAGTAAATTATTTAATCACAACCTTATATGATCAACTAGATAAACCTTAGAGTTAATCCAATTTTAGTACTTAGTTAGATTATTATACAACAGTCCCTGTGAGACGATACTCTTACTCACTATTGTATTACTTGATCGATAACGTGCACTTGCGTTAGTGGATTTTATGCGAACAAGTTTTTGGCGCCGTTGCCGGGGACTACTTGTTTAATACTAATTAATATTAATACCGGATAACCCTTGATTTAATCTAGTTCCTTTTATTTTGTTCATTTTTTTTTAGGAGTGCATTGGTGTATGAGAAGAACTAAACAAGGGGAACTTGTTAAGTTTGATCCAGAAATCGAGCGTACTTTCAAATGACTGTTAAGAGAACAGAGAAATCGCATTGAAAAAATGGCGGATGCAAGTGAAGTTGAAAACCCTCGCCGACTTTTGAGAGATTATGCAGCACCAACTATTCAAGGTGCCACTTCAAGCATGAGGAGGCCAGCTATTCAAGCAAACAACTTTGAGATCAAGCCATCTCTCATCCAAATGATTCAAC
The DNA here is from genome assembly GCA_025403435.1 of Artocarpus heterophyllus. Taxonomy (NCBI): domain Eukaryota; kingdom Viridiplantae; phylum Streptophyta; class Magnoliopsida; order Rosales; family Moraceae; genus Artocarpus; species Artocarpus heterophyllus. The sequence continues at coordinate 29,886,572 of CM046343.1, forward strand.
AATTGGTGCAATTTAGTGGGCTACCTTGTGATGATCCAAACGCCCACATTGATGCATTTCTCGAAATCTGTGACACTATTAAATTTAATGGAGTGTCAGATGATGCAGTTAGACTGAGATTGTTCCCATTCTCGCTGAGGGATAAAGCCAAGAATTGGCTCACATCTCTTCCTGCAGGATCAATCACCACTTGGGATACTATGGCCCAAAAATTCCTTGGTAAGTTTTTCCCTCCAGCAAAATCTGCAAAAATGCGTAACGATATCACTAATTTCTTGCAGATGGACAATGAGTCGTTATACGAAGCATGGGAAAGATTCAAGGAGCTGCTAAGGAGGTGCCCACATCATGGATTACCAGTCTGGATGCAGGTACAAACTTTTTACAATGGGTCTAGCGCAAGTATCCGGGCTACCATTGATGCAGCTGCAGGTGGGACATTAAATAATAAAACACCTGAGGAGGCTTTTGATCTAATAGAAGAGATGGCATCAAACAACTATCAGTGGCCTACTGAAAGGCTACAAACTAGGAGAACGGCAGGAGTTCATGAAGTGGATGCATTATCTGCACTCACAGCTCAGTTTGAAGCACTTAACAGAAAGATAGACCATATGAGTGCTTCAGCTATGAAAATTCAGAATGTCGTATGTGAATTTTGTGGTGGAGGACATGCCAGCAATGAATGCAAGGTAGGTAACAATTTTGCTCAACCTTCTAAAAATGCTAATTTTGTTGGAAATTTTAACAGGTCACAAAATAATCCTTATTCTAACACTTACAACCCGGGGTGGCGAAATCATCCGAATTTTTCATGGGGCAATCAAAATGCGATGAGACCACTACCAGGATTCAAGCAACAGGAGGAGAAAAAGCCGAATCTAGAAGATATTGTTGCTAAGCTGGTGACCTCTACTCAAGATTTCATGAAGAGTACAGATGCAAGACTCCAGAATCAAGAGTCATCTATCAGAAATCTGGAAATGCAAATAGGACAGATGGCTAATATGATCTCAGGTAGACCACAGGGTTCTTTGCCAAGCAACACAGAAAAGAATCCTATTGAGAACATAAAGGCAATTACTTTGAGAAGTGGCAAACAATTGGGACAAGAGGATGCTAAACAGGAGGTCAACATTGAACAAGAAGAAGAGAGTAATGAGCAATCCAAGGAAACATGCAAGAGCAAGCTTTTTCCTGATGATCCCAAGCCCTATGTGCCTCCCATCCCATTCCCTCAACGACTCCAGCAGCACAAATTAGATAAGCAATTTTCTAAATTTCTTGAGGTGTTTAAAAAATTGCATATTAACATTCCTTTTGCAGATGCTTTAGCCCAGATGCCTAGCTATGCAAAATTCTTGAAGGAGATTTTGGCCAACAAAAGGAAGCTGGAGGATTATGAAACAGTAAAATTGAATGAGGAATGTTCAGCCATTCTGCAGAATAAGCTGCCACCTAAACTAAAAGATCCAGGGAGTTTTACTATTCCTTGTACTATTGGTGACTCTTATTTCGAAAAAGCATTATGTGATTTAGGGGCTAGTATCAATTTAATGCCTTTTTCTGTTTTTAAGAAATTAGGTTTGGGAGAGGTTAAAGCAACCACAGTGTCACTTCAACTAGCAGATCGAACAATTAAGCACCCAAGAGGTATTGTGGAAGATGTACTAGTAAAGGTTGACAAGTTTATTTTTCCTGCAGATTTCATTGTTCTAGAAATGGAGGAAGATCATGAAGTTCCACTCATTTTAGGCCGTCCTTTTCTAGCGACTGGAAGAACCTTGATAGATGTGCAACAAGGAAAATTAATTCTCAGGGTTCAAGATGATCATGTCACCTTTAATGTGTTTGAAGCAATGAAATATCCCTCAACTGATGATTCTTGCTTTAGAATTGACACCATTGATAAACTGGTATCTAAGATTTTTCAGGAAGATGTTTTCAAGGATTCGCTTGAAGCTTGTCTAACCCAATCTACTGGTGCGGATGTTGAGAATGAGGAAATAAGGGAATATGTAGAATTTATGGAGGCAAATCCACCAATTCCGAGGCATAAGGCATTGCAACTTGAAGAAGTGGGACAGTCCATCACAAGGCCTAAGCCATCAATTGAAGAGCCTCCTATTCTTGAACTTAAACCCTTACCTTCTCATTTAAAATATGCATATTTAGATGGCAATTCCTCACTACCTGTAATTATTTCTTCTTCTTTGACAGATCTTATGGAGGAAAAACTGCTTAGGGTGTTAAGAGAGCACAAAGGCGCAATTGGATGGAAGATTGCAGACATCAAGGGAATAAGCCCCACCATTTGCATGCACAAAATTCTTATGGAGGAGAAATACAAGCCCACCATTCAACCCCAAAGGCGTCTGAATCCAAAAATGCAAGAAGTGGTGAAAGCTGAGGTTATCAAACTATTAGATGCCGGGATCATCTATCCTATATCTGATAGTTCATGGGTAAGTCCTGTGCAAGTTGTGCCGAAGAAAGGAGGTATGACTGTTCAAAAGAATGACAATAATGAGTTAATTCCAACTAGAACAGTTACTGGGTGGCGTGTTTGTATGGATTATAGGAAATTAAATGACGCCACTAGAAAAGATCATTTTCCTTTACCATTTATTGATCAAATGTTGGAAAGACTTGCAGGACATCAATTCTATTGTTTTCTAGATGGATATGCAGGGTATAATCAAATCCCTATTGCACCCGAGGATCAAGAAAAGACCACGTTCACTTGTCCCTATGGCACGTTTGCATATAGAAGGATGCCATTTGGTCTTTGTAATGCACCGGCAACTTTTCAGCGTTGTATGATGGCCATTTTTTCTGATATGGTTGAGAAATTCATTGAAATTTTCATGGATGACTTTTCTGTTTTTGGCACATCATTCGATTTATGCTTACATAATTTGGCATTGGTGTTACAAAGATGTGAGGAAACTAACCTTGTTTTGAATTGGGAAAAATGTCATTTTATGGTGCAGGAAGGGATTGTGCTTGGACACAAAATCTCCAAAGACGGTATAGAAGTTGATAGAGCTAAAGTGGAGGTTATTGCAAAATTGCCTCCACCCACATCTGTCAAACTCGTTCGCGGATTCTTGGGGCATGCTGGATTTTATAGGCGATTTATAAAAGATTTTTCAAAAATTGCTAGACCTTTGTCTAACTTGTTGGTTAAAGATGCCCCGTTTGTGTTTTCTGATGAATGCTTGCAGGCCTTTAACACTTTGAAAGAAAAGCTTGTGTCAGCACCTATCATGGCAGCGCCTGATTGGGATTTACCTTTTGAGCTCATGTGTGATGCAAGTGATTCAGCAGTTGGAGTAGTGCTGGGCCAACGAAAGAACAAAATTTTTCAAACTATATATTACGCTAGTCGAACCTTGTCGGGAGCACAACTGAATTACACAACTACAGAAAAGGAACTTATTTGTCATATCAACAAAAGAAAAAATTCTTTTATGATGTTAAACACTATTTTTGGGAAGACCCTTTCTTGTTTAAAGTTTGTGCATATCAAGTGATAAGAAGATGTGTTTCTGAGGACGAAATGGTAAGCATTTTACAACTTTGTCATGATGGGGAGGCTGGTGGTCATTTTAGTGGTTCTAAAACTGCTGCTAAAGTATTACAATCAGGTTTCTATTGGCCCACACTTTTTAAAGATGCACATTTCTATGTAGCCTCATGTGATCGATGTCAAAGAATGGGAAATATTTCTAGGAAAAATGAGATGCCTTTAAACAACATTATTGTGTGTGAACTATTTGATGTTTGGGGTATTGATTTCATGGGACCATTTCCACCTTCATTTGGGAATGAATACATTTTAGTAGCCGTTGAATACGTATCTAAGTGGGTAGAAGCAGCTGCTGTACCAACAAATAACACTAAGGTCGTAGTCAAATTTCTGAAAAAGAACATTTTTTCCCGATTTGGCACCCCTAGGGCAATCATAAGTGATCAAGGATCGCATTTCAGTAGTAAGCAATTTGAGGCACTCTTGGGAAAATATGGGGTTACACATAAGGTGGCACTAGCATATCATCCTCAGACTAATGGTCAGGTGGAAATTTCAAATAGGGAAATCAAGAGGATTTTGGAGAAGACAGTAAATGCCTCTAGGAAGGATTGGTCTATTAAGTTAGATGATGCTCTTTGGGCATATAGGACTGCATTCAAAACTCCCATCGGGATGTCCCCTTTCAGGCTAGTTTTTGGAAAAGCATGTCACCTGCCAGTGGAACTAGAACATAGGGCTTATTGGGCAACTAAATGTTTGAATTTTGATGCGCAGTTGACAGGTGAGGCTAGGTTGCTGCAACTAAATGAGCTGGATGAATTTCGGCTCGATGCTTATGAGAATGCAAAGCTTTACAAGGAGAAAACAAAAAGATGGCATGATAAGCACATTCTCAGGAAAGAATTTGCAGTTGGTCAACAGGTCTTGCTCTATAACTCTCGCCTTAAATTGTTTCCAGGTAAGCTGAAATCTAGGTGGTCAGGACCATTTACAGTAACACAAGTCTTTCCATCTGGAGCAATAGAGGTGGCACATGATACCAAAGGCAAATTTAAGGTCAATGGTCAGCGCTTGAAGCCCTACTTTGGAGGTGGAGTTAACAGGAATAAAACCACCATCGAATTACAAGCTCCTACCAAGTGACATTGAGACAGTCTGGCTGAAGATAATAAAGCAAGCGCTTCTTGGGAGGCAACCCAAGCATTTTCTTATTTATCATGTTCAAAATAAAAAAAATAATAATAATAATAATAAAAAAATAATAATAAATAAATAATTTAGGTTATTTTTGTTTAACATTATCATTTTGTTTTGCAGGAGTCGAAGTCAATAAGGGAGCATCAAAACAAAAATCGCTGGTGAACTGTTTGTTTTGGCAGAGTCCAAGCGCCGCAGCCCTCAATTGAGAGCGCCGCGGCGCTGTTTTGGAGAATGAAAATCTTGTTGGCAGAAGGAAAGCGCCGCGGCGCTATAACATCAGCGCCGTGGCGCCATGAAAAAAAAAAAAAAAAAGGCAGAACGACAGCGCCGCAGCGCTGGAATTCAAGCGCCGCGGCGCTGTGTGCGTGATTCCGAAAAAAAAAAAAAAAGAAAAAAAGAAAAAAAGGGTGGCTTTAAACCGAACAATCCCTCTTTCTTTCCCTCATTCCCACCATTTACTTTCTCTCTCTACAACAAAACTCTTCTCTCCCACTTCTTCTTCTCCTCCTTCTCTCTAGAAAATTTTGCCATCTTCATCCTCCAACGTTGTGGCTGCCATCTCCTTTCAGTTCGTCTTTCTCTTCAAGTAAGTTGCCTCCTTGTCATATCTTTGAGTATTTTTATTTAATTTTTGTTATTTTTATTTTGTTTATTATTTCATATTTGTGTGATTATTATTATTTTTTTCTTTAATTTGCACTTGTTAGGTTTTCTTTCATGATTCTAGTTAGTTTTTGGTAAGTGAAATTTTGACGGTGTTAGTTCTACTCTTTAACGTGTGTGCCATACAAAAAAAAAAAAAAAAAAAGGCTTCTAAGCGCACACGAACTGTAGCTTCATCATCCACCCCATATACTCGATTTGTGAGTGAGGCCGCGAGAAAAAGACATAATAATGCTATTGTTAAGAAAACTGTAGTACCGGAGCGGGGTTTAGACTTTAGCGATGGTTTTTCTACCGTTTTTTTTAATATAGTTATGCAAAGAGGATGGAGCAAATTTCTCGAGCAACCCGAGGCGGCTGTGGTTCCACTTGTCCGGGAATTTTATGCTAATATTCCAGAGCACACTAACCTCCAGGTAAGTGTACGCGGTAAGATGGTTCGTTTTGATAAAACAACCATTAACAGGTATTATGGGCTTCGAAATATTGATAATGATGATTATTATGAATACCTCAATGAACATTTAGATTTTGAGGAGGTTCTTGGCACCATAGCTACTGCAGGCACCATAGCTACTGCAGGCACCACATGGAAATTAACACGGGGAGGTGAAGCGGTGTCGTTTCCCTCCTCCGCGTTAAACAGGGAGTACAAAGCGTGGTTGTATTTTATTGCATCGAAATTAATGCCTGTAATGCACTTTTCTGATGTTACCAAGGACAGAGCTGCCTTGTTATTTGCTATTGTTACAGGTAAAACGATTGATGTGGGAAAAGTAATCCAAGACAGTATTCTGAGAACTGTTATGGGTTCTACGACTGGTGGTTTGGGTCACTCTTCCCTCATCACACGCTTATGCCTCGACGCCGGAGTCCCATTCGACCAAGAGGAAGAATTATTGCAACCCATGAAAATCATTAACAGAAAGGTCGTGGGAAGCTTCAGAGACCAAGAAGTACGCCCTCCGATTCGGCAAGACACTGGTGCCTCCGCCTCGAGCCAACCCCCTCAGCCCGAACAAGTCACTCCCATAGCTCAACCGCCTGCTGTCCCTGCCCCTGAGTTACCAATCAGTGATCGCTTGCGTCGTTTGGAATTAGGCCTAGAATATAATATTGCCATGACGCGGGCAATTGCTCGACACTTGGGCATGGATGAATCTCAACTTCCACCTCCACCGCATTTTCCTGATCACTCTGAGCCTTAATTTCACTTGCCATTTTTATTTATTTCATTATTTCGGTTTTCTTTTCATTCTCAATTTCTTAAGTTTTTTTGTTTTGTTGTCCTTGTTGTCCAGATCACTTCTCGGAGTTCCCATGGCTGCACAAGTCCAATTGGCCTCATTTGTTACTCAGGGGGTTTCCTTACCTTTTCTTCTTTATTTATACATTGAGGACAATGCTCTATTTAGTTTGGGGGGGGAAACAAAAATTTTTGTTTGTTAAAACTTGTGTTCACCCTTTTTGAAACTTGAAGTGATACATTCCTGCATTGATGAATCTGGATATGATTGAATCCTTTATTTGGATGTCTTAAAATTTGTAGGAGGTATGAATTTTGTCTAAACGTGTGATGGATTTGTTGTTTAATTCTAATTCTGAATTTATGATCTATTTCTTGAGCACAAAAATCTTGAATTTTTGAATTGTGTGTATGTCCATTAATGTTCACCCATGTTTTAGAATTCATCTGATTTTCTCTCGAGGCGAAATCCTAGGCTACATCTGACTGAAAACATGATTTAGGCCATTTTTGGATCGTTTGAGCCGTTCAAGCCAACCTTGGTTAAATATCCCTAGTCACCTTGTTGAGCCTTGATGCATTAACCGTTCTTTCTTTGTCACCCACATTTGTTAAACCAGCCAATTATTTTTACCTTGTCCCACATCCCGTAAACAGGTTGATTTCTGAAGAAGGTAAGCGTATTTTGGGAGGTAGAATGGAGCAAGGGAATTGTTGAGTTGCTTCTTGAAGCATAGAAGTTTTTGAGTCTCACGTGGTATTAATTTTGCTATTTAAAATCTTATTAGTTTTCATATGATTTTAATTCAAAAAAAAAAAAAAGAAAAAAAAAAGAAAAGAAAGAAAAAAACAGAAAAACAACAACAACAACAACACAAAACCAGAAAAAAAAAAAAAAAAAGAAAAAGGATGAAACAACAACAGTGAGTGACTAAGAAAATGAAAGTGCATAATTGAGTGCAGTTGAGGGCGATGGAGTGAGTTTGGGGATAGGGTCTAAATTGGTCAGAAGTTGGATGGCTTGAAGAGAAGGGTAAATGTTGATTGTACAGTTGAAGTGGTTTAAGGGTATACAACCAAAACGGATTCTAGTTGGAGTCTAGAAATCAACATGTGAGGGGTGAATTGAGCCTAAAATTTACTTTTATCTTACCTCTAGCCCAGCCTGACGTTACAAGCTTAATAAAGCCCTAATGATTTTTAGTTGGATGACTAGCCTACATTAGTGGAGAAAGAAATGAAAGGTGAACCTATGAAACATGTTTCTGTGCACAACTCATCAAAGCTTCTCAGAGTAATGTGGATGTTACTGAACTGCATACAATTTGAAAAGAATGGATAACACACACACACGGGTCATGAAATTAGAATTAGTCTTAACCAGCAAATCGATCTCACTGTTTGGATGGAATTTGTTCTTTTCTGTGAATTGTAAGATGGAAAAATTTTGGAGGACATCTTGAAGGATTTGTTGGTCCATGTTTGTGTTACTTCTTGATTTTGCTCGAGGACTAGCAAAAGTTAGTTTGGGGGGTTTTGATAACTCTAGTTTAGAGAGTTATTTGGCCACTTTTAATTAACAAATATTACTATGTTTTTGAGAAAAATTACATGAAACATCCAACTCTTTCATAAAAGCATGATTTTATTGATGTAGGTTGAAGAAAGAAAGAAAACAAAACAAAAGGGAGCAAGAGCACAAGAAATCCGAGACCAACTTTGCTGGCAGAGTTGAAGCGCCGCGGCGCCCAAAGAGTAGCGCCGCGGCGCCCATTGAAAGTGCAAGAATGGCAGAAACTCAGCGCCGCGGCGCTGGGGAAGGAGCGCCGCTGCGCTACGGCGGAAAAGAAGAAAAAAACAGAGCTGAAGCGCTGGAAAAGAAGGGCCGCGGCGCTAGAGTGATACTGAACCACGATTTTTGGATGCAAAAACAGGGGATTTGTTATTTTAAGAGTAGTATAAATAGAATAGTTTTGGGTAGCTTGGTTATCAGTTAATTTTGGAGAGCGTTGTTTATTTTTCTTAGGAGCCGTCAAGCATTCCGGAGTAAGAAGTGAAGAATTGGTGACAGAATTTCTTGCTCTCTTAACTCTTGATGTTTGATTCAATTAAATTTTCAGATTTTATTTCTTTTTCAATTATGTTCTAATTTTCTTAGTTAGGGCTATGATGTAACCTAATCATGACAATGTGAATTTCATATTTATGCACCATAATTGATTTTATTCATGTGAGTTATGTGTTATTATGTTTAATGCTTTTAAATGATTAGCTACCATTTAAATGATCTGATGTGCATGTTCAAAACTGAGAAGGGAGAATTATGCAAATGCTTCATCTAACATATAACCATGAATTAAATATGGATAGAGATATACCATATTATTTGTGTGGCTTCATTTGGAAAGTTCATGAATCCTAATGCATTCTGATTTATTTAAATTCACATAGAGATATAGGGAGTTAATAAACTGAGTAGGTTTGCTATACCTAGAGATAGGATAGTAAATAATTTAGGAATTTCCGTCATCACATGTGTATTATTGATTGGGTTGCGTAATTTTATGAAATTCATATCTAGTGATTATGGTGAAATCAAATGCCTTAACGCCTTGTCTTATTGAAGTATCTTTTGAGATTGATTGCAATTTTTATTTTTAATTTAGTACTCTAGTTCAGTAAATTATTTAATCACAACCTCATATGATCAACTAGATAAACCTTAGAGTTAATCCAATTTTAGTACTTAGTTAGATTATTATACAACAGTCCCTGTGAGACGATACTCTTACTCACTATTGTATTACTTGATCGATAACGTGCACTTGCGTTAGTGGATTTTATGCGAACACACTCTGCGCCGGTGGCAAGAGGGAGTTGGTGCTTCTTTGTTCCAAAGAAAATATATTAAAATCTATTAGGTTTCAAATTTGAAACCTACCAGGTTTCGATCCGGCACCTCGCACTGGTGATCGAAGGGGTTGATGCTTCTTTATTCTAAAAAAAATATATTGGAATCTGCCAGGTTCCAACTTTGAAACCTGACAAGTTCCAATCTAGCACCCCGCACTAGAAATCGGAGGAGGTTGGTGCTTTCTTGTTTCAAAGAAAATATGTTAGAATTTGGTAGGTTTTAACTTTAGAACCTGGTAGGTTCCATTCCGGCATCCCGTGTCGAAAACCAGAGACGGTTGGTGCTTCTTTGTTTAAAAAAAAAATGTTAGAGTCTAGTAGGTTCCAACTTTGAAATATGGTAGGTTCCATTTCATCATCCCGCATGAGTAATAAGTGAAGAAGGGTAATTTGATCTTTTAATAAATCCCCTACTTTTTAATAAATGGGTCGTTTTAATAAGTGGTTTGTTGGAGAGTATTTTTTTTAAGGTGGTGCATTTGGGGGCATTCTTGTTAGTTGTATTTTTTTTTTGTTACTCCTTTTTTGTCGTTTCTTTTAATGTAGATGGGCCTTTTTTTTTTTACTTTTTATTCATTAAATCTTTATTTTTAAATATATTTTATGTAAATATGTTTTTATTCTTTCTCATATATATTTTTTCAAATATGTAAGTACTTAGATTTTATCAGTCCACTTCTTGATATATTAATGTTTTTCATAAATTTTTTAATTGGTTCACTAAAATAAATTTTCTCAATTATGTTCCTATTTAAACTTTATTTCAAGCAAACTTATCAAATATTTTTTAATAATACTCTTTCTCTAATTTTTTCACGTTGGATAAATTTTTCTGAATGTATCTTTGCTTAAACATTTTTTTTAAATGACCCTCCCTATAAATTATGTTTTAATTTGTCTCTACTTAAATATGTTTTCATCTACTATTAAATACATAATTCGTAATGTTTATAAAATTCTTACCTTATTACTCCGCTAAAATAAATTTTCTCAAATGTGTCCCATCTTAAACATTATCTTACACAACTCTCTCAAATCATTTTCTAATACATATCTTTTCTCTAATTTGCTCACATTGAAGTAATTTTCTCAAATAAATCTTCCCTTAAACATTTTTTTTCGAACAGTCATTTCAACTATTACTTTTTACATTCACACATATACCAATTTTCTTTCAATTTTCTCTCTCTCTCATTTTTTTTTTCTCTCAAGTATTCTTTGATTGTCTGTATGTAAATAACATTATACCAATAACATGTTCTGGCTGAGGCGTGCATTGTTTATCAATCTATTAAAGAAACTCGAAAAATAACAAGATAATCGAAACCTCAACACGTAATAGAACCTACTAAATTGCTCTTACGTCATGCGTGGCTCACAACTAGTGTAGTATTGAGGTGTTAATAGGGCTAGTGCCACAGCGAAGCGCACCTCTTTTGCCATCTCTTTGGATTTACAGGTCACCGGAGGATGGCGACGCCTGTTTTCACACCAACAGCTTTTGTTTTTTTTTATAACTTTTTCCAACTTTGTTCTTTTTTTTTAATGCCACATTCCGACCTATGACAGTCTAAAAGTGTTGGAATTAAAACATGAAACGCAGCGGAAGGAACGGATCGTTGACAAACAAAAATTTTCTGAAAACTTTGTTCATCGGGAATAGATATATAATTTTAATTACAGAAAGCTTTAGGAATTTTTTACTAACCTTTTGAAGACTATCAGGGTATCCTAGCTTTCTTCTTTGACACCACGATCTTCCAAACCAGGCCTCCACACCAATGGAAAGACGAGTGGGCGTCAAACTGCAAGAATGAATTTTCCTCACACTTTTCTGAATCTGCTATGTACTCAACACATGAGATAACAGACTTTTTTCTTTAGAGAAGAACTCTCAGTTTTTCTCTCTAAAAATTATGTGAATCAAAAATTACTGAGATAACTGTTATCTCTCACTTTTTATAACTGAGCTATTAGTAATTTTTCTTTCCCCTTTCTTTTCCTTTCCTTTTTCTTCTTTTCTTTTCCGTTTTACTTGTTACCCGAATTGTTTATGCGGTCAACACACACACACATGCATATGTATATTTAAGTTGCCGTGAAAAGAAGAAACTTGCCTTTTTTTTTTTTTTTTTTTTTTACTTTGACCGAATCTTGATTCGGTCATATATATATGTGTGTGTGTGTGTGTGTGGGGGGAAAGCGTGAAACTGAGTTCACGCCTTTCCCTTTTTCTTTTTTTTTTATAATATTATATTAATATATATATATTAATATATTATAAAATTTTTTATATATATAAAAAGATTTGGTTCAAAACCATATATATATATAAAACTCAATTCAAAAATAAATAACATTTATTTAAGAATAGATTTTAACAATTAACTAATGCTCAGTTAAATGTGATAACATTTATCACATTACATTATGTGTCACAGAGAACATTTTTCTGTGTCACGTTAATAATTCAAGTGTGAAAAAATTAATTCAGAATTCAAAAATTCTGAATTAAACATGTATAATTCATTCTACGCAAAAATCCAATATAGTGTTACAGAGGTGGTATTGGGGACCTATGGACCTATAACCCAAGCTCCAATAAATTTGATATTTAATCAAACTCTTTAATTAACGTGCCAAATTTATTAGTTTCAGTGTTACTCCACTAAAAAACTGAAACTGAACTCTTGAGATTACAGTAAAATTACTCAAAGAAAATTAGCGAGTAGTCCATTGATATAATCATTACATATAAGTCAGTCCTCCATAAATAGTTCATAATAAGAGCTAGGTTCAATTTCCGTTCACCTCTCTTATTACATCTTTATCCTTGAGTTTCAATAATTCTCTAATGAACAATTAATTCATAATCTTATTATGAACGAGCGCTCTATTGTTCAAACCTTGAATTATCACTCAAGAGAACTATTTTTCTAACTTCCATAGGGAAGGAATGGATTCCATATCTGTATAATATTATTCCCAGCCATTTATTACTTTATGTTTCCAAGATGCTAAGTTATAATTTGTGCTTAGACAAATCTTACCACGCAAGTCAAAAAACATAATGTAATAAATAGTAGTCTAATAAATACTCAGGATTAAGACTGTCAAATATATGATCATCATAGTGATAAATTTGAATACTCTATTTGTAACGGATGATTATTAGAGATTCATAATTTATCTGGTCCAGTCCTATATAATCTCATTATATAAAGTACCTCAAATCCAATGTCTCTACATTAATAGTCCGGATAATGACTATTCCATTTTAGACGAGATTGGACCGTACTTGTAATTTTTAATTAAAGATCCCAAACTTTAATTAATTATTACGGACTATTTAGATTATTATCTATAAATTTTATCCCTAAGCAAATAACACTTATATGCTAAATTTATAGTCACATAAATAATCATGGAATTTTCTTGATGTTTATAAATGTATTCATAATACATACAATCAACCAAAATAATAATAAATGTCATTTTATTTTTTTATTAACAATATGTACAATGTCACAGCTTTTAGGGTACCAAACCCAACAATCTCCCACTTGCCCTAAAGCAGGTGAGACATGTCTCTAAGACCTAAGCCTTCCAAGTGTCCCTCAAAGCTTTTTGCCTGATTGAAAATCAGAATCAGTGTATCCAATGGGAATCAAATTCTCACCAGAATAAACTAGCATATAGTTTCTCGTTCTCCTAAGATACTTGAGAATATGTTTAACCGCTACCCAATGATCTAATCCTGGGTTGGATTAATACCGACTGACTATACCCACCGCATAGCAAATGTCAGGTCTTGTACACAACATGGCATACATTAGACTTCCTACTGCAGATGCATAGGGTACCCGTCTCATATTTTCTTCCTCTTGAGGTGTCTTAGGACACTGCTCTTTTGAAAGATAAACTTCATGACGTGTAGGCAAATTACCTTTCTTGGAGTTTTGCATCGAAATCTGATAAGCACCTTATCGATATACGATGCCTGAGACAGCGCCAACAGTTTGTTATTGCGATCTCTTATGAGTTGGATTCCAAGAACATAACTTGCTTCTCCTAAATCTTTCATTTGGAAATTGCTGGCGAGCCATTTCTTTACATCAGATAATATGCCTACATCATTCCCAATGAGTAGGATATCATCTACATAAAGAATCAAGAAGACCACCTTCTTATCTTTGATGTACTTGTAAACACAAGGTTCATCAATATTTTGATCGAAACCATAAGATTTGATCGCTTCATCAAATCTCAAGTTCCAAGATCTTGAAGCTTGCTTGAGTCCATAAATGGACCTCTGCAACTTGCAAACTTTTTGCTCTTGACCTTTAACTACAAACCCTTCTGGTTGCACCATATAGATGCTTTCCTCAAGATAGCCATTCAAAAAGGCAGTCTTGACATCCATTTGTCATATCTCATAATCAAGACAAGTAGCAATGGATAAAAGAATCCAAATGGATTTAAGCATAGCTACAGGCGAGAAAGTTTCTTCATAGTCAACTCCCTCCTTTTGGGTATAACCCTTTGCCACAAGCCTAGCTTTGAAAGTCTCAACTTTCCCATCCATTCCTCTTTTCTTCTTGTAAATCCATTTGCACCCTATGGGTTTTATCCCTTCAGGTGGGTCTACAAGATCCCAGACTGAATTGGAGTACATGGACTCCATTTCAAGGTTCATAGCCTCCAGCCATTTTTCTTTCTCAGAAACTTCCATTGCATCACGATATGTCAATGGATCATCCTCACCATTATTAGAGATAGCAACATTTGCTTCTCCAAGTTCCCTGTAGTGAGCAGGTGGTCTCATAACCCTCCCATTACGTCGAGGTGGTATGACATTCTGATAGGAAGATGTGGCCTCCTTATTTTGTCCTTCGACAATAGTTGTCGGTTGCGGTCTGATCTAATCAGAAAGTAACTCTTCAAGTACAATTTTGCTACGAGGTTTATAGTTTGTCATATAATCATTCTCGAGAAAAGTGGCATTTGTCGATACAAATACTTTCTTATCCTGTGGACTATAAAACAAACCTCCCCTCGTTCCCTTTGGGTATCCCACAAATAAGCATACTTCAGAACGTGGTTCCAACTTCTCAGTCTTACCTTTCAACACATGTGCTGGACACCCCCATATACGGATATGTCGCATACTAGGTTTGCGACCATTCCATAACTCTAGAGGTGTTTTTAAAATAGACTTAGATGGAACTATGTTTAGAAGATATACTGCAGTTTGTAGTGCATATCCCCAAAATGAAGTGGGTAATGATGAGTAGCTAAGCATGGATCTCACCATATCAAGCAACGTTCTATTTCTCCTCTCTGCAACACCATTTTGTTGTGGTGTTCTAGGTGCGGTGATTTGTGATAGAATACCATGTTCTATCATATAATTCTTGAATTCAGTATCAAGGTATTCTCCTCCTCGATCAGATCGAAGACTCTTCACCGTCTTTCCTAATTGCTTTTCAGCTTCCGCTTGGAATTCTTTGAACTTTCCAAAAGTTTCAGATTTCCTTTGCATTAGGTATATGTAACCATACCTTGAATAATCGTCAATAAATGTGACGAAATATTCGTAACCACCACGGGCTTGTACATTCATTGGACCACAGACGTCTGAATGTATTAGCTCAAGTGGTTCCTTGGCCCTTTCGTCTTTTGCAGAGAAAGGCCTCTTAGTCATTTTACCTTCAAGACAAGATTCACAAACTGGTAGAAAACTAACTTTTAGCTCTTTTAAAGGACCTTCTTTTACCAGTCTGTTAATTCTGTCAAGGTTGACGTGACCTAATCTAAGGTGCCATAGGTATGTTTCATTATTAGAAGAAATCTTTTGCTTCTTGGGTTTAGGTTGTTCAACTTTGAACATTTCGGTATTGAGCAGTGCTTTTTCGTTGGGCCTTAAGGTGTAAAGCCCATTTTCCAGATGCGCAGAACAAATATCTGAACCATTTCTAGAAATATTAACATAATTATTATTAAAAGAAACATTAAACATTTGTTCAAACAACCTGGAAACAGAAATCAAATTTCTGCGAAAACAAGGAATGTAATAAACATTGTCTAAAATTAAAAACTTATTTCTAAAATAAAGTTTAACAACTCCCACTGCTCTTGCCGAAACAACCTCTCCCGTTCCCACTCTCATCGTTTGTTCCCCGTCGGCAAGCTCCCTTGAAGAACTAAGCATCTGCAAAGAAGAACAAACATGGTTAGTTGCCCATGAATCAATTATCCAAGGTGAAGTATCATCTTCAACTAAACAAGCTTCTAAAACGAGTAAATCTGATTTACTGTTGTTCTTCTTTTCTTTGAGCTCCTGAAGATACTTCTTGCAGTTTCTCTTTCAGTGCCCAACTACGCCGTAGTGGAAACATTTTCCTTTAGGCTTCTTTTGGTTGGAGCTCCTTTTGTTGTTGTTGCTTTTGTTCTTCTTAGGTTGCCCTCAATTCTTAGACTTACCACTTCCTTCAGTCCCCTTCCTCTTCTTATTCTTTTGGGCAGAAGAGGAAGGTTGAGCTTCTGCAACATTTGCCTCAGCTTCTTTAGTCTTTTCTTTCGAAATAGACTCGAAGGTTTGAAGCTCATTAAGCAACTCAGTCATGTTATATTTCAGCTTGTTCATGAAATAGTTGCTTTTGAACTGAAGGAACGCAGGGGAGAGGGTTTCTAAAATCATCCCCACCTGTGTGGCTTTATCTATCATAGCCCCGTTGACCTCGGTCTCATGGAGATAGTTAACCATGTTGAGAACATGTTCTCTGACCGAAATCCCTGCCTTCATTTTTGCATTCATTACTGCCTTAACGGGTTCGTGGCGTGCCTTTTCAGAAGGTTTACCAAACATGTCTTGCAGAGACTGCATTATCTCATAAGCGGTCTCCATGCTTTCGTGCTTCATCCTAAGCACGTCAGACATCCCAGCCAAAAGAAAACAGCGGGCCTTGTTGTTTGCCTGAATCCAACGATCATATGCTTCCCGTACATTACGAGGAGCATTGGCAGCAGGCTCTGGAGGACATTCCTCCGTTAGGACAAACTTGTAACTTTCGCAAATTAGTACAATGTTCATATTACTCTTCCACTTGACAAAATTATCTCCGGTTAATTTTTCAGTTGAGAGAATGGCGATGATTGGATTAGACATTGTTGCTGTAATAAATAAATAAAATAGCATAAATTAAAATGGTTGCATAAACATCATAAATATATGTTTTTGGAATAGTAAATGTGATGCATGATGCATATGAAAAACACAAAAAAATATTTTACTAATTCCACGATTATTCAATTTTAATAAATAAACTGCCGCCGTAGGGTATGTCAAATTATTTATGAATTGAATTGAGACATTCTCAATTAATAAATATATTCAAAATATCTCATATTTTCTATATTTATTAATAACTGTTTATTTTGGTCAAGATATAATTAACAATTTAATTATGTCTTTATGAGTGTAACCCACTATTTTGGATTTTAACAACTTAACTCAAAATTGCCGCCGTAGGGTAGGTCAATTTTGAAATACATTATAAAATCCTATCTCAAGGAAGCCAACCTTGATATTGATTTAAATGGACACCCTCCGTAGGGAGGACGAAATCAAAGCGTCGCGAGGCGCCACCTAAATCTCACGGTGTTGTACTAATAGTGGAGACCGCAGGTTATATTGTCATATTACCTTCTCCCACTCGTTATCTTAGAAGATGTGTTTTATCTTATAAAACATCATATGTTTCATAATTCTAGTAGATAAAAATAATTTTTAATTACTAGATTATATTATGTGTTAATAGAATCTCATTCTATTTACACTCAAATAAATTACCAGATTTTCTAAAAATCTAAATTTATTATGAATTGTCTAAGTTACCAAAAATTAAATAATTTAAAATTAGATAACTTAGAATTAATGTGAATTTTACCAAGTCTTAACTGTTAAAACTAAATTCACATTATTTGGTTGATTAATAAATTAAGATTCTATAAAACCAACCCAATTAATTTAATCTTATTAAATTAATGCTAACACATATTAAATCATTTTATAAACTCCTTTATAAAAATAATATGCTAAGCGTATGCATGTCATATTACAATAACTATAAGTGGGCACTTTCCTAGATGACATGTTATCATGCATGAACATATTATCACAATCATCACATGAAAATAAAAATAAAAATAAACAATGAATTTTTGACCGGGTCCTTTTGGATAATTAAAATTACAACCCAAAAAATAAAAAATAAAAAATAAAATTACAGGGGTCTTCTTGTAATTTATACATAATTCCCTGCTCCAATTTTGCAGTCTTCATCAAGTGGTTTATTGTGCAACAATTTGCTGGATTACCTTTGAAATCTGATAGGCCCACAGTTCTCAACTGGGCCAAAAAATCCAATGGACATCTTTTTCTTCATCGCTCCACGTGTAGCAAGTGAAAGAGAGGAGAGAAGAAAAAATAATAATAATAAATTACAAAAAGCCTATACCGCTTTATGGGTTTACACAGATTGATCTAATAAAACTGAAAATAAAATTATTAGCCAAAAGGACCATATAATTAACGACCAAAAATCCTTTCATTAAACAACCATTCATCACATGAATAAAAATTAACAAAGATGCAAAGTGCCCACAAACATACATCAAAAACAGGATATCATCAAAATAAAATCATGTTTAATTAAAATTATATATGCTATAACCCGCTCTGATACCATTTGTTGGAATTAAAACATGAAACGTAGCGGAAGGAACGGATCGTTGACAAACAAAAATTTTCTGAAAACTTTGTTCATCAGGAATAGATATATAATTTTAATTACAGAAAGCTTTAGGAATTTTTTACTAACCTTTTGAAGACTATCAGGGTATCCTAGCTTTCTTCTTTGACACCACGATCTTCCAAACCAGGCCTCCATACCAATGGAAAGACGAGTGGGCGTCAAACTACAAGAATGAATTTTCCTCACACTTTTTTGAATCTGCTATGTACTCAACACATGAGATAGCAGACTTTTTTCTTTAGAGAAGAACTCTTAGTTTTTCTCTCTAAAAATTATGTGAATCAAAAATTACTGAGATAACTGTTATCTCTCCCTTTTTATAACTGAGCTATTAGTAATTTTTCTTTCCCCTTTCTTTTCCTTTCCTTTTTCTTCTTTTCTTTTCCGTTTTACTTGTTACCCGAATTGTTTATGCGGTCAACACACACACACATGCATATGTATATTTAAGTTGCCGTGAAAAGAAGAAACTTGCCCTTTTTTTTTTTTTTTGACCAAGATTCGGTCATATATATATGTGTGTGTGTGTGTCGGGAAAGCGTGAAACTGAGTTCACGCCTTTCCCCCTTTTTTATTTTATAATATTATATTAATATATATATATTAATATATTATAAAATCTTTTATATATATAAAAAGATTTGGTTCAAAACCATATATATATATATAAAACTCAATTAAAAAATAAATCACATTTATTTAAGAATAGATTTTAACAATTAACTAATGCTCAGTTAAATGTGATAACATTTATCACATTACATTATGTGTCACAGAGAACATTTTTCTGTGTCACGTTAATAATTCAAGTGTGAAAAAATTAATTCAGAATTCAAAAATTCTGAATTAAACATGTATAATTCATTTTACGCAAAAATCCAATATAGTGTTACAGAGGTGGTATTGGGGACCTATGGACCTATAACCCAAGCTCCAATAAATTTGACATTTAATCAAACTCTTTAATTAATGTGCCAAATTTATTAGTTTCAGTGTTACTCCACTAAAAAACTGAAACTGAACTCTTGAGATTACAGTAAAATTACTCAAAGAAAATTAGCGAGTAGTCCATTGATATAATCATTACATATAAGTCAGTCCTCCATAAATAGTTCATAATAAGAGCTAGGTTCAATTTCCGTTCACCTCTCTTATTACATCTTTATCCTTGAGTTTCAATAATTCTCTAATGAACAATTAATTCATAATCTTATTATGAACGAGCGCTCTATTGTTCAAACCTTAAATTATCACTCAAGAGAACTATTTTTCTAACTTCCATAGGGAAGGAATGGATTCCATATCTGTATAATATTATTCCCAGCCATTTATTACTTTATGTTTCCAAGATGCTAAGTTATAATTTGTGCTTAGACAAATCTTACCACGCAAGTCAAAAAACATAATGTAATAAATAGGAGTCTAATAAATACTCAGGATTAAGACTGTCAAATATATGATCATCATAGTGATAAATTTGAATACTCTATTTGTAACGGATGATTATTAGAGATTCATAATTTATCTGGTCCAGTCCTATATAATCTCATTATATAAAGTACCTCAAATCCAATGTCTCTACATTGATAGTCCGGATAATGACTATTCCATTTTAGATGAGATTGGACCGTACTTGTAATTTTTAATTAAAGATCCCAAACTTTAATTAATTATTACAGACTATTTAGATTATTATCTATAAATTTTATCCCTAAACAAATAACACTTATATGCTAAATTTATAGTCACATAAATAATCATGGAATTTTCTTGATGTTTATAAATGTATTCATAATACATACAATCAACCAAAATAATAATAAATGTCATTTTATTTATTTATTAACAATATGTACAATGTCACAGCTTTTAGGGCACCAAACCCAACAAAAAGAATCTTAGTCAGTTCATTCAATCCACAACATATGATACACAAATATAATCGTTTGGTATTGTTTTCGGATAAGATTTTTGCATATTTTTTTGAGAAAAAATTCCAAAAACATTTTATTTTTTTAAATTTTTAACTATTTTAAAAACACTCACTAATAAACAATGCTTAGCCCCCTATTTATTTATTTACTTATTTTAAACTTTTACGTAAAAATTTTAGCTGCAGAATTGTGGTTATATACCCTCTTGCCGTGTGAAACATAAACCAGTACTAATTAGAATTATAGCATCCGCTGAGGTGACGTTTTGGATTCACTAGCTCGAATTGAAAAAAATTGTTTAAACTAACGGTGTTATAATGTTTTCTCTTATCAAATTCGAAGATTTAGTGTTATGAATCTTTTTTCTTTTGGCTAGATAAATATATGATGTGATATCTACTATACTGCGGAATGAGATAGGCCATGTGTGTCTCTCTGTGTGCGTATATATGCGTTCTTTGAAATATTTGCAGAACAACTGTCTCAAACTATCCGGGTGAGGATAGACGATCTTTAGAAAAATCTCAGGAAGAAGACAAAAGAAACAAGAAATAGAGAAAAAGCTGCATATGATATGATGCAATGTATTAGTACACCAAGACAGAAATACATTCACAACTACGTATAATATATACTGCTATTAGGTAATATGTACACACTGTTCGGGAAAAATTTTGGTCTAAAAACTGTTTTTTTTTTTTTTAATTTTTATTTTATATTACGATTTGAACTTTTAGTTGAATCATTGTTTCATACCGTAGCTGTTTTTATTTATTTTTTATTTTTTTTATTTCATACTATAACTGATTGCTTTATATTATTAGATTATTTGAATTTTTTGTTGGGAAGGATGTATCAAACGGAGAGAGAGCGTGCGGTTTTAGGATTCCGTTCATTGATTTTAAGGGAAAATATTGGAAGACTGAAAAAGTGAAAACTTGCCTCGTTATCAGGTCATTTAAGATGAGGTTTGTTTCGTTATCATCCTTCGCGGGTTCTGATGAGCCAACTCGTCAAACCAATAACATCACTCCATTTATAAGCCGCTTTCTTTTTAATAAATCTGAACCTCTTCTCGCCTTTTTATCTTTTTGTTTCTGTTTTCCTGATTGTATATATACGTTAACTGGCAAGAAAACAAACGGAGCTGCACGTTTATACATACAAATATACAATAACAACAAACATACCAATTAGAAAGGATATACCAAAGAAAGAAACTTTAGATTACACCCAAAACTAGCGCTACTAGAAACTTTAGCTTATATGACTCATTTAATTTTTTTCTTTTTTTCTAAAACCGTTGTGGTAAGGAGGGGAAAAATACGGAGAGGACGCCCGAAAATACGAAAACCGTCTTGTTAACAATGCAGAGCCTTTCACGACCTAAATTTAAATACACGTCAATGCTGGCTTTCTCTATTAATTCAAAATTTTCCTAACTCAAACCCTCTTTCTCTAACTCGGCGCCCCACGATCCAACCACCGATTACCCCACCACAGATGAACCCAGCCCCCCCACGACATTCCACCGATTCCAACATTCCTCCATCACTCTCTCCACGACCCCACCACCGTTTGACCCAACCCCCAACGAATCCGGCACCATTCATCACTGGTCGACCTCGTCCCTCGACATTCAACCGACTTTGTTGCCATTCAGCCTTGTCCCTTGACGTTCTTCCGACTCTGCCGCTGTTGGAAGCTACTGTTGGTAAATTTCAAACCATTTTATTTTATTTTTTAAAATTTTTAGTTATGTTATTTTTATCTATTATTTAGTTTTAGTTTTAATTATCTAGTTCTATAGTTTTATTAGTTTTGGTATTATTGTAGTTCTACTCTTATTGCTATTTGGTTATTTTAGTATCATTTAGCTTTAGTGTTGTAAGAGTTTTAGTTTTAATATTAGTTATATTAATTTGGTAGTTACCATTTAGTATGTGTTACCTGTATTTGGTGTTTAAAAGAACTTTAAACAACATTTGACATGTTAGTATAAGAAGAGGTTACTTTCCATGTGTTTGTATAAGTGATGCCCATCAGATTTTAAAGAAAAGCCTCTATAACCATGTATTTGTGTATTAGTTAATTAGTTTTATTTTCATTATTTTTGTTAATTCTATTAATTTGTTATATTAATTGACTCTAATAATTTTTGCTAATTTAGTTAGTTGTTTGTTTTATTGAACATCACTAGTAATTAGTTTAGTTTTTATTTTAAAATGTAATTAGTTTAGTTTTTGTTTTAAAATTAAATATAGTAGTTTGTTATGTTAATTTGTTTTGTTTTTGTTAATTAGTTTTAGCTATTTCATATGGTATTAGTTATGTACACTGTCCATTGTTGTTGTATGTTAGTTATGTCAACATTTATTACTTAGTTATATTATTCTATGTTAGTTATGTTAACATTTGTTACTTTGTTTTGTGTTTGTATATGAAAAGAGTTGATTTTGAGCAAGCCCCAAAGAAAAACCAAATTCGATCTCAAAGTTTATTTTGAGTGGAGACCTACTTTAATGAAAGGAGTTCATAGATTAAGGAAGAGGGGATTAAGAATAAAAGTTATCTGTGATGTTAAAGGTCAACCGGAAGGCACACCGAAGAATTCACTTACTAAAATGTAAGTACAAATCTTTGCTGTAAAATATGGTTTGATAATTTTACATTATTGTGATTAATTCTTTTCTATTTTGACTAATTGCTAAGGGCCTTAACCATTGGAAAGTTGAAAGAGGATACGACGTAACAAGGTGACTGAGCAGACAAACTCTATATTCCAAACGCAAGTGTCCCCAACAAGGTAGCAACATCGAATGCTTTTTTTTTTTTTATGTTACACGTGGGACTTATTTTTATTGATAATGGTTACAAGCACTATCAAGAAAGTAAGATTATATAAGTGATGATATATTTGAGGTTAGGGTTGAGTGGGTAAAATTTTTGAGTAGGTATATATCTTAGATATAGCTAAGTGTAGAGTACATGACTTTGCAATATAAATACATATATATATATATATGATTTTATAAAAATTTTATAGTTTAATATAATTATGTGATTATGCAATCAAGGCATTGTATTAATGGTTAGAATACTAGATTGGCCGTCTCGTAAGAAACCAGAAATTCTGGTTATTTTTTCAGCTTCGGACTTATTTTTCATGACGGTTTTCACTGTGAAAACTATTGTGAAACAAGCGCCTTACACGACAAAACCGTCATGTGAGCTTAGCGTTTCACAACGGTTTTCACTTAAAACTGTCGTAGTAGCCTCGACACCAAGATCTTAGAGTCTGCCAAAATAAGGATTTCACAAGGGTAAAAAAAGTCTTGAAAAGTCATGTTGATACCACAACAGACGATTACACAAAGGCTTTTTAACCATCTTGAAAACATACCATGATAGTATAAAACTGTCGTGTAAGTTACAGTTTTCACTAATTTAGCCTTTTTTATTTGTTCGTTGTATTGGGTTACGTTATAGTTCGGTACATTGTATACCGATTGCAAAGTTGAACCTCCAATATATTTTTTGTTATTATATAGATTACTACTAACATAAATATTACCTTCATTTGTAGATGTAATTAATGTTAATTTTCCTATTATTCAACTTTAATTTATAAAGTACATGAGGTAAGAGCCACGTAATCATATTAATCCACTTCAAGTTCGGCTCTTATTTTGAGAAGTTTTTTACGATTTGTGGGCGCATCTAACAGATAAATTTAGGCACTTCTCTGAAACCCAAACCACTTAAACCATCAATCAAATTCAAGTATACTCTGGCATCAATGCCTAAACAATACAATCAAAGAAAGACTACTTGTAACGTAATTCTAGCGTAAATTTCTTCAAACCATACAATATATAGAAAAATCCTTGTTATTTTTTGAGGTTATAACTTTACTATTTATAAAATTATGAGTCTTAATATAATATATAATATATTTTTTAGACTAAATTTTACGGTTCTTATTAGTGATAAAGTTATAAGGGTTAAATATATTGCTGTGGGCGAACTTTACGACAGTGCGAAAATATCGATGCTCGCAAAAATTCGTTCTTGCCAGTATACGATGTTAACATTCCATACTTGAAAGAAGAGGGATTTTGAGAAATGGCCTCCGGCAAAAAAAAATTTTGGTAAATAGACCACTTTTTTTTGGACAGTTTTTGGCACCAAAAAAAAAGGTTTTTTGGACATCAAAACGGTTCCAGTTTTTTTTTTTTTTAATCATGTTGAGGTTCTTTATTCTGCTACAGTCATTTTTCTTATTTTGTTGAAAAAAACTGAGACAATTTACCTGCATAGAAAAGCGTGTTTTTTTTGTTCAAAAAAAAAAGAGATATTTTACCCAGTTTGAAAATTTTTTTTGCCCTTTCATCAAAATCTTCCTTGAAACTACGTGCATGCACATGCACAAGTTCCATTATATATTTGGTGATTTTTTTTTTGGTGATTTTTTTTTTTTTTAAAAAAAGCTGGCGTTTATCACAAACTTCCGTCATGCTTTGTATTGGGCTTTGGTTGGTTATATTGTGCGTACATATTTTTTGTTTGTCTGCGTACACAGATTGGCATGCCAATTCGTGGCGGCTTCGAAACTATAAGAGTGTTGTGTGCTGTGCATCTTGAACAAAAGTCAAGTGTAACCACAGGTGGCCGGTGGTGGCAGGCATGTATTTTAACGAAAGACAATCAATTAATTCTCTTTCACCAGGTATGTTTAGGGATCGATTTTTATTGTCCGTGTTAGATGAGGTTAAAATTATGTCTCTTATTTATCACTTATTTATTATACTTTAGCTTCTGTTTAAAATTTCAGTTGTAACTACTGTTTTAAGTTGAGCTTTATATTGTAGCAACTTTTTATCGTAGCTATTGAGAGTTTTACACTATTCACAGTTATAATTGATAGGTTAGAACTGAAATTTTAAACACCCTTCTAGACTGACGTGATTTTTAGACTCTTTGAGTACTAGTCGATGAAAGTATACGTCATGTTTCTTTTCATTTCACATGTAGTGTGGATAGATCTCCTAGAATTAGGAACATGAGGAGCAAGGACATCATTGAACTTTTTTTTTTTCTAAAATAAAAAAAAAACCAAAAACAGAAGTCGGTTCATATGAGTGACATGGTTCACACTAAATCTGATACAAGCAAAGATAATACGTCGTCGTGACGAATCTCTCATTTATTTATTTTGATAGTTTCATTTATTTTCAAATGTTGGCATTTATTTTTAGTATTGATGATGACAAACATATGATGATTTTTTTTTTTCCATTTCAATGGGGTAGTCCTTTCATTTCATTTTTTTGAAACTGACTGACAGAAGAAAATATTTTAATTAATTACTAATTTCCAACGTTGATGTGTGATGAATCATCCGGCCATTTCAATCCGTTACCATCACCGCGTCATTGTTTCATTATTCAAAATTAAGAAAAAGAAACAGGAATGATCAGTAAGTCATATTTATTGTTCACGAAAATTCAAGCTTTAAATTGGGAGTTTTTGTTTAGCAGGAAAAGGAAAATAATAAAAGAACAAACAAAAAGCTCTCATATTTGGAATGAACCTGAGAGCAGTGTTTTTGTCAAGAAATACTAGCCATAATATGTATTCTACACACTTCTTAAAAAAATTACCTGATCAAATTTGGTTTAAATAAATCAAATAGTGAAATCGTAATAGATTGGTCATATTAAAAAATATACATAGAATAAATAATAATATATTTTAAAAATATAGTTATAGTAAATAGTATATTTATATTAAATAATTATTTACAAAAAAAATTATTAAGGAAATTTATCATAGTTATACATAATAAATAAAGGGTAATAATATTAAGGATATTAAATCTAGTCTTAACCAACACACAGGTCATCAATTCATTCATAGATACAGCTTATTCATGTTGGAATTTTTAACTATCGATTAGAGTTGATATTTTTAGCATTTTTCATAAATTATTTATCTTAAATATGTTATTTACCATAAACATGTTATAATACATTGTTTTTCGTAATTTTTTTAAAAAATAAAAACAAAAAAAAGCAAAAAAGTGTTTTACAACACAATTTGAATTAAAAGTTGAAACGATTTTATTGTAGAACGTAAGAGTTTTATATTGTAACAATTCCAGCTATATAGTTGAAACAAGGTTTTTAAATGCACTAAAAAAAGGACCATTGGAGTAGTGGAGGCAATATGGATCCTTAGCAAAATAAAAGTCTAGATCTGTTATCCTTATTTTCTTGTTTTGATGGCTGTCTCTCTACTATTTATTTGTCATATCATTTAAATTTAAGAATCTAAACATATAAATAAAAACAAGATATTAAAAATATTTAAACAATTTATAAAGTGTCAAATTTTAAATAAAAGAAGCCAAAAATAAAACAACAGACTTTAATCAGCAACGCAGATGGCGCCGTAAAAAAAGAAACGCCATGTAATCTTTGAAAAATCCCACATGTCCCACTTAGCCACCTCTACCAAATCACATCTCCCGCCAACACTAAACTCTGCCTCAATCGTCACGCCACGTGTCCTCTCCCAATCTAACCGTCCATGTCAATCTCAAAGCCTCCAACATGCCCCTAAAAGACTGCCCTTTCGAGAACCAGGTGTTCTCCATCCAACAGATTTTCTTCCTTTCAACGGTCCACATCCCTTCTTCGCCTGCTGATAAAATATTCAAAAAATTGCAGCTCCTAAACTCAAACATCAAGTGGAAAACATTTTCCCCACAAAATCGAAAGAGAAAACGAAAGAAAGCAAAAAGAGAGGGAGAAATAGATGAAAAGTACCGGTGGGTAACTTCATTAAGGGCTCGGAGATGAAGCCTAGATTTGAGGAAGTGGAAAATCGAAAAAGGCTGAGGGCGCTGTTGAAGTCCATAGAGAGGTTGAATCTGAAGCAGTTTGACTGTCGTTTGGAGGATTTCTGTACGAGCAACAGAAGGAGAGACATCGGCGAGATCGATCAGTCTGAGATATCGGCGATGAGACAGCTGGACTCGTCGTCGTCGAGATCGTCCTGCCGGAGGATGATCGGAGGAAAATCCTATAGCAAACTGGAGGAAAAAGACGACGACGGAAGAGGTGGAAGGAGCTTGATTAAGTGCGATTCGTATGGCTAGATCTTGGTGATCGGACGGCCGAGGGAGATGGAAGATGCGGTGCCGGTGGTAGAGTTCGATTCGTACAGGTTCTTTGGGGTGTATGACGACTAAGAAGGGCCCGGAGTGGCAAATGTGTGCCACGATCGGCTGCACCAGCTACTCGACAAGGAGGTGGCGGGGAGGGTGTTGGGGAACTAGGAGTCTCCAAATTTCAAGGATCGTAAGAACGAATAATTGCGGAAAAAATAAGAGAAAAAAAGAAAAAGAGACACTAAATTTTTATACAGGTTCGTCCAAATTCGAGACTACGTTCTGTTTTCGCTACTTGCAGATTCCACTATGATGTAAGAGATTACAGATTACAAGAAAAGTTTCTTACACACTCTCAAATTGTGTTTACCAAAACTCTCTTCTATCTAGCACCCTGTGGGAATTTTTCTCTCTCAAGAATGGTACTCTCACAAAAATTATACCTCACCCAAAATAATGTCACTCTCAATATCACACACACACAACCCTAGCCACCTTATGTCTATTTATACCCAAAGGAAGATAAAAATAGCAACTAATGAGAAACCCTAGTAGTTTTCTGTTTTTAGGACGTTTGAGTTCGACTCTGACTAAAAAATATAGCACAACATAGCGCCTCGGTGCCGCGGCGCTCCCCTGTAGCGCCTAGGCGCCACACACCCAGAGCCTAGGCTCTTTGCAGCGAGCGCCTAGGCGCTCATGTTCCAGCGTCGCGGCATTGCCTCTTTGCCTCACAAGCGCTGCGTTTCTCTTTTTTTTCTTCCTTTTTGCTAGAGTGTTGACTTGATTTGACTTTACATCTGCAACAATCTCCCACTTGGAGACTAATCAATCACCACGTCTCCACTGCAGCGGCAACAACTTTTCACGTCTCACGGAGAAGTCCAACTGAAGTGCGCACAATTTTAGTTTCTCGATCGGAACCGTCTTGGTGAGCATATCTGCTGGAATCTAACTCCCAAGAATCTTCTCAAGCTTCAACGCTCTATCTTCCAAAGCTGACCTAATGAAGTGATACCGCAATTATATATGCTCCGTCCTATCATGAAATGCAAGATTTTTCACCAAGTGAATGGCACTCTAACTGTCACTATGTAATGCACTCCTTTCCTGCTTGTGACCCAGTTCTTCTAGAAACGACCACAACCAAATTATCTCCTTTCTCACTTCTGTCATTGCCACATACTCTGCTTCTGTTGTAGAGAGTGTAACTATCTTTTGCAGCTTCGAGACCCAACTAACTGCTGTGCCACCCAAAGTGTAGACATAACCGGTGGTACTCTTTTTGCCATCAATGTCTCCAGCCATATCAGCATCAACATAGCCCTGTAGTCCCAAGTCTGACTTCTTGAAACAAAATGCTAAACCCGTAGTACCTCTCAGATATCTGAGAATCCACTTCACTGCCTCAAAATGCTGCTTTCCTGGATTGCTCATGTACCTACTCACAACTCCCACTACATGTGCAATATCCTATATGGTACAAACCATGGCATATATGAGACTGCCTATTTCTGAAGCATAAGGTACCTTGGCCATGTGGTCTCATTCCTGCTCTGTGGTCGGTGATTGCTCCTTTGATGACTTAAAGTGACTGGCCAAAGGAGTATTCACAGGCTTCGTATTACCCATGTTGAATCTACTAAGCACTTTTTCAATATATTCTTCTTGTGACAGTTTCAGACTATTACGGTTTCTTATTATTCTCATCTCAAGGATTTGTTTTGCAGCACCCAAATCCTTCATTGTAAACTCCTTAGACAGCTCCTTCTTCAGCTTGTCAATCTCTTGTTATCAGCATGTCATCGACATATAGTAACAATATGATGTAAGAGTCACCACAAATCTTCACATAGCAACAGTGATCTCCCTAACACCTCAAGAAACCATTGCTATACATAAAACCGTCAAACTTCTTATACCACCACCTTACAAGCTCTTCTGAAGTTTGCACACCAATTTCTTCTTACCTGGTACTTTGAAACCTTGTGGCTGCTTCATGTAGATCTCTTTCTCCAAATCACCATAGAGAAAAGTTGTCTTGATATCCAACTGTTCCAAGAACAAGTCCTCATTTGCCACTAGCGCAAGTACTATCCTGATCGTGGTTAATTTCACCACCGGAGAAAAAATCTCGTTAAAGTCGATGCCCTCTTTTTGCTGAAAGCCTTGTACCACTAGCCTTGCCTTATTTAGTTTGCTGCCATCACTTTCATCTTTAATTCGGTATACCCACTTGTTGTGCAAGGTCATTTTGTCTTGTGGTAACTTTGTCAATTGCCATGTCTGATTGGACATTAAGGAATGCATCTCATCCATCATGACTAACTCTCACTTGACCAAATCTTCAGCCTCCACGGCTTCATCATAGCTCTCTGGCTCACCTCTGTCGGTCAACAAAATATAATGCAGAGAAGGGGAGTATCTCTACAGCGGTCTGATGGTCTTGCTAGACCTCCTGACTGGTGTGACAAGAGTCTTCTGGTTTCCTTCTGGAGCTATTTCTTCTTGGTCTTCAACCTCTAGATTTTTTACCTCCATTTCAGGAAGATCCTTCAATAGAATCACCTCAGGCTTCTTGTATTCAAAACCTGAACCCCTAGAGTCAATGTTGTCTCTGTCCTTGTACAGAACACCTTCATTGAAGATTACATCCTTGCTCCTAATAATCTTTCGACTTTGGTCATCCCAGAAACGATAACCAAACTCAAGTCCACCATAGCCAACCAGAAAACACTTCTTTGAATTAGTATCCAGTTTACTTCTAACAGTAGGATCAATGTGAACATAGGAAACACACTCAAACACTCAAGGAAGAGAGATCAACCTTTTTGCTACTCCATACTTCTTCCGGTAGCTTGAACTTCAGCAGTGTGGATGGACTTTTGTTGATCAGATGAGCTACTGTGTTAATGGCCTCAGCCCAAAACGACTTTGGTAGCCCCACATGCAACCTCATGCTTCTAGCACACTTGTTTAAAGTCTTGTTCATCCTCTCAGCTATCTCGTTCTGTTGTGGTTTCCCTAGAATGGTTTTCTTTATCTTTATTCCATTCTCAGCACAGTTCCGCTTGAAGTCATTACCTAAATATTCTCCCCCATTGTCAGACTGTAAGCACTTCACCTTCAAATCTGTCTCGTTCTCCACCATGGCTCCCCATCTCTTGAAAGTATCAAAGACATCAGATTTGTTTTTTAGAAAGTAAAGCCATACCTTCCTACGTGAGTCATCAATAAACGTCACATAGTAGTTTGTGCCACTAAGGGAAGTCATCGTCGTAGGCCCACACACGTCAGTGTAAACTAGCTCCAATTTTCTAGACTTAGGCTCTCTACCCATCTTTGAGAAACTAACTCTCTTCTGTTTACCAAAGATGCAGGCTTCACACAAACTGTGATCAACAGTTTTCAAACCCGGTAGTTTTCCTTTGAAGTGAAGCACCTTCATACCCTTCTCACTCATGTGACCGAGCCTATAATGCCATAACTCGGTATTGACAGTAAAATCAGCAACTGCTATGGAATCTCTGCAACTAGAGTTCATATAGAGAGTTCCAACCTTACATCCCCAAGCAACAACCATCGCTCCTTTCGTGACTTTCCAACCTCCACAATTGAAGGTCACTTTATGTTCTTCGTCATCAAGTTGTTCCATCGAAATCAAGTTGCGCATTAGTTTGGGAACATGTCTCACCTTATGAATCTTCCACACAGACCCATTAGACATTTTTAAACTAACATCTCTAATGCTAACGATATCCAAAGTTTCTCCGTTAGCAAGATAAACCTTACCATGATTTCTAATAACATAATTCTCCAGGACATGATGGTGTGTAGTGGTGTGGAATGATGCTCCTGAATCTATCACCCACGAATAAAAAGAACTGTCAACTGACAAGATTAAGGCATCCTGTTGCTCTTCAGTGGCGGCATTAGCTGCTTCATTATTCTTGTCTGTGTTCTTCCTTGAAGCCTTGCAGTTCTTCTTCAAGTGGCCAGTCTTCCCACAATTTCAACACTTTATGGTCCTACCGTTCCTTGACTTGCTTCTCCCATTCCTCGACTTGCCTCTCCTGCCATTGTCCCTATTAGAATGCCTCTTAAGTTTCCTGCCCCTATTATCAACATTAAGGGCCGAGTTCGACGATAAGGCTTCACCTGAATCCTTCCTGCGAACTTTTTTCGCCAGAATAGAGTTTCTTACATCAACAAACTTTAATTTTGCATTCCCAAGCGAATTTGTAATGGCCACCCTCATGGGTTCCCAACTATTCGGTAACGAGGCCAAGAGGATTAAGGCATTGATCTCATCATCGAATTTAATCTCTACCGAGACCAATTGGTTCATGATGGTGTTGAAACTATTCAAATGCTCTACAACCGATGCACCTTCAGGCATTTTTAAATTAAAGAGCTTCTTCATAAGATGTACCTTGTTATTGGCTGAGGGCTTCTCATACGTCTCTAACAGAGCCTTCATCATCCTTGTTGTAGTATTCTCCTTCGCAACGTTGTGGACATCGTTCTACAACCGATGCACCTTCAGGCATTTTTAAATTAAAGAGCTTCTTCATAAGATGTACCTTGTTATTGGCTGAGGGCTTCTCATACGTCTCTAACAGAGCCTTCATCATCCTTGTTGTAGTATTCTCCTTCGCAACGTTGTGGACATCGTTCTTTGACAGGGTCAAACAGATCATACTCAGCATCTGTCTATCAAGGAGATTTCACTCCTCATCCTTCATGCCTTTAGCTTATTACCCAAGGGCAAGTGCAGTTTCCTGCTGTAGAGGTAGTCTTCTACTTGCATCCTCCAATAGAAAAAATCCAAACTATCAAATTTGGTGATACTGGCTGCCGAACCTTCTTCTCCCGTCATCGTTCTTGATCAAAACCTCCGCTCTGATACCACTTGTTGGGGAATTAGGCATCTCCTAATTTTAAGAATCACAAGAACGAATAATTGCAGAAAATAAATACGAGAAAAGAAGAAAAAGATACACCAAATTTTTATACAGGTTCGTCCAAATTCGAGACTACATCTTGTTTTTGCCGCTTGCAGATTCCACTATGATGAAGGAGGTTACAGATTACAAGAGAAGTTTCTCACACACTCTTAAATTGTGCTTATCAAAACTCTCTTCTATCTAGCACCCTGTGAGAATTTTTCTCTCTCAAGGATGGAGCTCTCACAAAAATTATGCCTCACACAAAATAATGCCACTCTAAATGTCACACACACACAACCCTAGCCACCTTATGTCTATTTATATCCAAAGGAAGAAAAAAATAGCAACTAATGAGAAACCCTAATAGTTTCTCGTTTTTAGGGTGTTTGAGTTTGACTCTAACTCAAAAATATCACATAACACAATGTCTCGGCTCTCGTTTCAAGCGCTGTGGTGCTCCCCTACAGCGCCTAAGCGCCATACACCCGGAGCCTAGGCTCCATACACCCAGAGCCTAGGCGCCATACACCCAGAGCCTAGGCTCTTTGCAGCCAGCGCCTAGGTGTTCTTCAACTGGCGCCTAGGAGCTCTTGTTCCAGCGCTGCGGCGCTCTCCTAGCAGAGCTGCGGCGCTGCCTCTTTGCCTCACAAGTGCTGCGTTTCTCTTTTTTGCTAGAGTGTTGACTTGATTTGGCTCCACATCTGCAACAGAGGGTGAGCGAATCGCATGGCGTGGGGGGAGCGGTGGAGTGGGAGAAGGCAATGAGGAATTGCTTTCGAAAGATGGACGAGGAGATCGGCCGCGGTCGAGCGGTAGAGAAGGATGAGGGCGGATACGGAGGCGGCAGCGGTGGTGGTGGTGGTGGTGGTCGGGAGGTGGTGTTGAACACTGTAGGGTCCACAACGGTGATCGTCATTGTGGGGAAGGCGGTGGTAGTGGTGGCCAATTGTGGTGATTCTAGGGCAGTGTTGTGTCACGACGGTGCCTGCATGCCCTTGTCACGTGATCACAAGGTGACGAGCACTGTTTTTCAGAGTAATACTATTTGTTTCTATGGAACTAGAACCCACCGTCTTAAATATATATATATATATATATTCCATGTTAGGACTATTTAGGCCCTACAAATAAGGTTCAACCCCGTTGTAAGAGGACGAGGCTCTAGCCCAATAAACTATACAACATTGTTCTCATTTTCTTTTTTTTTAATTGTTTATTATTATTTTTTCATGAGGTTTCATAATAAATGGCCCAGTTTAATAGAGTAAATGATCAAATTGTTTTCTTTTTTTTGTTATTTAAGAATATGATCGAAGTGTTTTTAAAATTAGAGAAATGATCATTTTTAAAATATTTAATTGGTTTATTACAGATTAATTTAATGGTTTGTCACTACATTAAGATCACTTATTTAATTTTTGGTGTTCTAAATAATGTGTAACCAATTATATCTTATTTAACAAAAGATATCTAAAAGTCAATTAGATATGTACATATTTTTTTTTTTACATGATGTATATTATGCATTATAATACGATCAATTAGATATCATTTACGACATTAAACTTAAGCAGAAGATGTTAAAATTGAGCAGAATATTTGAATAAACGATAAATTATCACACTCATCAAATTGATAAATATCGCTAGTACGAATATGAGTAAAAAAGTAAATGATTAAGTGGTTTTAGTAATTTTACTTGTCTATCCTTGTGGACCGGTTTATCAGTGATAAACTTTTAGTATTATAACGATTAGTTACAGCAAAATTCAACAGGATAGGAAAATGGCAATTCAACTTTTTTTAAAATCAAAAAGTTGGTTAAAACCGGCCAACCATCTACTTTTTTCCTTTCTTTTTTCTTTTAAGTAATTACTGGGATCTCACTCATGTTATTATGTCCTTGTATGTGTTCACATAACATGACTGACGATCTGTAATAAATCTATGATGTTTAGATCTAATGTTTGCAGTTGATCATAATACTTATTGGTTCGGTCGGTTAGAACTATGATTGTTTGGCACTATACCATTGGAGTTTCATAGCGATACGTAGTTGTAGATTGGTTAAAAAGTTAGTTTGATGATTCGCGAGTCTCGTTAAACTAATATGGTCGAAAAGAGAAATGAGTAATTTTTATTTCAGTTTCTAGATCATATGATACGTTTGGGCTTTTTATCTATAGATTCATATGGGCATTTGTCACCCAGCCTAATAGTTCTTGATCCTACCGAGGCTGTGTTTAAGTATCATTTCAAGAGGGTTGAAGTGAGCATGGTTTTGTGATTCCTATAAGCAACTTGTCCTTGCATCATCATCATCATGGGGTTTTTCATGCCCAATGTTTCTTATTTGCCAACTTCTTGTAAAGCCTGACCGACCTGACGAAAGGGAGAGAGTCAAGGCCGCAGGTGGGACAATCATAAACTGGAACGGATCCCTCGTCCTTGGAATTCTTGCTACTTCAAGATCAACAGGTATATTAAAAACTTTTCATATATTTATTATAATAACATGCACCAAACTGATACTACGATGAACAATGTTTTAGTATATTCTTGCAACTAGGTCACAATTAGTTATTATGTTTTGGCCTTGATATGCTAGGTTAATTAGAAGCATGTTACCATGTGCTAGTAACTATTGCTATTGCTCTACTTGTTTCAATTCCTTGTAGCGTGATGGTGAAAGGCAAATCTGAGTTTTGAATGTCTCAATTAGTGGCATCTGTTTTTCATTTGATTGACCGGCTGTTTCTATCGCAAATTTATATATTTTTTTTGTTTATATTATTATAATTGTCATGATACAGGAGATCATTATTTGAAGCCATATGTGATCTCTGAACCTGAGGGCAACGTCTGGGAACGCACCGAATCAGATCGGTTCGTTGTAATAGCAAGCGATGGACTATGGGACGCAGTGTCAAATGAATTCGCCTGCGAGGTTGTAAGAAGGTGTTTCAACCGGCAAATCAGGAGAAGGTTGTCTGAAGAGTTGAGCAGAAATACAGCTGCAGGGGTAGTGGCTTTGCTGGCCGAACTGGCAATGGCTCGGGGAAGCAAGCAGTTCATCTCTTGAAGTACAGAGATGTTTAGTCTGAAAGAGTGATAAAATATGCCCTTTGGTATCTGAAAGTTCTTTGGTTCTCTGACCCAGATGGTGGATTTACAGTTTTGACCGTTGTCTAGGGGGTCTCAAAACCTTTCTAGAGTGTCTGAAAATTAAATCGAAGCTTGAAGTAAAAAACTTAAAGGCAACATGTAGAGTTTATACTATAACAGTCGGTACAACATGGTTCTCAAAAACTCCGTTATTTATTAACATTCTTTAGACAGCATATTTTGTAGCTGTCAACTGTTCTAATTCATATGCTTTATGAGGTGGATTTTAGAACCTGGATATCATATGAAGATTGGTACTAATAGGCTTTCTTTGCTTGCAAACAAGTTACTTGGATTAGAAATGTCTTCGCAATTGCTTCATCACCAAATTCTTTCATTTTTTGCCGCCATTGAAGTACAAGTATGTGAAACGGTTATGTGTACCATAGGAAATATAGGACAAATTGCAGTTGCACAAACTATATTCATATTGAAATTAAATAAAAACTGTTGCAAAGATTACAACACCACAACACCAGGAGAACCAAAAAAAAAAGACATCCGAAGCAAGCTGCTTTGAAGCACAATGACATGAATGACTTCTTGAAATCAGATTTAGATTAGAAGTCACTTTCACTCCTCAATTCTCACTCTTTTCTTTTTCACTGTCACTCTCTCTCAAATCTGTCTTAGATAAATAGTGTACTGGAGTAGAAAGAGGATGAGCACTTTTCTTAAACCGTCTCGTCACTCCTTTCTTCCCCAGCCTTCAAGCTTTTATTTAATCTAACCTTGTCCTAAAGCCTACTCAGATCCCCAGATCACAAGTAGAGATTAAAAACTAAAAGAAAAAAAAAGTAAAATAATTTTTTTTAAAAAAAAAAAAAAGGAAAAGAAGATAAAAGACCCTTCTGGACTGCATTTGTATAGCTGCACAAATCTTACATTACAAACTCCAGAAACTGTGAGTACTTCTTTCCTTTATGTGACTGGTTTTTTTTTATCCTTAAGCTAATGTGTAGCTTGAGACTGAGACATCTGCTGGAGAAGTAGAATGAATGTAGACAAACTCAAGGCTCTTTCCTGCAGGTAAAGAGTTGATCCATGATGGGAAAGTGTAGGAATTTCCAGACTTAGTGAGGCCCCAAATTGGGCCATAGAGATTGTTTATTGAAAGATTCATGGATTTGAGAGTCTTGGTGGACTTGTTGGTCACCACTGTGGAGTATCTGTAGTAAGTCTTTCCATTGGCATTCCATGAAGTTGTCGTCTTCTGTGTTATGGAAAGCGGACCAGAAGAAGCAGCTGCAAAAACAAGCTCCAGAGTCAGAGATCCGGTTTAATAGTTAACGTGGGACGATTTTTTTATTATCTATTTATCTTAAAAAAAAATCATACAAAAGAATGGTCCATGAAAAGTACCTGGAGTTGCTGAACCAGTTTTAGGCTTCGAAGCTGGTGTTTGAGGGGTGACCTGTTTAGGTGCTGGAACAACCTCTGAAAAAAGAAATTTTCTTATCAACAACAATACAATTTGTTAGAAAAAGAACAAAGCAGAGATTACCATATAGGCAAGAAACTCACCCGGTAGGAGCTGGTTATACCCTCCACCAGCACTAAGCCTAGCCAAAATGCCAAGAAGAGGAGCATTGTTGTAAGTGGCAGGCTCTGTCTGCTCGTAGTTATCTCTTTCGTCGGCGAAGTTGTCATAAGCATCAGGGCCACCAACAAGGGCGCCGGTGAGGAGATTTGGGTCACTGGCTTTCCTGCCGTACCAAGTTTCATAACCTTCACGGCATCCAATAAACTTGGGACTAATCTTGTAGGAAACAATTGAAGAAGCCCTGTGGTGAACTTGGCGAGGGTAGTTGTTTCCATACCCGACCATGTAGCTAGTCGCTCTTGGGTTGTCTCCGAGAATGTAATCCACCTGAGAAATTAAAATTTCCAATCAACTTGACAAATGTTTACCAAGCAAAATATTAGTATCTTCTCTTAAAGGTAAAAAACGCTGACTTTTTTATTACCTGAGATTTCGAGAAGGAGAGAAGCTCAGATGATGAAACACTGCCGGAGGCACACTTGAGGTCTTTCCTGAAGGAGGCAAGATAGTCGGAATAGACAGTGGCCAAGAAGGAAGCGCTTGTCACGAACTGCATGTTGTTCCATCTTTGCCTGAAAATGAGGCCACCAGGGGTCTTTTGCACGTTGCGAGTGCCCTTGCCGATGCAAGAACACATGAAGTACTCTGCCTTCTGCTGGTACCTCTCAAACACAGATGCGTAGCGACCAGCCTTTCCTTGCATTAGGAACTGTAAGAGGAAATACATATTAGCATATGAATACGTTACTAACTATTAACACAATCAGCTGATAAGAAAGCACCCTTGTGATGTACAAAATTAGATTGTCCAAACATAAAAATTAAATACGTTCACTTGAATTTCTTATCCCATTGGCTGTCCCTCCAACACTATTTTGTTATGTCCTCTAAAGTACATAATAAATACTGAATGCTTAAAATACTTGAGCAATTAGATGAGTCGTCAAAAAAATATTGATAGGACATCCAACAGGATAAGAAAACAGCACAACAATTTTAGACAAACAATCCTATTTAACCAAAACAGTAGGTCAAAGTCTAAAAGGTACGCTACATATTAAACTAGGACTTATAGTTTTATGAATAGTAGGGTTTTACTCCAAAAATTGAAAAGGATCTTTCAATAAGAACAATAGAACATAATAGTTATTGAAATTTCAAGCCAAGCTTGTTAATAAAATTTGCAATGTTGTTGACAATAAAATACTTTTTATCATCACCAAGCTGAAAATTTTTAAGTAAACAACATTGCTAACTGTGATAAATTTGAGAAAAATTCATCAAACATGCATACACTAGTTAATGTCCATATATTTTTATCATAGTATCATTCACAATTTCCTATGTAATCCATGTAACAATAAAATTGTACCTTGGCAACAAGAGTCTGAACCCCAGCGTACTTGACATCCCAACCAAACTCAGTCATGCCCCAACCAGTTCCACCCATGGAATCAGCATTCTCAGCAAGGTAGTTCAAGTAATACTGGTTGTTAGTGGCCTGGTACAACCACGCTGCCGCCCATAGTAACTCGTCCTGTTTACAAATACCGAAGCCCAATTAAAAAAGCCCCAACTAGATAAGTCTGACAAAGTAGGCCCAAATAGACCCAATATTAAGGAGAATTAGATGTACATGACAGCTTTTAACCTCTACGACTAATTATTGCTTTCTTTGATTAACAAGACTTCACCTGTCAAAAAGTTAAAATACCTTTAGATAATACTTATACCTAATTTTAATTCAAAAAACTTATAATTAAATTATATTTTTATACTTTTTAGAGGTGGTATATTTCAAATCTTCTCCTAAAAGTCGTAAAATTGAAAAACAATGTCTTATAAGTGGATTTCTCAAACCCCAATATTTGCATATACTTACATGAAAAATTTACATATTATGCCACTCTTTTAAAAAATAACAATTATTTATATCACATTTAAAAAAATTGTCGTAGAATTATTCATATTACATATTTATTACGTCACACTTAAACAAGTTTTGGCATTTATGAAAAAAGACATTTTCTAAAGATTATATTTATGAAAATGCTCCGACTTACATTGTAGCCGCTGATGGACCGGTAGTATTTTTGGGCCACCGTGATGCTGCCGTCGTATTTGCCCCTGTACTTGTCGGCCAAATCGAACAGCTGAAAGAAGAAGAATAAATGCAGATAAATCAGAGCCGTTGGATCTACTTAAGTGGTAATTCAAGCAAAACTGGAGGGCGTTATTGGAAAACAAGGCAAAAGTGATGAAAAGATCAAAAGATTAGGTGGGGGCGACTGGCGAGTCTGTTCTGTGGCCGCTACGAATCCACCGACAAGACTCGCACGTGACGACGCACATGAAAATCGCACTCATCACGGATGACACGTGGACGGTTGGGATAAGACCTGTACGGTTAAGAGACGAATTCGCCGTGATAGACGGCCAAAAGTGCGTGTCCCCGAAAATCGCACTCAACAAGTTTAATTTAAGAAAAACTTTGAGTCCTTTTTATCGTAATTATGTTTATTTTATTTTATTTTAAATTAACATTTTAAAATGAACATAAATACAAAGCCGAAATTACGCTGGTAAGTAACAACGACCAAACTGACTAAAGAGAAGGAAAGTTGGGCCCCACACAACTGCCTTATTAACTACAACAGTTTTGATATGATGCGCCTGTCGCGCATTGTAAAAAGGGCAAAAAGTCAGGCGGGACAGTCAATTCAGGGATAAATGATACCCAACCTAGCTAACCTACGCCGGATACGGCACATCAGAGCAAAACTAGAGTCTTTTTAGCTACAGTGGTCCACAGAAAAAGTACAATGTTTTATTTGTTTTACAAAACCACCATCTTGAGGAAAGTTAAAAAAACAAAATAAGATTAAAAAAAACATGAATAAAACCAAGTTTGATACCTTTTTGTCTTCGGAAAACAGTAAAATATAAACACCAGTAAGACAACGAGAACAAGAATACTCAGCATTAGTGGTTATTTTCTTTAAACGCTGAATGACAAGGTTGGTTCGGATCCAATCTCGGTTGTAAATTATGAAATTTTTTTACACATTATAGTAAAAAAATTACTAAAATATAAAATTTTTATATACTATAATAATAATAATTTTAACTAACAATTTATCATTTCAAACATCTAATTGGTTTTCAAATAGTGTGACCTCAACACCGTTAAAATAATGAAGTTTTAAATTTAAAAATTACAAGAGCTTCATACTTTACTTATTTAAAATTGATTAATTGAAAATGGAGTGGAAGGGAACACTTCGGTGTAGAAATTTTGGTGTAAATTTAACACTAGAATTAAAGGGGGAAATTGCCTAGACATTCATGTTCTTACTGTTTTATAATTTACTCTTTTTTAGAAACAAATGGTAGAAAAATAAAAGAAAAAACAAATATTTTTTTAGTTAGATGGAAAATAAGAAATATTTTAGGCATTCAAATCATTTTAAAAAAATCCAAATACAAAACATGTCAGCTCTAAAAATTTTGTTTTTTTTTTCCTTCAGATATTCGAAATTTTTCTCAAAAACCATGATAAAATATTTTCATTTTTTTAGTAAAACAGTAATTTCAAAAAGGGTTGAGGTCATAATTATAAAAATAAAATGAAAAGTATATTTTTTTAAAAAAAAGGAAGGAGTAAAAGACCTGGTTCGCATGGCGGAGGAGAACGGCGGAGTAGGAAGGGTTGGAACGGCGGAAGACGATGGAGGCAGCAGCCATGGCGGCGGCGGTTTCTCCGGCGAGATCCGACCCGGGATTACTTGGGTCAATCTTGTAAGCGTGACGGTCGGTGGTCATGTCCTCCGGTCTTTGCCAGCAGTAGTGGTCAGTGTTCCCGTCTCCCACCTAACCACAAACAACATTGACCATAATTAATCACTACTCCCACTTAGATTACGTATAATGATGTTTAACAACACAACCTAACAAAGAAAGTGCTAATAAACCAACTTCTTCACTCTCCTATTCCTTAAACTTGGCTAGATTAAGAAATGGGCTTCTTTTAAAAAGTCAATTTTAAAAGTGGTTTATTCAAACTATTTTCGTTCAAACTCATTTCCGAAACGGCGAAAAAAGAAGGTACCTCTCCATAGAGAACATAAGGTTGAGGGTGAGCCTTAATGAAGTAGTCAGTGCCCCACTTGACGGCGTCCATGGCATGACCAAGCTCACCATTGGCAGACATTTGCTTGCCATACTCTATAATACTCCAAGACATCATTGTCACTGTAAACGCCATCGGCAGACCAAACTTGACATTGTCCCCAGCATCGTAGTACCCTCCAACCAGATCCACCTACAAAAAAAAAAAAAAATCAATTTTTTGGTTAAAAAAATGCCTTTTTTAAAAAATTTTAAAATTTTAAATTTTGGGTCTCGGTTAATTAATTTTACCCCACTGGCTTTTCCGTCGTTGAGGCCAGAATTGGCTCTCCAAGTGACTCTCTGGTTGTGGGGGAGATAGCCGGATCTTTGAGCTTCAAAGAAGAGAAGACTCTTGCTAAGTGCTTGACCATAATCATGGCCAGCCAAAGCAAAGGGTGAAAAACAGAGGACTAAAAGCAGAGAAACAAGTTTTGCAAACTTCTCCATTATGAAAAAAACAACTCTGATCTGTTTACAGATCGGTTCAAGGAGGTGATTTTTTAAGTGTATATTGTCGTTTTTTCTTATAGTATTGGAGGATTGACAATGTGGGTATGGTTTATCAGCTAAAAAACTCTGATAAACCAACCAAAGAAAGTGTGAAAAAACTATTGACAAAGAGAGAGAAAAAGGAGAGACTTTGAAAAGGGTGAGAGAGAGAGAGGGAGAGACAGAGAGAGGGAGTGAAGAGAAAGGGGAAGGGCTCAAGGCTCTATATAATGAGAAAAAGAACAGTCTCATGTGGGTGTCCCCTTGCTCTTATTTCTGGTAAAGAAAATCACCACAGGAAATTAAAGAAAAAATGTGAAATAAATTATTTTTTTGTGTGCATGAAAAATTTTTTTTTTTTGTTTACCGAAAAGGGTTTGTTTATTATGAATTAATGACGCACAGCTTCATGGAGTTTTAACGGGGACACTGAGGGATTGAGAATTACCAAAACCAGAAATTTGAAAGTGAGATTTATAACTTTCCTTTGGTTCCCCAAACCCAAAATGAATTACCCATATTGCCCCTATTTGATTCGTGTTTGCCAAGTGTCGTATGCATAGGAAATATGCGGTGTCGTTTTGTGGCTCGCACATGTTTCCGTAATCACATGGCGTGATTTGATTGGGTCATGGGCAGTGAGTTTGGAAAACTGGTTGACCTCTTTAGAACCATCAACTGTTTATAAAGTTTACCCGCTCAATCCATAGGGAAAAAAAATGTTAGAAGGTTTTGACTGGCTTACCAAGTGGCCCTCTTTGTATTCTCTCTCAGCAATAATATATATCTTCTGAAGCAAATGTTGTTCTAACTTCTCTTCATCTTACCAAAGGGATTGTCCTTTGGCGCTGTGTTTTGTGCCACATTCGTTTAGTTGGTTAACTTGTTCTTTGTGAGTAAAAAAAAAAAAAGGAATTCCTAAAGAAAGAGGTGAACTTTTGGGGATGGAGAACTCTGGTTTCAGGGCAGTTTTACTCGATTATTATGAATCCCATTACTTGTTTTCGTTTTTTTTTTTTTTTCCTGTTCTTTTTTTTTTGTCCATGTGTGGGGAATAGGAAACTTCATGTGTCCAAACAATAACATTTTGTGAACAAATAATTGATGTCTATTGCCCATATCTTCTTGTACTTGGATTCGTGTTTGTTCCTTCGAAGTGTTTTTGTTTATGGCAGATGTGAAAAGTAAATTCCCTCAAAAAAAAATTACTAAGGAAGCTTCATTCATTTATGATTCAAGGATGATGCTTTTGAATTAGCTTCCAAAATATCAATGGTCGTTTCTTCTCTTTCTCCATTTTGTTGTCTTTTTTTTTGTATGTTTTTTTGTAACATAATATTTTAGACTGTGTAAATATTGAATATGTTGAGACTGATTATTATCTCGGTGTAGAATTAGCACCCAGATCGAATTATATTAAGAGGAAACATATTTGAGATTAGGTTAAATAGGAAAAGTCTGAGAGATATGAGGTGTGATTTTTGTATAATCTTTTCTTTTATTATAGTGAGATTTTTTAGCTACAAAAAGTATACATAGTTTTTATGCTAAACTTAAAAAATAAACTACTATAATTTTTTGTGTTTTTTTAATATTTTTTTACATTTTACATTCTTGTTCTCACTAGTAAAGGACTAGAGCGCGTTTAACGGACAATAGATAAGATGTTAATTTTACACGTTAGGAATCTGAAGTTTGAAACGCAAGTGGTTGTAGAATGATGCCTAA
Organism: Artocarpus heterophyllus; assembly: GCA_025403435.1. Classification (NCBI taxonomy): domain Eukaryota; kingdom Viridiplantae; phylum Streptophyta; class Magnoliopsida; order Rosales; family Moraceae; genus Artocarpus; species Artocarpus heterophyllus. The sequence continues at coordinate 29,930,097 of CM046343.1, forward strand.
ATTGTTATGTAGACCAAAATGTCTTCACCACTAGAAGTTCCTTGTATTTTCTCGCAAGTAAAGAGAGTTAAGTGCAAATTTGTTCCCCCTTAACCAAGTCTTAATCACAATCTCCTTGTCTTTTCAAAAGTACGCAGAAAAGTAACGTTACCACCAAGAAACTAGAGTACGTTTATAAACTTGTGGAATTATCCTTCCACGGGAAGTACTTGTATTTATATTTATAAGGTGTTTTAAAATTGAAAGAATAGTTTATTGAACTGTAAACAATGTAAAGCTCTCATATGTTATAGTAAAAAGCTATAATATAAAGTTCTCACATGTTATAATTTTTCAACTTAAATTGATAGTTTAAACTACTCTCCTAAACTCCCTATTAGATTTTACAATAGAATTACGTAAAACACCCTATGCAAGGCAAACAAGAGCATTACTTTGTTTTGATGCATTGAAAACAAATTGCTCTAAACATTTATGGTGTTTGGGAGAAGAGTTGAACTGTTTAGTTGGAATCGTGTATTATAGCATCTGAGAGTTTATTACTACAACAAATTTTTAATTTATATTATAGCATATAAGATCTTTTACACTAGTTGTGGTTGAAATGATTTGGTTGGAACCACAACTTCAAACACTATTTAATTAACTTGTTCAATTTTAGAAAGTAATACAAAGTTATCATCCTAATGCAAAGGTAATAAGGTTTATTTGGTATGCGCATTCGGAATGCATGGTTTTAAACTTTGTAGTTCAAATTTTTGAACCCATGTGCTTTAAAGGGTGGTTTTGAATTAGAGTTTAAAATATAAATATTTATACCGAGAATAAAACATAGCATCAAGAAATTAATATTTAGAAAACTATTATTTATTAAAAAACGAGAATATAGAGAATGATTTAAAATGATTAAAACCATTTTAAAACTTAAAATGACATCAAATTCTTAAAATTGATAGTTTTATTCATACTAATTGATTTTAAAATTATGCTTACTAAATGCCCGTTCATATGCGCCATAAATTTAAAACCAATTAAAAAACGTTCGCAAACTTCTCCCATTTGAACTAATTGTCTGTATTATAATTGGTTTACCAATTTCTAGGCACCCAAGTTATTTTGCATTCATAGCCAAGATTTCGTGTCAGTGTGGCTAAACAGAATCCCGAAAAATTTTCACCAATTTCTGCTTTAAAACAAAAGCTTTGACAAACTAACAACTTGTTTGAAAGAATTAGTTTTAATTAATTTTTTAATTAAAAATAGAGTAATATTTTCACATATTATAATAAAAAAATTATTATAATATAAAATTTTTATAAATTATAATATTTATAATTCTAATTAATAATTCTAACTACCCTATAAACATCCTCTAAAACAAACATTAATGCCCATATAACTGCATTTACCAGTGACTCTCAAATCGTACGTAGAAAAAGAAAAAAAAAAACAAAACAAAACAAAACCCACGTTTTCCATTCAAAAACTTTTTCTTTTTTTAAGGCATAGAACATGGAGAGGGAAAGTGATTGATTGAGATTGTGAAGGGTTTGTACTCTGCAGTCCCATGTGAAGAGGACTAGAGGAGGATGCATCCTCACCATCTTTTTATATACGTTTCAGAAACCAATTATATATATGATAATTTACTATATAGTTTCTTTTTATTTTTTTATGTGTGTTTATTTTAGCTTTTAAATCATGATTTAAATTATTTTGTTACAGTATTTTCTCTCATAAAAATTTAAATCTTCATTCAAATATTCGTACCTAACACACTCTTTATTTTTCAAATGCCCCGTTAATTTGGAAGATACACGAGGCATTAATTTCCCCCAACTTCTGCAGGGAAAATTTTTTTATTACCATGTTAGATATGCGTTGTCTGAATATCATTCGCACTGGCAGCGGCCGTGGCACTATTTCTGTTGTTCCCTACAGTTGGAAAATCTTTTTTTTTTAAAAGAAAATTCACGTGTATCAAGCTTAATAAATTTGCGTACACTTCTTCCGCTTATAATTGAAAATTCCAATAATTGTAAGCAAAAATAAAGAGAAGAAAAAATTATAATGATAATCATATAATTATTGAGTTGCATGATTACCCTTCCTCCATCACATTTCATCACTAATTGCAACATTATTGTACCCATGAAAGAAATACATGTTCATTTTGACAATCAAAGAGATTCTTCTTCCTTCTTTTGTGTGTGTTAAAGGGCTAAAAGAAATACTTAAACTTTGAAGATAGTACAACAAAATCTTGCTTTGAAACAATAACAAAGTATGTCGGATCTGGTTAATGTCCCTACAAACTTTGAACTTATTGTTGAAGTATCCAATATGCATTTTATTTTCCTTATAAATAAATTGAACCATTATGGACCAGGGCAAGACAAAGTCGGGCGCCCTGTTTTTGTAGGTCTAAGGGGAAATCAAAATTTTCCGATTTTTATCACAATAGTGAAGATGTTTTCTTCTCAAGATGTGCCTAAAATTCAGTACTTTGTAGCTCTTTTTTAAGATCGCTGTTCGAATAAAGTCAAGTCATTTTCTTTTTATTTTTTTGATAGACACTAAAATTTTCAAAATGACCAAAGGAATGGAAAACATAATGCATTAATGATATCACTCTTATATTTTAGAGAGAAGGATTCCAATAATTATGTAGCACAATTTGTTTTTTTTTTATACATTTACTACAAAAAAGAAGAAGACTTAATTGAAAAAAAAAAGTAAATTGCATTGTTGCATTTTAGACTATTCTTTTTTTTTTTTTACATAATATACTCTAAACTTTAAATTTTCACAAAAACACCTTAAATTTAAAAATCATTAGCAATTTAGGGTCTGGTAGCTACTTTTAATTTCTATTCAATACTCTTTTTCATATCTCGAGGTTTAATTTTATTTTTCCTTAAAATGACAAGCTCAACTCTTAAAAAAAACACCAGCAAATCTCATGACACAATCTCCTTTAATGCTTGTTAAAAAAAATACCAGCAAATCTCATGACACAATCTCCTTTAATGCTTGTTAGCTATTAAACATTGATTGTCAATGATTTCAAGTTCAAAATACATTTTGTCAATATTGAATGTTTGGGATGCATTATATAGGAAACGAACAGTTCAAAATGCAACGATACAACTTACTTGAAAAAGAAACGAGCAAGGACATGTATGTAATTGCACAAAGATGTTAAGGTGGCGGGTGCAGCCTGAACAGGTTCCAGGAACATGATATCAAACAAAACTGAACCGTAAACTTTGGATTCGAATGCTCCGACAACCCGACAAATTGCACCCGCGCGCCCATTTATTTTACTTATCTGGACAATTATACATTTTGTATTTCAATAAGCTCCACCGACAGTACCCGGTAAAACATAATCAAATCTTTTTCCTTGTTTTTATTATTGTTATTATTTTTTTTTATTATTTTTTGTTTCAGTAAAAGATGCCATTTTGTGTTATTTGTCACGAAAACCTCTTGTCCATTAAAAATAAAAATTTAAATCAAAATAAAAGGGAAAAGAGGAAAATGACAAAGGAAGATGGGTCAAAAAGGTCGGTCCCTTGTCAGAGCGCTTCATTCTCAACCGCAATCAACGGTCTCCGCCGAAAAAGAGATTGTGTTTCTTTCCTTTCTTTAAGACCAGGCTTTTTTTCACTTTCGAAAAGTAATATTCTATAAGTCACCCCCAAAAAAAAAAAAAAGAATAAGTGGAACTGACACGTCAAAGACTCATGAAATGGGTCAAAGAGGCAAGCTCCCGCAATTACCGGCTACCGCCGGTTCTGTGACGGCCACGGCAAGTCGGCACATGCGAGCAGTGATTATTTTAATTTTCTTCATGCTGCCCCTAAACCTATAACCCGCTCCCTAAAAAAACCTGCCGAGCCGGTCACACTCCGGGGGACCACCTGGCCCATTAAAAATTCGGGCCTACTTCAGGATTTCGTAATGGGCGTACTTATTGTAGGTCGCCCATGACGTGGCACAATCTAACTGGATTAAGGCACCCAGTGTGGCAAAGTATACTTTTTTTGGGGTTTTTTTTTTTCCCTACTTGCTCAAAAACAAATAACAAAATTTCTACAGTTTTATAACGAAGATGTTTGGGAATCAAGTTTCAATCGGTACAACACAAAGCTCTCACAAAATACAATTTCAACATCATTTTTGAACAGAGTGTAAAATTTTTTTATATTACAATGTTTTGGTTCAAATTCATAATTTTAACTACATTTTCACACTATTGTGAAAGAGTTTTGAATTTTTAATTAAAAGAGTACTCAGAGAGTTGGTGATATTGTGGATCATAAGGGTCTTCTAAGGAGCGAAGGAAGCTTCCTTGCTTTCCTAGTGGGAAATTTTCCATCTTTTGGTTGGTTCATGCCACTACATTGTCCCCAAAAACAAGACTCTTTGCACTCTCTTTTTATAATGGCTAAGTGGGTTAGGGGCTTTCTTTTGAAAAAGCTTGAGAGAATTCACACTAGTTGACAAACATGGGTTACTTTCTAGGCAAATTACCAAATCAAAAAAAAAAAAAAAAGTTTCTATTCAAATTTCACATATCTTTATGTGGAAGCTGAATATATATCAATTGAATGGGATTGGAGCCTATCCTACTTATTCAAATTTCAAAGTTCACATTGCTAGGAAACCAAACTATTTTAGGGGAAAACTGCTTAGCTAGATTATAGTTGGTTAGCTAAATTTGGTATGTGCTTGTATTTGTGGCTTAACTAGATTAATGTGCTGCCAAATATTTGATATACATTGGAATGCGAGGCTAGAAAATAGTGATATTGCAGCTGCCAAGTTTGTTTATAATCAAATATAATATCATTGATATGAAAAATGCTTGACCAAAAAATGCTAATCATGAGTTTTATTAGTCATAATTAAGACACTTTTGAGTCAAGAACTTACTAACTTAATTATAATGATTTTTCACAAAGTGGGTATATACATACAACCTTGTTGCCAACTATTTGGCTCAAATGGGAATACGAAGTTAGGAAATATTGACATTCTTCTACAGAAAATCGTTGAATGTTCACAGTTTCAACTTGTGCCGATCATTCGGTAGAACTGTAGGCGCGTATAAATGAAGCTATACCTTCTCATCAACTAGTTAAATCTTTAGTAGCTCGACGATAAAATTCGACTTTCATGTCACATTAATAAATATATCATGTTAATTAAAAATATTATATCATATTAATTAAAATGTCATGTTATTTTACATATTTTAATTCATGTCATATGATATATTATTCAAAGACATAAAAGAATGTAAGAAAAAAGAGACATGTGACCAAATCCTTGTTTATAAGATATAAAATTCGACTTTCATGTCACATTAATAAATATATCATGTTAATTAAAAATATTATATCATATTAATTAAAATGTCATGTTATTTTACATACTTTAATTCATGTCATATGATATATTATTCAAAGACATAAAGGAATGTACGAAAAAAGAGACATGTGACCAAATCCTTGTTTATAAGATGCAAAAAAAAAGAGGTGGGTACGTTTTGCAATCAACTCAATTGTTTTTTAGAAATTCTTATGATAGAAAAGACAATTTTGTTCCATCGATAGAGTAGAATGTTTTAGTCATCAGATTAAGATTTTAACGGTATAATCTGTAATTTTTTATGTTAAAATTTGCATGGTGCAACATGAAATCTAATCGCAGATCTGTTAAAAAGTTAATCTAACGACTAAAACACTTATACTCCATCGGTGGAGTAAAACTATATTTTATACCATAAAAATTTCCTTATTTTTTAGTTGGAATTTAAAGTTAAAAACTCAATTCCCCACCATATAATATATTAGACTTTTACAGTAAAAGTGCGGCAAATAACGCTAGAACCCCATTAATGAAAACACAAGTTAGCATATATGTGTACTCCTAGATATTTATGTTTCATATCGTTGAGGCAGGTTGATCTTTTGCTCGCATACTATTGTACCCTTAAAGGGGCCAACAAAGTAGAGTATCTTTGAAAATATCGGAAAACATTATATAAATCTTTGGTACTAACATTAGTATTTAAAACATTGTATATCGACCAAATTAAACACTTGTCCAAATTTCAGAACTGGGTTTTGAAATTCAGTATCTGAAATTTACTGGGATATATAATTTATTTCTCCCAAGATCCGTACCACTTTGCTAGACATTTATCGACTTAAGATTATGGTCGTTGAGATTTTGCCGGTGGATGCTATATGAAGTTACGTAAGAATAAATTGAAAGTATATATATGGATCCCACCAAAGCTAGGCTTTTAACTTTTAGATACTTCAATGTATATAATTTATCGGCATGCTGGTTGGTTACTGAAAAATGAAAATCAAAATCCCTTTAATGTGTTCGGTTGTTTGGGTTAAGAATCAATCACTCTTTTTCATCATGAAACGACAAGGCTCTTCACACTCAACACGTCAAAAGGTAGTTAGTTTAGATTGTGTTTGATATAGTACTCTATATATATATATATATATACATGCATATAAATACGTATATATATGGGATTTCTTCTTGTAACACATTTAATCGGATGCCTATGTTTTTATTCGTGTGCAAGTTTGTGGTTGCATTTGTTCGAAAATTGAATGATAGGGCAACTATCCACGTCCATACAATATAGATAATGCAGTACGTAATTTGATTAGGTATATAAAGGAGATATTAATATATGCTTCTCCCAATTATTTCCGACCGTCATTATAACTTTTTTCCTTTACGTCATTAATGGACTAAACTTTTTTGTCAGAGACATTTAAGAGAAAATGTATTTCATTGTTTAGCATTTTAGGCAAAGTATTTAACGTCTTTGGTGAAGGCCAAGGGTGTAAATGACATTTTACATAATAATAACTTTCTGTAACAACAATAAATTTATCTTTCATATGGATTAATATTGTGCCTTCCTCTTTATTATTATAGTTTTTTTTTATATGGTGTTAACTTAGGGTCCGTTTGTTTCGTGGTTTGAATCACGGTTCGAATCATTTTATTACAGTATTTTCTCTCATAAAAATTTAAATCTTCATTCAAATACTTTATTCAAATACTCGAATCAAACAGGCCTTTCATGTCAGCGCTAAATTTTCAACATTTGAGTAGGGAACCACTTTTCAATATATAGGACGATATTTTTAGAGCTAAATTTAATATATGTTATATTTGAAACTAAATCTGCTGCTAAACATAATATATGTCAAATTTTATCATTTGATTATTATTGGTAGATTAATGTATTGAAATTTGAATATCATGGATTCCACTTACATGTTTGATTTAACTTCTGAAAAAATACGTAAGCAGTCACTTTTTAAGCTAACCAAATACAAGTAAGTTGATGAATGATTCGCTAGCTCATAGAGCAATACATAATGGTATAAAATTATAGCCGATGAATATGTCAATTATAAACCATTGTTTTAACATACCACGGTGAAGTAAGTATTATTCCTAATATTTTATTTTGGCAAACTAACAAACATAACTGTCATGTCAAGATCTATGTTATTATAAAGCACATAAATCTTACAAAGAAAAGAGAAGTCATGATTATTATTAATTAATACTTGGTGATAAATGGTGATTAATTATCTATGTGACAGAAAGAGGGGCTCCTTGTCTTGAAAAGCGTCATACATATCAAAATCAATAATATCTTGCATCTTATGCTTTGAAAGAAAGAAGGGGCGGCAAAGCATCATTTTATCAGGACCGAATGCGAAAAGCAGATAGCAAAGATAAGAGATAATTCAGTTTCCCAAGTGCATGCAAATCCACTTTATACCCAATTAATAGACCAATTTTACTGCTTTTGAAGCAAAGTCTATAAAGAACACTCTCATGGTCGCAAAGGGAAAAAAAAAAAAAATCAGTAAAATGATCCTTTGGCCAATATGAATGTAGACTTCATAATCAACTAGGTTCCATAGCATGGCATCTGTTTATACCCGCGCATGCAAAAGGGACTGATCAGAAACTTTTGCTTTTATACTTTTTTTTTTGACCGCGTGCTTTTTTATTCTTTTTTATTATTTTAAAGCCTAGTTGCAGCCATAGCTTGCTTCAATGTAAAGGAAAGTCAATTGTAGTGGCACGTCATGTATTTCTCAGTGTTCGATCAAAAGAGTGTTTGGGAGCATATATTGATTCGAATCGATTGATTTAAAATATTATAATATATATAAGTTTTATATTATAATATATGAGAGTTTTTATATTATTTGAGTTTAAATAAATTGGTTGAAACTAATCCTCTAAACATTTCGTAAAAATTTAAACTTTCAATTTTGATAAATAAGATTCTAAATTTTAAAATTTGTTGCAAATTATGATCCAATAACTAATAGAAGCCAGTTAATAAATACAAATGGTCCAACAATTTGTACAAGAATATAACTAAAATTTTTGTTGTTTGTCAAGTTGGTAGGAGAAGGAGGAGGCTGGATTCAAGATATAGGATTAAAAAAACTAGGGAAATATTAGTGGGAAAAAAATTAAAAAAGAGATTGGAATTGTCATTCCTCTCTAGATAGAAGGAGTGATGATTCACTCATAATGTGGCAAAGTCATTCGTTTTTGAATGGCTATTCTTTTTATTAAAGTGAAGCAAATATAAGAATTAGCCTCATTCTTGATCCATTTACCCTAACCAAACACGATCTTAGTGTTTGATAATTTAGAATCCAAACTCTTGTTTTTGACAAATAGGATTCTAAATTTTCAAATTTGTTGCAAATTATTGTCCAACAACTAAACATCAATTAATAAGCGCACATTGTCCCAATTTGTATGTAAGTGCAACTTAAACTTTTTGTTGTTTGATAATCCATACCCTAGATTTTTTAAATTTTGATATTTTACATCTTAATTGTTGTCTATTAATTAGTCCTTGTTTGTGAATAGGGAATTCTAAAATTTAGAATCCTTATATTAAAAATATAGAATGTGACATGTAATGATGATAAATTTAGGTTGCATTTCTGTAATTTACCCTGAAAATATATAGCTTAGATGCCACTATTATTTGGGCATTATCTCTAGGGCACACGGTCCCGTAGAAAATGACTAAGGGCACATTTGGCATATCGTATTAGCATTCCGTACTATATTATTTAAAACTAATACAATGTTTGTGACATTCATGTATTGTACTGTTTAATACAAAATAAAAAATTAATACAATACAAGTTGTGCTATCAAATACGACAAAAAACCTCCATATTAGACTGTATTATATAATTTAAATCAAAAGTGCATATTAATAAACCAATCAAATATTTAAAATATGTTAAAAATTGACATAGAAGTTGAAGTTGTAGAATGAAATTCAAGACCAAGGTCTAGCGTCAGGATTTGAGACTGAAGTCAGGGTCAAGATTTGAGATCAGGATCGAGGTCGGGACTCAAGGACAGGATTTGAAACCAGGGTCGGTGTTGTTGGAAACAAAGTGCGCAGCGGAATTTTTAAAAATTTTTCATCAGAGTATTTTCTAAAACACAAGTTTGACATGTTATATGTATAAATTAAACAGATCTTACTAACCTCAGTGTGCTGAAGAACCTCCGCGACCTGTGTAGAGAAGTAACGTTCCAGAAGAGCCTCAACCAACTGGTCTTCTTTGCTATTCTCTATCCACAACCGGAGTGAGTGTGGGCTCACACGTACAGCTCTTCCACCGGTGACTCTCCTTCCAACCAATAGAGAGAACCCAAAGCTAGTGTTCGTGATTTGTGAACAAAAGCTCTCAGGGAGTTTTTAGATGCTCACTAGAAGAGTATCACTCTTAATCTCTCAAATTGATCTGAGTAAATCATTAGACTCACTCCCTTTTTATACCTATTGGTCCTTGGGGTCAGTCCATATCAGATTAGGTCTCAAAAATCGAAATAGAATCAAGTTCGGATCAATATCTGATAAGATACGCGTGAAAAACGCGTAATCTTAGCTGTCGCGGTCGGCATGCCGAACTGTGAGATAGGCAGGCCGAACTGGCCAGTTCGGCAGGCCGAACTTTCTGATCGGCAGGCCGAACTGCCGAGAAAAAATCTCCGCGAATCTTTTATTTTCCACCCGAGATTCTAAAGGATAAAGTCTCAGTTTTGATTCAAATAGCCCAATAGAAAAGATATCTGATCAAAACAAACTTTATCAAGATAATCTCTAAGAAAATAAATCAATTCACAATAATTCTACAAGTTTATCTTGTTCTAATTGTCCAAAATTAAAACAACCGATAAACAGACAAGAATTATCCGAACGCCATAATTCAACAAGTTCATCTTGAACTAATTTCTTACATAATTAATTCAACCGATAAACAGACATGAATTATTTGATTCTTATAAATTTTAAACCAATCTGATAAATCCGACATAAGTCACCAATTATTGGAAAAGCACGCCGTGTCGTTACAGGATTTTGTGAGCTAGCAAAGGGGACCAAAATGGACCTATAAAGTTCAAGCTCATGATAACTGTGAAACCCAATATCCCAGATATACATTTCACAATTATCAACTCCAACGCTACTCCACTAAAAGCTTGGAGCTGCACTCTCGAACTTTATAGAATTACGAAGCTCGTGTAGCTAACTCTCCATGACATATCATAGTGTATCGCATCCCCATATGATCATCCATAATCGGCTTAAGGACAAGTTCTGTCTTACCTTCCCGATTATTTTTATCTTACGTTCCATTGTCTCACCATTAGAAAACTTACCATCCAAAGATAGTATACCATTCGGTTACACCTATGTATCCAAATGGTTGAGCGCTCCAGTTTTCCAATTACAGGACAACGCATATAAGAGGATATCATTACTCCTAAAGAGGAGCTATGGATTCCATATCTATGAATAACAAGTCTACGCTACCAAGAGTCATGCCTCCAACGTACCGGCATGCATGCCACTATAGAGATGTGGGAGTCACCCATTGGTACATCAAAAGACACAAGTCGAGACAACAGGCCCATTATTCATCTCAGGATTAAGATACAATACAAATGATTGTCTAAAGCGAATCGATTTGACAAGACAGAATTATTAATCCAAATCAATTCACTTTATGTCCCGATCCAACACATCGTCACCTATGACAACGCGCCAATGTTTCTATTCACGGAGTCCAACTCCGATGGCCAAGACAAACCATCTCCCAAAAGGGATATAGACAACATAACAATCTTTACATGAATAAAGCGCCCAACTTTATTCCCTCGATTGCGGATCATATATTTTAGACCATCACCTTAAGAGTCGTGTCTACCGCATAATCATCCCATCATATGCCCAACTCTTAAGGTTTAGACTGACAGTCTCAGACTACTGTTTGCTTATCATACATTCAACAAATATGAACGTAAAGAGGACAATATTTGGTATATATAAATGAATAAATTCTTTATTGATAAAAATGTCTCCAAAAACGTATTACACTTTTACTCCTTAGAGCATACATGTCTAACAATCTCCCACTTGCACTAAGTGAGTAAATACTGCAAATTTCGCATCCCCATAGCTTCCACATGCCTTTCGAAGACTCTCCCAGAAAGTGTCTTCGTAAATGGATCAGCTAAATTGTCCTCTGACGCGATCTTGCACACCGTGACATGCCCGCTCTCAACGAAGTCCTTTATCACATGATACTTCCGATCAATATGCTTACTCTTCTTGTGAAATCTTGGTTCCTTAGCATTAGCTACCGCCGCACTGTTATCACAGTACAGTGATACCGCTTTATCCATACCAGGAACTACCTCAAGATCCCCAAGGAACTTGCGGAGCCACACTGCTTCTTTCGAAGCATCACTAGCCGCCACATACTCGGCCTCCATCGTTGAATCCGAAGTGCAATCTTGCTTCGTACTTCTCCAACTGATGGCACCGCCACCTAGAGTAAACACAAACCCTGAAGTCGATTTCCTAGAATCCAGGCAGGATTGAAAATCCGAATCAGTGTATCCTAGAGGAGTTAAATCCTCACCCGAATACACAAGCATATACCCTCGAGTCCTTCTCAGGTACTTGAAAATATGCTTTACCGCAACCCAATGGTTTGGTCCTGGATCCGCCTGAAATCGACTCACAATCCCGACCGCATAGCTAATATCCGGTCGAGTGCAAAGCATGGCATACATGAGACTACCCACTGCCGAAGCATAAGGTACCTTCTTCATGTATTCTCTTTCTTCATTAGACTTTGGAGAGTCTTTCTTAGAAAGAGTAATTCCAGACCTAGATGGTTGCCCACCTTTCTTGGAATCCTGCATTGCAAACCTCCTGAGAATTTTATCTATGTAGCTGGCCTGTGACAAAGCTATCATTTTGTTCTTCCTATCCCGAAAGATCTGGATACCGAGAACAAAATTAGCCTCACCCAAGTCCTTCATGTCAAACTGCTTGGTCAACCATAATTTGACCGATGACAACGCCCCAACGTCATTGCCAATTAGCAGAATGTCATCTACATAGAGTAGTAGAAAAACCACCTTCCCATTCTTAATGTGTTTGTAAACACATGGTTCATCCATATTTTGTGAGAACCCATAAGTCTTGATCACTTGATCAAATCTTATGTTCCAAGAACGAGAAGCCTGCTTAAGTCCATAAATAGACTTTAGCAACTTACAAACCTTACCCTCTTGACCCGTGACCTTGAACCCGTCTGGTTGTTCGATATAAATGGACTCATCAAGATAGCCATTCAGAAAAGCAGTCTTGACATCCATCTGCCAAATCTCGTAGTCGAGAGCGGCAGCTATGGACAAGAAAATCCGGATGGACTTAAGCATGGCTACAGGCGAAAAGGTTTCCTCATAATTGATTCCTTCCTTTTGCGTATAACCCTTAGCTACCAGTCTAGCCTTAAAGGTTTCGACCTTTCCATCCACTCCTCTTTTCCTCTTGTAGATCCACTTACACCCTATGGGTTTTACCCCTTCGGGAAGATCCACAAGCTCCCAGACCCGATTAGTCTCCATAGACTTCATCTCAATGTTCATGGCCTCTGTCCAGAGTCTTGAATCAACATCCTCCATAGCTTCTGCGTAAGTATAAGGATCCCTGTCATGTTCATCCGGTTCAGCCAAAAAGACCTCCCCATTGAACATATACCTCTCAGGTTGACGCCCGATCCTCCCACTACGCCGAAGCCCCTGAGGTTGTTGTTCAGGTTTGTTTGGTTTTTCTACACCGATCGGAATGGTTTCGTTCGGAACCTCTGGAGTAAACGGATTACCCCTCAACTCCTCAAGCACCACTTTGCTTTGAGGTTTAAAGTCGTTCATGTAACTCTCCTCAAGGAAAGTTGCATTAGTTGAAACCACGACTTTATTTTCCTTTGGGTTATAAAAATAACCCCCTTTAGTCCCTTTTGGATATCCTACAAACACGCAAACTTCTGAACGTGCTTCCAACTTATTCGGATCCTTAAACAGGACATGAGCTGGACATCCCCATATGCGAATATGGTTTAAGGATGTCTTCCGTCTTGTCCACAACTCGTGAGGAGTTTTAGGGACCGATTTTGAAGGCACATTGTTCAAAAGATAACATGCGGTTTGTAGTGCATATCCCCAAAAGGATAAAGGCAATGATGAATAACTCATCATGGACCGAATCATGTCCAACAAAGTCCTATTCCTTCTCTCTGCTACGCCATTCTGCTGCGGAGTGCCCGGCGCAGTCAAATGGGATAAAATCCCATTCTCTAACAAGTGTCCCAAGAACTCATCAGAAAGGTATTCCCCACCTCGATCTGATCGAAGTGCCTTTATGGGTCTACCCAATTGCTTTTCCACTTCAGCCCGAAACTCCCTGAATTTATCATAAGTTTCGCTTTTGTGGTGCATTAGGTACACATACCCATATCTAGAGTAATCGTCAATAAAAGTAACGAAGTACTCATACCCTCCTCGTGCCCGGATGTTCATCGGTCCGCAAACATCACTATGCACAAGTTCTAGAACCCCTTCGGCCCTATTGCCCTTAGACCCGTATGGTCTTTTGGTCATTTTACCCTCCAAACAAGACTCACATTGAGGTATAGATTCCACCTTTAAGTGACTTAAAGGTCCATCCCTTACCAACCTTTGAATCCTATTTAGGTTAATATGGCCAAGGCGCAAATGCCAAAGATAAGTCTTATTAGAGTGAGAAGTTTTAAGTCTTTTTGAGTCATTATCATTTATCTCAGCATTAAGCAACAAGTCCATCTTAGGTTTGATAAAATATAGATTATTTTGCATCCATCCAGAACAGATAAAAGATTTGTTTTTACGAATCACCACTTTTTCATTAAAAGATACCACGTAGGAGTCTTTAAATAAAGAAGATACAGAAATTAAATTCCTTTTAAATTTAGGAACATAAAAACAATCTCGCAAAATTAAACTCCTATAATTATCAAAATAAAGATGGACATCTCCCACTGCTTCCGCTGAGACCAAGGATCCATCGCCCATCCGAAGCGTTAAGTCTTCACGAAGTAGACTTCTCGTTTCTTTGAATCCCTGCAGAGAAACACAAACATGATTAGTTGCACCAGAATCTATGACCCAAATGTCACTGGATTCCTCAACCAAACAAGTTTCTAAATATAGAAGATCACACCTACCTCCCTTGGAAAGGAAGTCCTTGCAATGCTTCTTTATATGCCCGACCTTACCACAAAAGAAGCACTTAAGCTTCTTTGGGTTCTTCTTCTTCTTCTTCTTGCTCTTGGTAGCAATAGGAATAGAAGACTTCCCACTCTTGGCCCGTTGTTTCTTTCCATTCCCAGAGTTAGGATTGGAACCAGAAGCAGCTACCAAATTGGCCTCTCCACCAGCAGGAGACTCCCTGATCAGCAGTTCAAACTCTTGTAACTGTTTCATCAGTTCTGTCAAGGTCATATCCCGTCTATTGCTTAGATTAAAAGTAGCTCTAAACGGAATAAATTCCTTAGACAGAGTCTCAAAGACCATAGTCATCTGAGTTTCAGCATCGATGTCGGCTCCATTGGTTTGAGCCTCAGCGAGGTAACCCATGACCAACATCATGTGCTCCTTTACAGATGTCCCCGGTCTCTGTCTACAGTTTAAGAGTTTCCGAAGCGCCCCTTGCCGCTTTGTTATGGCCTGGCCTCCAAACATGTCCTCAAGATTATCCAAGATCTGCTTCGCAGTCTCATAATCCTGATGTTGAGCCTGCAGCACGTTATTCATGCTAGCCATAACATAGCAGCGGGCCTGATCATTAGCATCTTTCCAGCGTTCGTACGCTTGGAATTGCTCATTACTTGAGTCTCCCGTAGGTTCGGGAGGACAAGGAGTTGTCAGAACATATTTCAGTTTCTCAAAGGAAAGGACGATGTCCAGGTTCCGTTTCCAATCATTATAGTTCTCACCGGTCAATTGGTTTTTGTCAAGTATCGATGATAAAGCATTTTTAGACATTTTCAATCTACAATAAAGAATCATATACCAAACATAAGCAAACATATATAATAATTTAGTAAGATAACACAATCATGTAAAATTATACAAATGTGTTTATGTGTCAAAACCTTGAAAATATCACAACCTTACAACGATAATTCCCAACTCAGAATTCAACAAGCTCCTAGGGGAGTCATGCCAAATTCAATCAGGAACACGGATCCCCTCCTGATTAATATATGCCATCCAGGACCCGTATGATCCAGCATATACTAATAATCGTTTCTTTGGCCATTAATTTTATTAACAGAGCTCCTAGGGGAGGTTAATAATAAAGTTAACGTGAGTGTATAACCACCGTTTTAATATTTTATCCATGATTTATAATCACCACCTAGGGGTGTGCAACCATAAATCATACTAAAATACCTTATCCTTTCAGAGATCCAATCTGGTACATGATAGAAATCCCTTCCTAGGGGTTGGGACCATCATGTTCTTCCTATGGACCAACGATGGAGGCCTTAGGTTCTCTCTTCGAAAACCTTCTCCCACTCAATCTTTTGAAGTCAAGGTTTTATTTTAAAATTATGCATGAACAATTTTAATATGAGCGGCACTCCCTATTCTATATGACATGTTATCAATATACATGGTAAATCATATTATAATGCAGACAAGCAAAGCAATCAAGCAAAGCTACAAGCATAATAATAATAACCGTAATATTATGGTTCCACCCTAGAGAATAGAAAAAATAAGATTACAAGAGAATAATCGAGACATTTATCGATTCTTCATCCTTGAATCCTCAAGCTGTATCCTTCTTCATGTAATATCCATCTTCAAGTCCTCAATCCCGTATGAATCGAACACTTCATATTTCCGGTCATATCCAAATTTAATGTTTCTCAGAATCGTCCCAAAAATAAAATTAAAACTGCACTGAAAAAAATCGCACCTTTTCTGGACACCTGGCAGCTCTCGGTCGGCAGGCCGATCTGGGTGATCGGTCTGCCGATCATGGTGGTTCGGCCTGCCGAACCTGAAGGTTCGGCCTGCCGGCAGAGCACCAAAATTTCTGCCCCACTGTCGGCCTGCCGGACCGTATGTCCGGCCTGCCGATCTGTGACCTTCGGCCTGCCGAACTGTGAGGTCCGGCATGCCGACCGAGCAGAAAACCCTCAATCCAGAAAATACAATTTTAATGCAATTCATCAATTTTATTTTCAACAATTCAAAAACATAAAATTAGAGACTCAGGAAATACCTGGAGGCGCCATCATCTATCTTCAAGATCCGACTTCTCGTTCCGTCTTCTCCGAATAATTATTTAATTACAAAATTCTTACAAATTAAATAATAATTCCTAGACGGAGATGATAGTCCGCCATCTAATTACATGAAAAACCTAGATACACATTCTAACCTCTAAGGAACCATAACCGGTATTAATTAATTAATAAATAATTAAACAACAATTTAATCAACCATAATTAATTAATAAACATTCACCATATAATCCATGACAACATATATATTATATAGAAACCTAGAGTGCCATCTCTCTATAAAATTTAATTCAAGCATTGGAGAGATTAAGATCACAAAATTTATGCATATAACATGATCACAAACTTGCAAATTTATGTAAAAACCTCGGCTCTGATACCAATTGTTGGAAACAAAGTGCGCAGCGGAATTTTTAAAAATTTTTCATCAGAGTATTTTCCAAAACACAAGTTTGACATGTTATATGTATAAATTAAACAGATCTTACTAACCTCAGTGTGCTGAAGAACCTCCGCGACCTGTGTAGAGAAGTAACGTTCCAGAAGAGCCTCAACCAACTGGTCTTCTTTGCTATTCTCTATCCACAACCGGAGTGAGTGTGGGCTCACACGTACAGCTCTTCCACCGGTGACTCTCCTTCCAACCAATAGAGAGAACCCAAAGCTAGTGTTCGTGATTTGTGAACAAAAGCTCTCAGGGAGTTTTTAGATGCTCACTAGAAGAGTATCACTCTTAATCTCTCAAATTGATCTGAGTAAATCATTAGACTCACTCCCTTTTTATACCTATTGGTCCTTGGGGTCAGTCCATATCAGATTAGGTCTCAAAAATCGAAATAGAATCAAGTTCGGATCAATATCTGATAAGATACGCGTGAAAAACGCGTAATCTTAGCTGTCGCGGTCGGCATGCCGAACTGTGAGATAGGCAGGCCGAACTGGCCAGTTCGGCAGGCCGAACTTTCTGATCGGCAGGCCGAACTGCCGAGAAAAAATCTCCGCGAATCTTTTATTTTCCACCCGAGATTCTAAAGGATAAAGTCTCAGTTTTGATTCAAATAGCCCAATAGAAAAGATATCTGATCAAAACAAACTTTATCAAGATAATCTCTAAGAAAATAAATCAATTCACAATAATTCTACAAGTTTATCTTGTTCTAATTGTCCAAAATTAAAACAACCGATAAACAGACAAGAATTATCCGAACGCCATAATTCAACAAGTTCATCTTGAACTAATTTCTTACATAATTAATTCAACCGATAAACAGACATGAATTATTTGATTCTTATAAATTTTAAACCAATCTGATAAATCCGACATAAGTCACCAATTATTGGAAAAGCACGCCGTGTCGTTACAGGATTTTGTGAGCTAGCAAAGGGGACCAAAATGGACCTATAAAGTTCAAGCTCATGATAACTGTGAAACCCAATATCCCAGATATACATTTCACAATTATCAACTCCAACGCTACTCCACTAAAAGCTTGGAGCTGCACTCTCGAACTTTATAGAATTACGAAGCTCGTGTAGCTAACTCTCCATGACATATCATAGTGTATCGCATCCCCATATGATCATCCATAATCGGCTTAAGGACAAGTTCTGTCTTACCTTCCCGATTATTTTTATCTTACGTTCCATTGTCTCACCATTAGAAAACTTACCATCCAAAGATAGTATACCATTCGGTTACACCTATGTATCCAAATGGTTGAGCGCTCCAGTTTTCCAATTACAGGACAACGCATATAAGAGGATATCATTACTCCTAAAGAGGAGCTATGGATTCCATATCTATGAATAACAAGTCTACGCTACCAAGAGTCATGCCTCCAACGTACCGGCATGCATGCCACTATAGAGATGTGGGAGTCACCCATTGGTACATCAAAAGACACAAGTCGAGACAACAGGCCCATTATTCATCTCAGGATTAAGATACAATACAAATGATTGTCTAAAGCGAATCGATTTGACAAGACAGAATTATTAATCCAAATCAATTCACTTTATGTCCCGATCCAACACATCGTCACCTATGACAACGCGCCAATGTTTCTATTCACGGAGTCCAACTCCGATGGCCAAGACAAACCATCTCCCAAAAGGGATATAGACAACATAACAATCTTTACATGAATAAAGCGCCCAACTTTATTCCCTCGATTGCGGATCATATATTTTAGACCATCACCTTAAGAGTCGTGTCTACCGCATAATCATCCCATCATATGCCCAACTCTTAAGGTTTAGACTGACAGTCTCAGACTACTGTTTGCTTATCATACATTCAACAAATATGAACGTAAAGAGGACAATATTTGGTATATATAAATGAATAAATTCTTTATTGATAAAAATGTCTCCAAAAACGTATTACATTTTTACTCCTTAGAGCATACATGTCTAACAGGTGTTAGGATTTAGGACTAGAGTCTAGGGTCGGGTCGAAGTCAGGAATCGAGACTGGGGTCACGGTCAAGATTTGGGGTTGGTGTTGGGGTCGAGATTAGGGACCAAGGTTGATATCGAGATTCGAGACTATGATTAGGGTCGGGATTTGTGACCATGGTTGCAAGTCGGGACTTAAGGTTGAGATTAGGGGGTTGAAGACGAGATTCAGAATTGGGCTCAAGGTCGGGATGCAGATCAGAACTTGGGATAGGATTGGGGTTGAGAATCGAGACTGATGTTAGGGTTGAGGTTGAGAATCGAGATTCGGGGTTGGAAACAATGTCGAGATTATGGGTCGGGATTTAAGACCAGGGTCATGATTGTGTACCAAGGTCGTGGTTAAGATTCAAGACCGGTGTCGTAGTCAGGTCGAGATTCGGGGCCAGTGTCAGGGTTGGGATTTTGGGTAAGGATTCAAGATCGACGTTGTGGTCAGGATTCAAGACCAGGGTCGAGGTTGGGGTTAGGATTTGGGATCAAGGTCAGGATTCAAAGCCGGACTTTTGGGACCATGGTTAGAGAATCAAAGTTGGAATTCAAGACTACGGTTGCGGTTAGGATTCAGGGTCGGTGTTTGGATTATAGGTCAGAATTTAAAGCCGGGGTCAAGATTGGGATTTTGAGTTAAGATTCAAGACCAAGATAGGGGTCAGGATTAGGAACCATAGTCGAGGTTAGGGCCAAGATTCGGCATCGAGATCGGGATCAGGGTCAGAGTTAAGGTCAGGATTCAAGATAGGGGTCGAGGTCGGGATTCAAGGCCGAGATTTGTTACCAGGGTCGGGGTTGGGGTTGAAGTCGAAATTAGAGACCGGGGTCGCGATTGGGATTTGGAGTTGGTGTCTGGATTCTGAGTTGAGAATCAAGATCAAGGTCAAGGTCAGGGTCAGGATTTAGGGTTAGGGTTGCATCTGGAATCGAGGTCTAGGTCAAGATTCGAGACCAAGGTCGATATTTGGGGCCAAAGTAAGGGGTCTAGATTCTAGACTAAGGTCGAGGTCGGGTAAGGATTCAGGGTTGGCGTAGGGGTCGGGTTCCTTGAATCCCAACCCTGACCTAGACCCAGTCCTAAATCCCAACCTTGACCTCGACTTTAGTCTTGAATCGCAACCTAAAATCCCAATTCTGACCTCGGTCTTAATCTCGATCCCAGCCCTTTCCCTGAATCTCGACCCTGACATTGCTCCCAAATCCCAACCCTAAGCCCGGTCCCTAACGTAGCCCAAAACACAACCCTGACATCAATCCTGAATCCCGACCTTGATCTCAACCCCGATCTCAAATCCTGACCTTGACACCAGTCCTGAATCCCGACCTCGACCACGGTCTAAAATCCTGTCCTTGACCTCGACCCCAACCTTAGTCCCAAATCTTGATCCCAACACTAGTCCTGACCTTGACACCGGTCTCGAATCTCGACCCCTACCTTGGCCTTGAATCTTGAATCTTAATCCTGACCTTGGTCCTGAATCATGAATCCTGAACATGACACTGGTCTCGAACCTGACCCAGACCTTGTATCCTGACCCTGATCCCAAACCCTAGCATCGAATCCTTACTTCAACCTAGGCCTTAAATCCTAACCCAACCCTGGTCTTAAGTACCGTCCCCGTCTTCAACCCCGGTCTCGAATCTTAATCCCTACCATGGTCCTAAATCCCGTCTCGACCCTGACCCTGACCTCAAATCCTATCCTCAACCTGGTCCTGAATCTCGACACCAACTCTGCTCTCAAATCCCAACCCCGATCCGAGTCTCGAATCTCGATCTCGATCCCGAATCTAAATTTTGACCTCGAAACCATGACCCAAATTTACTATATTTAAAGTTTAAATATTAATACAATACGGTGGAAAACAAACATTGTATAGTGTATAATACACATGTTAATACAGTACAAAACTGAACAATGTATTGTATAACACTAAAACAATACAATGCAATATAATACAATACAATACAATACATATAATATAATATAATACGGTGTACTAAACATGTCCTAAAAGATAATCCTGTTTGTGATATATGGTGCATGCATTATTCCCTTTGTTTGTGGGGCTGAGGGAAATTGAGATGAAAAGAATTTTTAATGAAGAGAGAAGATTTTATAAGTTGATTACCTCTTCGCATGCTTCACACGTGAGCAGAATGTTTACTGTTTTCATTCCTGGATTTGTAGTTGACAATAATGAGCTCATATGGTTGTTCTGGTTGTGGTTGTTGTTGTTGTTTTTCTTCTTCTTCTTTTTCCTTTTACTATTTCTTTTGTGGCTGAAAATTTAAACTATTAATTAATAGGCTGTTTAACAAATTGGTTAGAGCTAAAGTTTTAATTTTAAGAATTACAGCATGTGAGAGCTTTATACTATAATAAATTTTGCTTTTAGGTTATTTACCTTTTTATACACAGTATTATGAATTTATTTAAATAATATACTTTTAGTTTGTGATCTTATCGAAATTATACCTTTAAATTAGATTTAATACACAAATCTAAATCTCTTCCTAATCGATCTTCAATTTTGACCTAAAAATTGCCAAAATACTTTCAAATTAAAAAAATAAGACAACTTTAAAAACTTAAAAAACTTTATACTAAGATTTTTGCCTTAAAAATGCATAGAATACCTTCAAAAATAGGTGCTTTGTGTGTTTTTATTTTTGTTTTCTTCTTATTTTTAAAAAGTTTTAGTTTTTTTTACTTAAAAATAATTTGATATTTTAAAGGTTAAAATTAACTATTGATTAAGATAAGATATAGATTTATGTATTAAATCTAATTTGAAGATATACATTCGATGAGATTAAAAACCGAATGTATAGTTTTTTAATTAACCTAAAACAGATGGTATAGACAAATAAATATCCATTTGCTTTTTATTGTAACCGGTAAGAGTTTTACACTATAATTAACCTATTAGTTCTAATTTACATTTTAAACACATGCTAAAGCTCAAATGTTGACCATTGGCTTTCAAGTGTAAAAAAATACCATGTAAAATGTACGGGCATTTTTTTTTTCAATCACATTAATGCATGTTGAGAATAAATAATTGCTTGTGTTTGGCATACAGATATGAACTCATGAATTCGAACCGTCCACATTATAAAGCTTTCAACAGTTATAGTGTAAAGTAAAGATTAACTACAATGTGAAGCTCTTGTATATTACAGTATTTGAACTCATTTTACCAAACCCCTTAATCAGCAACTTTATGGAGTCAAAAGGTAGAAATTCTTTTTTATTATTACTACTATTTTATTTTCCTTTGGTTTTGGTTACAAGTAGAATGAACATTGGAAATTATTTGGAACTCGCCAACACATGTAGACCATGTGAACGAAAAGATTGAAATTTCTCATGACCTTTTTCCATCTGGAAGCCAAAGTACTCCAACTGTCCACATAGAGACATGTCACATTGCAATAGCACTAAGAGCAAATGTGAATAGTGTGTCCCAAAATTGCAAATTAGCTGCAGATTGTAGGGTATAGAAAAATTGCCCAACCAATCATGAAAAAGCAAAATGTTCCCTTTTTTTTTTCTCCCTTTAAAATATATTTATGGACTTTTTTTTACTAGGGGACATATTATATGCACTAAGCGCAAATCAAGGCGGTTTAAGATTTCTAATCTAGAAAAAGTAAAGGAGACATGAAGTACGTACGAGCAGCAACAAGAGCTAATCACGGAAGGGCCTAATTTTCTTTTCCTTTTCCATTTCATGTTTTTAGCTCAAAATCTTGCCCGGATTTGCAACCATTAAGTGGCACTATATATAATTATATATGTATATTATATGTAATTTTGTTAATTACATGATTGATCCTATTAATTAACTTGATAATTTGATTATTGTTCATAATGCAGAGCTTGAGCGTGCTTTATTATTTAGCGGTTCGATGCACTTTGAAAAAGTGATCAATATTTGATAATTAATTATAACAAAATTTTGTTGTGGAGTACAATTGAACACATAAGTGGAGAAACTATTTGTGAAGATTTTTCTAACTAAAACTTAATCTGGGCATCATATAACTTTGGTCTAGTGCCCTGGAATATGTACTAGTCAATCTTTGTCACGTAGTCATTTGTCCAATCCAATCCCACCATAATTGGTCAACAAATATATTAATAGTTTTTAAACGTAATATTAAGACAGAAAAAAGATAGAATCCTTTTTTCAAATATATAAATTTAACCTTTTCTTTATTATTATTTTTTAATGAAAAATAATATTTCCATGTTAGGATTTGGAGTAACCATTTCTTTATGGACAATATAATTAAAAAGTTAGCTCACGATCCCTATCTTACCCATCATTGTTATAATTGTGATTTTCACTTTAGAGAAAGCGTGACCAACATTATATACGAAAAATGCTCCCCATCTTAAAGCCTTGAGCCATCTTTGTGGTATAGAAATTCAGACTTGGTAGTTTTGCTATTAACTTTCAGTTGACTAAAATATATATGCAACATTAAAATTCCATATCCACACCGCTACAAACGTAGAGATCAAACCAATCAAACACGCCATCAACATTCTTATGTGGCAACAAAAACAAAATATATAACTACTTGGTCCGAATATCATAATTGGTGGTCAATGTTTTCATATTTCTCGTAATAGGAATAAGGTAGCCATCCTAAATAGCTAGTTCGATATTTCATATTTTATTTATTTATTTATGATTGAGGTATTGAGATTGTCCTATATTTTGTAGCCTCAACGTTAATTTTGCTAGTTGATTTAGTTAATTATTGCAATGTTATGTTTTCTTAAAAAATATATATCATAGATGGTAAAGATTTTTTTTTTTTAATTTAAGGCTAGTAATTCAGACATTTAAAGATGTCAAAACAGACAGAATCTAATAGCTCAGCACGAGCACGGCAGGTATAATACGACACAATTATTAAATTAACCTAGCCCATTTCATTTGTTAAATGAGCTGAACTTATTACAACTTTTGGGCACGAAAAATATCAAAAGCACGGTAAAGGCAGGCGCAAACACGATTATTAATGTCACATGAAGCTATGCTTGTTATCGCTTCATTTGTGTTTATGTATGTAATATCTGTCCTTTTCATGCCGTAAAAGTCATTAATGCTACGCCAATCACGCGTGCATATGATTAATTTCTCACACAATATGACAAACTAAAGTCATTAGTTGATGACAATTGTCAAGAAAAAGCCAATAAGCCAATTGACTACTCTCGAATTTTAAAAGGAAAAAAAAAAAAAAAGAACTTTCATTGTCATGAGCTTTTAGAAGGTTGTGCTAGCACTTATGAATCTTCTTTCTTGTCAATGCGAATAATATGATTATAGTTCCATTATGCTGGTTATTTGGATTTTTACTAAAGGTCATGAGCTGCATATTATCAGAGTGTTTGAAAAATTATTATTAGAACAAATAGTTAGAACTAATTTTGTTTAAAAATAATATTGTAACATATGAATATTTTATACTGTAATAAGTTTTTACTTTTTACTATAAAATGTGAGTTTTTTATTGTTTATCGGTGGCCAAACACCCTATACATGTTGTAGAAAGTGTGCACAAAATCCCATATTGACTAAATATGAAATTGAGAATAGATTTATATTTTGTTACAAAGCTATATATATATTCAAAATAAACTCCTTGAGAAAAAAATCAGCCAAATTACCGTAATGGCCCTTCGGAATTGAATCTTGATGACGAGAAAATATACTCGACATGTATGACTAATTACTTTCAGTTTAGTTTTTGTTTTTTTGTTACTCTTTTTTTCTTCTTTTGCCGAACATATGACTTACTATCAATTTTGTCGATGTAAAGACTTTTCACCTCAGAAACTCCTTTGATAGTCATTTTTCCAGACAAAGGTATAAATTATGCACATGCGCCAGTTTCATGTGCAAGCTGATTCCACATTCCAGGTTCACACGTGGAGAAACACTATTTGAACTTAACCGACAAAGTTGACAAGTGCTTCCAGGCAGTTTTTTTTTTTTTTTTTTTTTCATTTTTTCCACTCACGAAATTAACATTTTCCCAAATATTCCAAGATTAACAATTAATTTCCCGTAATTAACCCCGCGCGCTTGATGCTGAAGACAGGTTATATTAATTGGTCAAATTTATGTACGGAAATCATAACCTTGTTTTTTGCTGAACATTTTTTTATTAATCGCCAGTCGTTTTTTTTTTTTTTAATTTTTATATGGGTTTTGACGTTTGTTATATATCTTTGTGTTTTTTCTGTCTTCATTAATAGATCTAGTCAATATTTGAAGTCAAATCTCTTGTAATGAGTGATCATTTGCGATTATATTTAGGGTCATTTATATAGGTGTCAAATTATAAGGCATTAAGTCTAAAATTCTCCATAAACTAATTTAATTATAAATTTGTCTGCTAGAGTACATGTAAAGACCATTATAGCTTTAAATTGAAACAGAAAAGAACCGATCTCTATAATCTTCTTATTGAAACGCAATAAATTTGGATGTTTTCTTAATGAATAGATAATTATAATAATTTGGTAATTCAAATTCTTTTAGAGCGGCCATCAGTAATTAATTCAAACAAAAACGAAAGAAGCAATCAATTAAAAAGTAATCAATTTGAGAGTTAAAAAACTGATTCAATTGAGGAAAATAGGAATAATTGCAGCATAATGAACGAGCAATTGCACCAAATATGAGTAAAAAAGGGCAAAAAACGTAAATAAACAAATAACGCGTACTATTTTCATTACTTTTTAAAAAACAAAAAGAAAAATATAAAAAATTTAATTTCAAAACCCTAACGTTTAAAGGGGAAACTAACGTGAAAAAAAAAGAAAAGAAACTAACGTATTCCTCAATATTAACCATTGTTCTTACAGATAATTGCAATGACAAAATTTCTTTGCTACAATAATTACAGTGACAAAATTTCATTGCTACAATGAATACTATCCCATAATTTATATATCTTAATGGTAATAACATTATTTCCATAATTTATATTTATCATTCTCGTAATTCATAAATTGTTATGGTAATGACCATAACACAACTTTCGATCCATGATAACTATAATGTATTTGGGCATAATTATTTTCTATTTTTTTTTTTTGGAGTTAAAAAAAAAAAACTTTATGCAATTTATGGGTAGGAAAAATCACAAGTAAGAAATGAACATCTATTAAGATTAATTGTGAATACTGTAAATAATAATCTTTAAATTTATCATTATCATAATTTATATATAATTATATTAATGATAATGACAACTTTCAACATGAAGTCAACAGGTAATAACTCAAAATGAAGCAAAATAATAATAATAATAACAACAACAACTAAGCCACTGGTAAATAAAAAGGATGGAATCAGCACATCATTTAAAATAATACCAATATGGTAATAAATACAAAAAGATAAAAAAAAAAAACTTTGAGCTAACAAAAATAAATATTGGGACATAATGGGCATTTCAAGTCATCAAAATTTTAAAAATAAACAATATTGTTATATTGTTTTATAGCAGACAATTTTAAACTCAATAACATCAAAATGGACACTTTGTGTAATTACTTTTTAAATTTAAATATGTATTTATATTTTTTTTAAGTTCGCAATGGAATTTCCTTTCAAAAAATAATAAATATCTATACTGGTACTGCAAATATGAAAATTTGGAAGAGGTGGTAGAGACACCAAAATAGACACCCACGTTAAGCAGTAGGTCCCAAATCTCTTCTTTATGAGATTATTTTATACTAATGCTTTTTGGAAAAAAAAATAGAAAATGAGGTCTACCAAAGGTGTTAAAATTGATTTTGTTTGTGGAAATAATCCAAAATTTTTAGATTGAAGTGAAAATAAAAGGCCAACACCAGAATCTCAGCCTCCCAATCCTTCCACTCTCTGTAATGGATTTTAGGGCCCCAAGAAATTTGGTGATTAATTATGTTCAACTTGGCGGGCGATTTGTGTTTGTTTGTGGTCTGATATTTCTTCGTCCACTCTATGCCAATTGACAAAATACAATGTAATTAACAGGAAAAATAAAAATAAAAAGAAGAAGAAAAATATGTCACTATCTAATTCTGTCATGATCCTTGATTAGTAGAATTTGGCGCTCTTGTATTTGGTGTAATGGGTTCCCCTCCTTTCAAAATTAAACTTGTTCAATAATGGCATCACAAATGACATAACATCAAATCATTGTTTTTATTGGGATTTATATATAAATTTTTAACATTTGAGATGACCTTTTAATTCTCATTGCATACCTTATAACCGAGGCAGTTTACGTGGCTTGGGTTTCGAAGAAGTATCTAAATTCATCTATGGGGTGTGCCCTCGGATTTGGAAGGGATTCCTCAAAATAAAAGCTCAAGTGTTTGAGGTGGATTATCGAGTTTTATTCCGAATAATGTTTAAAGGATTTGATTGCATGTCTTTCATCAGTTTTTTTGAGTGGTTTAAGAAAAATGATTGTGTCATACTTATATTCAAACTATTACTTCTTAAAAAAATAAAAACAAAAACAAAAACAAAAACAAAAAAAGACCTTTATCATTTTTAACTAGTAAAAGGCTATGAGGATATTTCAAACTGGATAATCCATAAAAGATGTAGTTCTGCTCCCTCAACCACAAAGCTCTCTTTGAAGGATACATACAAACCATTGTTTTTTCGGGAAAAATTTGTCTTAGAAGTTATGGAAATAAAGTGCTTGGTAAATCTCCAAATAGAAAAATTCCAAAAGAAAAATAACAGTAGAAGAATAAAAAAGAAAACTATCCCTACAAAATATGTTGGTTCGTTTAGTTTATATGTTTTGACATAAAGGTTGAAAAGAAAAAAACTGTGACAAAGAGGCCTTATGGTTGAATTTGAACCTATATAACAAATTATAAATTTTTGAAACCAAATACCAAATCAAGTCCAATAAATATGAGCAAACTTCATTAATTTTTATCTTTATATAAAATTAGGTGTAAACAAAACATCGTTCCTTTCACTTCAAAAAAAAAAAAAAGAAAAGAAAACACGACGGTCTCGTTTGTTTTTGTTCTCATAATTTTTAGAAATGTTTTCGCTTGCTTTTTGAGATAAAAATTTTAAAAACATTCTCAATATAATTTTCAAAAAGTTATCATTTTCTAAAACAAAAATATTTTCACCTATTTTGAAAACAATACTAAACAGCCCAAAATCCTTTCATTTTTTAAGAAAATTAAAAAAATTGTTGTTTTTATTTTTATATTTTTAGTGAATGATTAGACTGAAAATATTTTAACAATTCAAAAACTGTTATAAAAAAAACATTTTAGTAAACTAGTTTGATTGAAATTTTCCAAATCATAATCAAATATTACTTTACATTACTGTCGATATTACAAAGGAGCCAATACAAGAGATTATTGGGCCGTTTTAAAAGCTAATTAGAACTAAAGTTGTACCTTTAAAAACTATAAAACGTAGAAACTTTACATTTTATCAATTTTTTATTTTTTTATTATAATCATTAAGAGTTTTGCTCTATAATTAATTAAAAAAAATAGTTTTAACTAACAAAAACACACGGCATGCAAGTGAAATCAGGAACGTCGCTTCGTCGATCTGATGCCGTCCAAAAACCCTTCCGGGTGTCATGTCCATTGGGTGGACGTCCACGCCTTAGTCACAGTCAACGGTGATCACGTTGCCGAAAATTTCGGGGACACCGGGATACGTGTCGCATCTGGGAAGGGGGCATTAAATCCTTGTCATATGGAGGGCTCGTGCGACCTGACAATCCCTTGTGGGACCCCCCACGTGACGCTCCCCTATTTTGGACCTTTTGGTGGACCTAAGAGGAGAAAGCGGCGTCGCTGCACGTGCTCCTCCCTTGGGGTCCTATCACTACGCGACACGTCTCCAAGAATGATGCTAGCGCCCACATGCTTCTAACCACCGCTGTGTCTGGCTGCTTAGAGAGAGAGAGAGAGAGAGAGTTAGCAGGTTATTTTATATTATATTTTTTCCACACAAAAAAGGTGAATGGCATGAAAAATACTTTGAAAAGTCTTTTCTTTTTTAACCTAGATTGGGATAAATGTTATTTTTATACATCACCTACATTTTTTTATTATGAAAATTGTTTATTGAAAATTTATTAGATAGGAAAGAAAGGTTGAGAGAAAGAACAAGACCAAGGAATAGAAGAGTTGGAAGAGAGTACGTGGACGATTATGCAAATTTTTGTTTTTGTTGTCAATTGAATATGGTTTAGGAATCTTTGTTTGATTATTCTCAATGGAAAATTGAATGTATTGTTTTGTCAATGTGTCGTTTGATCCCTTGAAATGGTTCATTTTTGTTGCATTTTATAATGTTTCTTCCCCACAATACAATCAAGAAATTTGCTGACAAAGGTAGTGCAGATTTAGGTGTTTGAGATAAGAATTCAAACTGTAATATGTAAAACTTTTACACTATAGGTCTTTTTGTTTTATATTATACTGTACGAAAACTTTATACTGTTTATTGTGAAATTTTAAAGTTTGAACCTTTTCTCGAACACTTTTAATGTAATATTAGGGTTACAAAGGTGGCTAGTTTTGATTAGTCTAATCCTTTGTACCAATCTCTTTTTAATTTTTTTATTTATTATATGGTGCATCATGCATGTGCTTTTCTTGTTTTTAGCTGGTGCATGTTGTTGAATATTTCAATTTCTATTTTATTTTTGGGAAATACATAGAAAATCAATTTAGTCTAATGTAATTTTTAAAAATCTGTGGTCAGGATAATTTTCTTTTTTATCTAATTCTTTTTCTATTCCCCCTCTTTCTCTGTTAAAGATGATTTTTCTTTTTTCTTTTTTCTTTTGATCTTTTTACGCAACGGAGGAACTTTATGTCATCTATCACAGCGCCTATCTATATCTTCTTTTTTTTTTTTCTTAATGTTGTGTTGAATCTATGTATATTTCTT
Source organism: Artocarpus heterophyllus (assembly GCA_025403435.1). Lineage (NCBI taxonomy): Eukaryota > Viridiplantae > Streptophyta > Magnoliopsida > Rosales > Moraceae > Artocarpus > Artocarpus heterophyllus. Next base: position 29,960,299 of record CM046343.1, read on the forward strand.
TTCTTTTTTAAAACCATAATAGGGCAACAGTTGGAAATGCTTTGTATGATAAGCTGTAGACATACCCTTGACACAAAGTTAGTCAGAAGGAAAGACAACAAGAGAGATCAAATCTATTGTTTTGTTGGCGGGTGAAGAGAGGTAGAAGAATGTAATTTAATAATCCTTTTATTTTAAGCTTTAAAAAAATATATTAACAAATAATATAAATATATTATATAATAATTTTAGAAATAACTATCATATATCTTCTACAATCATACCAAACAACATAAAAGATTTAACTATAATACTCTAAATCTTTTTTACTCTTCATCCATCCAACTCTCTCCATCTCCCTCTATCGTACCGAGTGGAGTTTGTGTCTGTAGAAAGATAAGGCAACTCGTATGCGAATCACTACTTTGTTTGGTCCACCATACTAGTCCAACTTGAACATGTCTTTAGGTTTGTTTAACATCAATTTTGTTTTTGTGGTAGAAAAAGAAAAACAAAACCTGTGACTTTAATTGGTGTTCGAAACACGTTTAATTGATAAAAATGATTAATGTCTTAATAAGTAGTAAAAAATAAAAAAAATATTGCTGAGATTTGCTGTAAATGCATTTTAATGGACATCCTCTGGAGAAAGATATTTTCTGCTGATTATTTATTAAAAACAGTTTCCTTTTGCACGACAAAAAAAAACAAATACCAGCCCACGCACATGTAAAAACAGTATATCCTCGGTCCCTGATCACTCATGTTTTCTTTTCCCTCTCCTTGATATAAACGAACCTCTCTTTCCCTTCAAAAACAAAGATGAATAAAAGAAAAAACAATATTTAGGGGAGATGATAGTTATCCACTGGAGACTCTTACAAGTCTGGCATATTTAAGTGGACAATTAATACATTGGAGTATATGACGTAGGAGTGATGCAATCATTTTTCTCAAAAAGTTGCATCTGATACTGATAGGAAACACATAATCAAATTTATTTTAAACACCACTCAAGATCAGTCCGTTATAAATTTATGAATACACCAAATGGATGAGCTCACAGACATTTCTTCGACGACCAAGCTATGTATATTGCCTGCCAAATTCAAGTATTCTCCTGGATCATTCTCTCTTCTTTAGAAAATGCCCCTCTAGGGTACACCCACAGGAACTTGAACTTGGGACCCCCTTCTTGGATAAGAACTGGTGTAAAAGTGATACAACCATTCTTTTTAAAAATTACAACTAATAGCAAAGGTGTAATTAAATCCTTTAAATATCATCCAGAACCAAATCGTTTAATAGTACATCATAGTAGTACATTATTTGATTTGTGTGATTTGAATTGATATCCTTTAATGTGTATTCAAAGTGTTAATTTAAATAGGAAATAAAATTAGAATTTGTGTTTAGATAGAAAATGAAAATTTTTTTTGATTTATTAATAAATCTAACAAAATTTTAATGTTCATGATCCAAAAAAATGTGCAATATGGATATTGATTTATTTATCTTTTTATTAAGGACATAATGAAAGAATAATTGTTTCAATTGGATATCAAATGAAAAAATTATGAATTTTTTCCTCTCAAATAAAAGAGAGAATTTTAGCTTTTGCTATAGCAAATATATCTAAGCCGATTATAAAAAATTTAAAGGAAGTAGAACTTTAAAAACTTAGATAAGGATTCATTTAATTTAAATTTTGAGATAAACAAACACATATTCAAAGTATTCCAAAGATTTAAACACAAAAAATTAACCAAATATGTCAAACAAACGGTTTCTTTTTCTTCCTTGGATCATATCAATCAAACTTTTTGATGTGTCTACATTTGCATTAAACTCAACCGGCTTCAAATATATATATTTTTTTAATAATGTGTTTTTATGTTATTACTTACTTTGTATTGTAAATCGTAAAATATCGTTATATGGCACCACAATTGAGTTTACTCTGGTAAATGTCTAAATGTCTTCCATTTTCAAGCAGCTATGTTAATTTTGTAAGACATTAATAGAACATCGAGAACAATTGTGACTAATCCTCTTCTTCCTCTCTTTTTCTTATGAAATCTCAATATGGTAAGATGTAGAGAAAGAACCAAAAATATACCACAATCAAATTTAAATCAATCTTAAAGTTTTCCATCTATAGAAGAAAAAGAAAAACACCCCTTTCAGATGTTTTATTGTTTAATTATGCGGCTCTGACCAAGCCCAAAATAGTCATCAGTGATATATACCCACTTGATCATGAACAACAAAACCATATAGCGTGCTACAAGTGTGTATATTTCCCGAATAAACCAAAAAAGTAAATTTTTAGCAAAAAAGAAAATGCATTCATTATTTCTTACTTATTATTATCATTTTTTTTTTCTTTAACTCCATGACGGTGGATCCTCAATCTAAACGCAAACTAGCCTTTCCAAGTTTCCTTGCTCAATCTTCGCGACGCAAGGCGTTTAGAAGAGAGGCTTGGAGATGGCTTTGAGGGTGTTCGGGGTGCCTCCTCGTCGTTCCAGTCATCGCCCCAATTTTCATCCCACCTGTCATTGTCTTTTAACCTCTGATTTACGCCGCTCGAAACCGGTAGCCCCATGTCTACCTTCTGATATGCATAGCCCTTATTCGAGAGCTTCTTCCTCCGAAAGCTAAGGAACATCCAAGCGGATACCACTATCAGCAGTGCAGAGAAGGACAAAAACGCAATGGTAGGCCTTTGTGCTTGGAGGTTCAGGTACTTGAAGTTGGGAGAGGAGTTCTGTGCGATCAGATCCTTGAAATCAAGGCTGCAAACACGATTCCCCGATGTTAAGATGATCAAACTGCCAGTTCCTCCATTTCCTATAGAAACCTCAACCTGCATAACCAAACATCAAGTCAATGTTTGTGCTACAACTACCATGGGAGTAGAACTTTGCACAAGACATGACTTCCGAGTTCTGACTTTGAGAGTCAATCAACCAAATTGCATGCCATTGTGTGTGTACAATGCACACGTAATGGATGAAAGAAACCAAAGTTACACATCATTTAAATAAAAAATAAAGATCAATTTATAAGGACATTGGATCACCCCACTTGACAGGTCGATCTTTTAGGACGGAAGCTCAAGTCCTTAGAACGACTAGTACATATGTTTTGAATCATCAAGTATTTAAGTTAGGCAATGTCATAGTTGCTAAATATCCTGCACTTCTATACTCTGATGTAGATATTACTATCTAGGCAAAAAGATGAAAGCAAACCAATAATAGCCACACCAAAAACTAGGCTAAACTGGACTAAAGATTGGCAAATTCTGAGGAGCAGGATCTATTAGTGGATAATCGCTTGCACAACACGTATAATGATTCCTACTTAGCACTTCAATAAGCATCAAAGTTCATTTTATGAACTCCGCTTTAGAGGACATACCTATATCGACTAATAATTTACGCTTTTGAGACTTTTTCAAAAACATTCTAGGCTTTGTTTTACCTTCTTGTTTTCTTTCTTGCCAATTTGAACTTTACTTGTGTCTAGCTGAACAAAATCTGGAGCGGAAATGTTGACTGTGAGAGAGGCATTACCCTTGTTCTGAATTAGAAGTGAAAGATGCGGAGATTCTGAAACACAAACAATAAACAATAAATGCGATGAATGTAATTAAAAGAGAATTCAAAAACATTTCAGCAACCGAACTGCAATATCATATACAAAAGCGAAAGGAGACCATGTCAGATGCCAAATATAGAAATAGAGTTAGATTTTCAATAATCCTTTTTATCCAAAGATCCCACAGGTAATAGGAAAGAGAAAACATATAAGACATATCCAACTTTACACAAAGGAAGAAAGTTCAACTACAAAATGACATACATACCATTTCCTGGGACTCTCAAACATGCAATCAACTTTTTTTCCTTGTCAGTGCACCTAATAGAAGAGTAACATTCATCCCCACTAGAGTCCTCCTTCTTTGCCATATCTGAACTGATCCCATCTCCATTATTTCCCTCCTCCTCCAACCCTTTCTCCGCTCCAACCCCCACATTTTGCTTCCCTTTCTTGTCATCAATCGATCCTCTCTTTGCAACAATGTCATCCTTCTCCAACTCGGTTTGCCTATTCGAATGTCTGGTATCCTTACTATTATTGACATTGTCATTTGAATCTTCCACTTGATCTTTATCACCTTTCTTCCCACGTCCTTCCCTCCTTCCAACACTGTCATCTGGCTTCTTATTCTTGCCGTCTCCCAATCCCCCGTTTCCCCTTTTCGCATTGTGATCTTTTTCTCTCCCCTTTTGCCCAAAATTGCTATAACCCTCACTATTCTCCGAATCACTCTTTGATTTACCCACTTGATCATTATTTTTATCCATCTCAAACACTTGCTTTATTTCAACTTTTTCATCTGGCTTCTTATTCTCCTGATCAGCCGATCCCTCCTTAACCATTTGTGCATTCTGACCTTTTTTCAACTTCGTTTTCCCACTAGATGCAGCCTTATTTCCCAAGCCATTCTCAACTTCTGTGTGATTTACAACAGAACTCAATTTACCATTTGAAGTTTCTGTATTTCCCAAACCCGACGAAGTATCGGGATCCGGATCACTCTTTTCATTCGCTTTCACCTACATTGAAAATCTAATGTTTAGCTTACTAAGCAAAACCCAGATCAGATTTTATAATTTACACTTAAAATTTAAACACGTTTACTTTATTTATATATTTTATTTATTTTAATTTACCTGCAAAGCAGCACCAGAGAAATGAGCCACGGGTAATAACACTAAAATCCCAAGCAAAAGAGCTATTTTCTTCTCCATTTTTGAGATAAACTCGCTTCTCTCTCTACGCTACTACAAAAGGATCCTACTTTCACAGAATTGAAACAAGAAATTCAAACCAAAAAACTGTAATTAACATTATTAATTTGTTCTAGTTGTAACCCAGAAATTATAAGATATATAAACGTAAATCTATCCATAAAGAAGGATTGAGACTACTTACCTTAAAGAAGTGAAAGAAAGTGTTTCTCTTTCATTGTCATGCATACGCTGAAAGATAGTTATGGCCTGAAAACTTTTGCTTTTCATCGCTCTGAGATAAACTTGTCCTAGAAATTGGGAATATAAGCGAGTTTTAAACAAGGGTTTGACAGGGAAACATGAACTTAAACGAGCACATCCACAAATGAGAGAGAGAGCTTGACTGACTAACCAAAGTAAACGCAACCTAGTAACCTTCGAACAAGGCTGTACCATTTCGTTTGGGCCGCACGAGCCCAAATGTTGTGGGCAGCATGAAGTAAACCTTTTTTTTTTTTAACTGGTTAGAGCTGAAAAAAAAAATAAAAAAAAATCCAGTTATAGGCATTTGTCTTTTTGAACTGTTAGATTTGCATGGGAAAAAAATTTGTCAGATCAAACGGTTTTAAAATGTGTATCCGGTAAGAGTTTCCACAAGAGTCTCATTTTTTTTCGTTTGTTTATTTTTATTTATTTTTCGATATGACGAGTTTCATTTTTTAGTGTGTCTGAGTTGAATACGAATAATGTGACCATTTAATCGTTCTAAGATCATGATCCTAATTGAACACATGTTTTCGTTTACTTCGTATGATTCTAATTAAAACTTTGGATATCATATTCCATATTTCATTGGGCTACACAATCGCCTTTCAAACAAATTAGTGACATAGTTATATATATATATATATATTAAATAATAAACGGCCAATCGGAATGAAATATGAGTTTTTAGTGCAATGAAAATCACAGAATGACAAGTGAGGGCAGCTTAATTGGTTGTAAGTCTCTCCACTTTAGCCATAGGTTGAGAATTCGAGTTACACTTAACTCCACTCAAAAGTTGGTGGCATTCTCTCTTCTCTTATATAAAAAAAATCACGGAATGTGATATATATTAAAAGTAAAAGGAAAGAGTAGAATTCCACTAAGGGGAAAAAAAAAAGAGAGTTAAAAAGGACAAAGACTTCGTGCCAATGGCGTAGAATAAAGCAATATGCTTTGCTTAGCGTATGGCCAAAGCATGGAATGTGACTGACCTTAATATCTGGAAAGGAACAAAATGTTATGTTGAAGTTCTCTCTTATGGCTGCTTGGTCTTCACACACCCGAAATTTATAGCATATAACAAGCCAATCCCATCTCTAAAAAGATACGTCCAAATATTTGTGGTCAGCGACGTGACACTTTTCATGTCGGATAGTGCGGAAGTCGAAACGGATAAGCAGGTTTTTTTGTGCACAAATCTCAGGGTTTTTTTTTTTTTGGGATGTCATGTTGTGTCAGGAAAAAAATTCTAGCGGTTGGGGTCGTAATATGATTATTTGTGTATTTTATTTTTGAATTTGAGAACTTCAAAATGTTAGAGTTGTATAAATTATGATACGCTTGTAAATTTTGAAGAGAATGTGATAATTTGTTTGTTTAAATGGTATATTTGAGAACTTTAAATAAGTTTATAAAAATTACGGTAGATTTGTGTAACGGTATGCATGTTGTTTGGCCACCAAACAAGGATAATGTTTGCTCTTTGGAAAAGAAAATGATGCAACTTAAAAAGACACGATGTGGGAAAACGAAATGACAGGAAAAAACGACAACAATATTTACCAAGAAGTAACATAAAACGACAGGAACGTATGAAGCAACGCCATGAAAAAAGACGGTGAAGAAAACAATGAAAAATTAATAAACCACAGATAAAAATTAAAAAAAAATATAAAACGACAATGACATTAATTTAAAGCGACCTCATAAAGTGAGTACAACATGGAAATCAAAAGACTCCACAAAAAACAATAATGGAATGAAAACAAAATAAAGTATATGTATAAAGTGATGTAGACAAAGAAGGATAAAGAGAGCAATTGCCTACGTTGAGAAAAAGTGTGTTTTGCATGGTAATAATGTAATTACAAGTCAACCTATGCTTCTCATGTCCTTAGGAAGAGCTTTTACTAGATATTGGGAACACATAGATTAATAAAGTGTCTAAGGGAGGGTTCAAATCATTAGTTTGAACCATTTTTAGTTTAAAACAGTGTCGCATGAGAGAGCATATGAGAGTTTTATATTGTGTTTATTTTTTTGCTTTATACTATAATTGCTTAGCATTTTACATTGTGAATAATTGAAACCGGTGAGTTCAAACGATTGTACCAAATGTTTATAAATTAATGAGAGTTTAATAGTGAAAGATAAACTTAAACAACACTGATACTACTTGACATAAAGACAACTTCATAAAAAACGACATCAACAGAAATAGTGTCAAGTCAACTACAAAATAAAATGAGAACCAATGGTGTGGATCCAGACTTTTTTTTGTTAATGAGGGCATAATATTAAAAAGTACTAATAGATTTTACTCTATACAGACATAATTATATATTTTGATTATTGAATGAGGGCACAATAATATATATTTTAAATTTGAAGAAGGGCACAATTTAAATTTTTCTTGTAAAACAAAGGTACAATTAAAATTTTTAAAAAATTTTAAGATAAAAAACTAAAACTTCAAAAGTTAAATGGGAGCACCCCCACTTAACAGCACGTGGCTCCACCACAAATGAAAATAATCTTCATCATAAAACAAACGGGAAAGGGACTCATGTAATTAGCTCATGTCTAATTAAGAAAAAACAACTAGCAACTAAATCATTCATGAAATATCCAATTCCCAAACGCATGGACCTAGTAACATTAGTGGGCACCAAAGCTAAGCGCCCACTTTAGGAAGAAACTTCTGACGTAGTAGATAGTGAGCATAATATTGAGTGAGGTCACGGGCAAGATAGCACGTAGTCGGAAAGCGACATGTCGTTTCAGATTCCTCAAACGGGTCTGGCTCGGGTCGGTTGAGAGAATTCATAAAGCTCGAACGGAATCCTCATTCTCGTGGCGAGGAGTGTGCAAGTTCCCCGTAATGCTAATGAAGCCTTCGATGTCCTCCAAACGACAGGTCGTCCAGAAGGATTCAGACGTGCCATGGCTATGACAGAGAGAAATGGGAGATGTCTTTATGCTGGCAGCTATCTTATGGCATTACGCTGGGGTCGGGATTACTACTCCTTCCGTAATTCTGCATTGTGCGTGACAGTAACGGATCCAGAAATTTATTTCATAAGCAGGACGAGATGCATGTCAAAATTGAATAAAAATATCAACAAACTGAAAAAAAAAAAAAAAAAAACTAATGTTGCATGGTATGAACTATGTTCGAAACACTAATCATATTCTTTTCATAGAGTTTAGCCATGTCAGAGGGACGAAGGAAAGAGGAGATTGTATACAATGCAAACTAGATTACATTTTTGGAATGAAATTTGTTATTTTTCTGTTATTCATCGTCTGAGTATTACAACCAGCTTAAATAGCTTCTCTGTACTTTTTGCATCCAATTGGCGCATGACACGTGTTTAAACAGTACAACTAACTAGTAACTGCCTTGTAACAACTCTCAGTTTACCACCAGGATACTAACAGACTACTGACAGTTTAAATAGGCAACTAATTATCTACTACTGGTTTACATTCAGTGTACTACTGGTTAACTGATTTCACTTTCTATACTAACAAGCCAAATGATTAATATTTTGTTTATTTTGATTTGTGATATAAGAAGAAATTAATATAGTCAACTGGTGCTAGCCCAGTTAGTAAAAGTGAATATATATATATATATATATATATATATAGACAGATAGATAGATAGATGTAAAAGAATAAACATACATGTAGTGTACTAACGAGGAAAAAAGATCACATAGACAAGTTTGTACATTTCATTTTCGTAATTGTTGATCGTGTTGAGTAAATACATGTTAGAGACAAAGGCCGGTAGTATTAATTTATTTCCTTAGGACGTGAAAAATATATACATAGCAAGAGGAGAAAATAAAATTGCTATCAAATTTAAGGATGTGAAAATATTATGTAAAATTGACATATTATTTAAATATACCTGCAGAAGGAATGTAAATTATGATCATATCTTTTGGACCAGCGTCAGGGACACGAAGGGGTCCAATGCTTTGCAGCAGAGAAGAGAGGTACGCAGGGAATTCATGGTGTTCCGAGTAAGGCACTTCGAGGTCGGAGAGTAGAGCTTGGCAATGGATCTAAGCCTGTTGTATAGGCCAATCAGAGCAAGCGTGACCATGCTGTCAAAATCGTCTGTGATTTCCTCGATAACTTAGCTATGCCTACCGCAGTAACCACCGCAAATGCAGTCGTTCATGGTGAGGATTGGCACGAGGTGGTGTTGGATCCTGTTGTAGAGTTTCTCAAAGTCGAGTGTCATTAGAACGGTGGTCGTGCCATTGTGGTATGGCCTAATTCCTATGCGCCCCTCCGCGACAAGTTGCTTGAGGTGGTGTTCTTCGGGTTTTTGAGCCATTCCTCATGGTTTTCTGTAATCTTGCAAGCAAGGTAGTGTTTGAGTTATAAGTAACCGGAGAACTAAGACAATGTTACAAAAATAACAGAAGGTTGCTAATTTGTGTTAAGAGTAGGATGACTTACGGGGGAGATCTAAAGCTCAAATTCTAAGAACAACTAACATAATATATATATATATAAAGAAGACAAAAGTGGAAAACAAAACATTTACCAATATAATTAAGATGATTAATTAAGTACTTGGTCCACTTGCCAATTGCCATGTATGATATTTGGTAGATTTGATGTATAGCTAGCTGGTAAAAAACAATGATGTGTTATCACTGTGTATGTAGGCGCAAATATGACCATCACTGAAAAAATCTATTCTCGTAAGATTATAACTCTACTATTCACAAAATTATTGCCCTAATATAATATATAGTGTATTTTTTAGATTAGGTTTTACTGTTTTGTTAATAGTAAGGTTATATTCCGTATGGTTAAATAAGATGGCTCTTCTCACTAAAAACAATGTTGTCCTATACACCTACGACACACCAACAAATCGAAAAATGTGGGACAAAAAGTGGCTAGTGCTGGAGGCTAACGACATCAAGTGAAAATCATTTTGCCTTTTATTGTCTTAGCAGTACTCCATGTTCGGGTAAAGGACATCAACACAAACGCGATGCCCCGAGAACAAATGCCAAAAAGGGGAACCATGTTAAAAAGCGACAAGAAATAAAAAGGCAGCAACACAAGAACGACAATATTGCCGAGCCAACGACAACAAGTTTCAAAATGACGACGACCCATAAAAGCATGGTGACCTGAAAACTACAATATCAACAATGGCCAGGAAGGGGAAAAAAGAAAAAAATAATAAAAGAAAAAGGATAGCGACGATTAAAGACAGTGGCCGGAAAAAAAATGGAAATAACATTAAATATGAGAATGGCCTAAGAAAACGAGACAAAGTAACAAACTAAAATAGACATCAACGATAAGAATAAGAATAAGAATAAGAAACACAACAACAAACATCGAAAGACTATATCACAAACACGACGATGAGTAAATATTTCTTCTTCTTTTTTTTTCATCGTCAATTAATTCTCCAACCTTAACGCTTATAATAAATAGTAAGCACATGAAATCTAGAAAAGGAGCACCCTTAAGCTACTTGAAAAGAAAAGGGAGAGAGCGAGAGAAAATACTTTAAAAGGAGCTTTACCAGTCGGGAAAAATGAATATGATTAATAGTAAGATTAAGGGTGTTTAGAAGAGTACTATGAATAGTGTAAAGCTCTAATATACTACAGTAAAAGTTATAATATAGAGCTCTTATATGTTACAGTTTTCAAACCCAAATTGATTAAACTGATGGTTTAAACTATTTGGGTTTGAAAACTGTAACATATAAGAGCTCTATATTGTAACTTTTACTGTAGTATATTATATAAAAACTAGAAGCTCGTTGGTTTTGTAAGTTTGAACCAAACTTAAACCTTTTTGTGCTTTCTCTTAAAAAATTAAATCAAATCAATGAACCAAACACGCCGTAAATGTAAAAAGAGTAAGAAACAAAAAACTAGATCAAAAATATAAATGAGAAATTATATGAAAAACGACGATGGCATAAAAATGAGTGTGCAATACTGGAATAAAAAACCCTTTCAAAATAATAAATAAATAAAAAGCGACAGCAACAGGAAATGACAATGGCCTAATAAACGAATAGAAAATGAAAATGAAGACAACACGACGAAAATGGCATAAAAACGACAGCAACATAAAAAAGACAATGGCCTAACAAACGACGGGAATATGAAAAATGAAGATAACACGAGCTTGAAAAAAATGGCCTAAAAGAAGAAAACACATAAAAAAACCACAATGACGTGAGAAAAAGACAAGAAACCGAAAATCCGAAATAACACAAACAAAAGGACCTGAAATAACAATAGCACAATAAAATGACTAAAAAAAATGAACAGACCAAAAAACGACATCAACGCTAAATATGACTAGGCTATCGAAACGACAATAACCTATAAAACGGCAACAACGTTAGAGGAACGACATCACCTTAAAGTACGCGAAGAAGAAGAAAAATCACAGAAAAAGACTCGTCAACATCCTTTTTCTCAGAAGATTCAAAGCTTGTAAGTTGTACTCAGAGCGTCAATCATTTTATAAAGTCTATTTTAATACTTTTATTACTTATTAAGACATTAGATTTTTTTTTTTCGAATTAATCTCTTTAGCAAATGTGACTCTAAGCACTAAAGATTTTACTTTTTTGTTTTAATGTAGAAAGAACCAGTTTTTTTTTTTTTTTTTCCAAAATGAGAAGTCCCAAATAAACATACGAAACAAAACTTTAAATTTCTTGAGCAAATATGATGAGAAAAATCGAAAGAGAAGACATTGAAAAGGTGAAACCTACTTCCTTTCTTCTTCGACAGCTTTTAGACGACTATGGCTCAGATGTCGTTTCTTTGCTTCCAAACTTTGATCATACTCTCACTCCTCGTCTGGCCCTTTCTCTTTCTTCCTCTCAACTTTCTGTCTTCTCCTGTTTAAGGTCAGGTGGGGCCAAGCAACTCTTGTCTCTATTTAAGTTAAACAAAGGTCCATAAGGGGAGAATTGTAAGAAAGGTGACTCATGGGCTTGGGTGCCTGTGTGAGCCCACTTGGAAAAATTAAAACTCTGAAGAGGGCCGAGAGACAGCCCAAGAGAAAATTATATTTTTTTTACTACACTTTTAAAAACTCTCTTTTACTCATGTCACAATTAAAAAAGTTATATAGTATTACTACTATTTATGTTATATCTTTAAATTGTATCATACTCAAGATATATGACATTTAGAAAAAATAAATTTGAAAAGATTGCATTTATGAAAATTTCCCCGAACAATTTATCAATACTCTTTGAAATAATTACTAAAAATGATCAGTTTTAGACTATATTTAAAATACGTCTCTGTTTTGAAAATAATATCAATTTGTTCCTTTTATGGTTATTGAGATAATATTATTCTGGATTTATCCTTTTTATGCGGGTTTCAATTCGCATAACTTGGTTTAATAAAGAGTAAAAAGGTCACTACGGGTCATTTTATGGACTTATATATAAATATCATAAATCGTAGATATATATATATATATATATATATATATATTTCATCCGTTGTATAATAGTCTTAATAGACGTACACTCAACTCTTGAGCGTTTTCATGACAAATTTTTACTAATATAATCTCCCATTCTCAACTTATCTCTTCAGTTATGTGGTGTTCTTAGAACTCTCTCCCTCTTGAGCTAACATATAAAGAGAGCAGAAATTAATGTTAAAGAAAACATAATTTTTATGCTTCTTAAGAAATTCCTCCAGATTTTCCGTGAATTTTTTGTTGGGTTATCGATTAATACGTAGTGCAATACATGTCAATTTTCTGGTTGCCTAGGTCTAATCCTTAATATAATAAATTGGACTGAGAATTATCCCAACTTCATTCTTAATTACATGAACAAATTGCCAATTATCTGTTCTTTCTTTTGACCAAATTAGTCTTAGAGACGTGTCCACGTGGCGGTACCGAGTCATGTCGGAGCAGAATTTTTGCCAAATAAGCCTTAATCAACTTACCCAGAATTAAGGGCATCTAAAAATATTTTTAAGTAGCTAGGGGAAGGGAAAAAAAAAGTCTTAACACACTTTATGATGAAGAGTATATGAGTTTCACAATCATATTAGCCAAGCCACCAGGAAGAAAAGATTGTTATATGTCTACATCAATAACAATAAGGAAGGAAGGACTGCAATAATTGAGAGTCCAAAAATTCAGAAACACCAAAGAGGATGATATAGCAAAATAATAAAATCTTTGTTTTAATTGAACAAGTGAAACAAACACACACATATATATATATATATATATATAAAAGCATTTAATTTTGTGTTATATATATATATATATATAAAAGCATTTAATTTTGTGTGTCCTAATTTTTGAGGTGGGACGGGAAGGAGGGAGTTGGGTGGGGTCTGAATTGCCTGGTGCAATACAGAAAATGTTTGTGGAATTTGTCAAACCGACCTGCTCCAGCACAACCCTATTAGAAGAATGGAATTCAAATATAATATATTATATATTTAAGGAATTCTTATGCCGAGTAAGACAATTTTGCATAATAGAGTATGGATGTTTTAGTCGTCGGATTCACTCATATGCGATTGAAAACAGTTTTATATAACGCGTTATAAATTTCTAACATGGATAATTGGAGATCTGACTATTAAAATTTTAATCCTACAGTTATACATGCTCCACTAGTTCCACTAGTGACAAAATTATATTTTCTGCTGTAAGGATTTTATTTAATTTTATATTTATGTAATGTGAATAAATAAAATAATTACAAGAGGATCAAGGGAAAGTCTAACAGCCAGCTCATCGCAGCAAAGTAAGGAAGGGACCCTGATAGGACACAAGTCATCCTTTCCTCTTAATCTTCAAAGGCAAATGATTGACCCCCTTTTCTGCTGAGTGAGTGAAATTATGAATTGGAAAAGCCAATTGAAAATGAAAAGAATTTGCAAAATTCAATTGCTTTGTATCAATATGAAACTACATCTCAACTACCCAAGATTTTGTTTCCCCTTCCACTCGCTAAGATCATTCCATATTGTGCAAGGGAATCCAAAGGAAGTGAAATGCAGTCAACAGAATGTACCTCGAAAACTTACAGGGTATTTAGGAGAACAATTAAAACTAAAAATATTAGTTTAAAAACTGTAGTAAGAGTTTTATAATGTAACAATTTTTTGCTTTTTAGTATAGCTTCTAAGGCTTTCATTGTTTGTTAATTAAAACTAATGGTTCTAATCAAAATGTCAAATAGAGCATTACACTAGAGTACTTTAGATGAATTATTGATGCAATCATGCTTTTTTTTTTTTTTAAATAAACTAGTTCAAAGTAGGGCCGGTAATACTGGTTGCGACACGACGACACGACACGAATCCGACACGTTTTTTTGCTGGTTAGTGTCGAAAAATTTGACCACGGGTCATTTTAGTGTCGACCCGAAACTGACCCGTAAAAAAACGGGTCGTGTCCGGGTCAACCCGTCTGACACTAAAATGACCCGTTTCTGACCCGTATTTAATTAATTAACTTTTAAAAAATTAATATTATTTCATATATAATATAAGCTCTTAAAATATCAAATCCTACATCTCTTATCACTCATCTTCTTGTTAAAGTAGTATGAAACTCTTCTAATTTTTTTTTTTTTTAATATTATATATATTGATGTGGGCGGGTTAGAGGCGGATTACGGGTCAAAATCGGGTTACGGGTTATTATTTTTTAACACTGTGCATAAGAAACGGGTTGACACGGGTCGGGTTCGTGTCAACCCGTATCAAAACGGGTCGGGTTAGGGTTGAGAATTCTCAACCCGTTCGGGTCACGGGTCAGGTTAGTGTCGACTTAATTTTGTAAAAATTAACTCCAACCCGACACGAACCCAACCCGCAAACCCGTTTTGCCACCCCTAGTTCAAAGTGTGAAAGAATCATCTCTCTCATTAGAGTTTCCCAATCCTTGATTGGTCTTTAAACATGTACCTAGTTCCTCTCCGTTCTAATAATATGAAGGCCATGATTCTACTAGATAGGTCTAATAGGCAACTAGTAGTGAGTAAATTATTTAGTGTGATTGGATAACTGATCGATCCAATTCTATCCAATCCAATGTATATTGAATATCTAATTAGATTGATTGTATTGAAAAAATAAACAACTTAATTATTAGTTTTAGTTTGTTATTACGAAGTCCAATCAACAATCTAATCCCATCTAATATATGCATTTAAATTATTTTATTTGTATATAAAAAATGTTCTTAATACTTTTTTAGTGTTCAAATAAATATTGTACAATCATACACCCAATAAATCAGCTAAAGTAGAAAACTCTAGAATTTAGTCACTTTAGTCTTTATTTTCTCATTAGAGTCACTTATGCTCGTTTGTTCTTGGACTTATATGTGTTGGCTATTATGCCTATTTGAATTTGTAGTTAATGATAATGCATGTTTTATCGAAATACTTTTAAAAAACGACATCGAATTCAATTGGATTGGATTTTGTATTTAACTTGATTGGATTCAACATCTCAAAAACCAAATATAATATTGAATTAAATTTGATTGGAAATGGACGTAATAAAAAAATATATCGGATTAAATTGGGTGCTCACCCTTTATGCAGCATCAAAGAGTAACAATAATAGTAACGGTAATGAGGACCATAAATATAATACTACATTAAAAAGGGATTTTCCTTCTTGCGTCTCATTTTGATCAAAATCTGGGCAAGATCATGCTAGACAAAATCTAAGCCTTATCTCCAATTAAATGTTGCTTCACTTGCAATCAATATTAGTCTTATCATTTTGACAAGAGGGGGGAAAAAAAGAAACTAAAGATGTTGAAAACTCATGCATGATTGCATGAAAAAATAGAAAGGGACCTTTCCTACAAGACATAAAAAAGGGAATTCGCCGCATTTAAAGACTATGCCCAATTTTATGGATATAGTGCTTTTTGGATGCTTGTGGCGTGTGGAAGAGAGGTATATGTAATTATGTATAGACACAAGAAAATAATATTTCTAAAAAAAGAAATATAAAAGTATGTAATTTATTCAGAGAGAATCGAAAAAGTAATTTATCTATAGCTATTTGTTTTTATCTATTAAATCAGCAAAAAAAATGATTTGACCGGATCTAACATGTATTTGGCAAATGAGTCTAAACTCGTGAGCTTGAGCCGTTTACACTGTAAAGCTCTTACATGCATATCATAAAACAAAAAGTATACTACGATATAAAACTCTCATATGTTATAGAGTTTGAGTTCAAACTCATCAAACACCCTACTACGAGGTTGAAAACATGCACCACCTGAGAGAAAGGCTTGTAAAAATAAAATTCACACATCTTGAAATAGAACAAAAGAGTAAAAAAATACACACATAAGACCATGACAACACGTCGACGTCAGGAATGAACAAAGTTTGTCTTACAAATTACCTAGGAATTTTTTGTTTGGTGAAATTATTTACTCACTTTAAACCTTCTTAGATCAAATTAAATAACGAATATTTATATTTTAATTAGAAAATTGCAACACAATTGAGTGTAATCTAATTCAAATTAATCTGATTTTTTAATAAGTTATGGTAAAAGATTGATAGGGTGTTTAGCAAACTTATTTTAGTTGAAAAATTGGTTCAAACACTATATTATACAAGAGTTTTTTTTTTTTTTACTTTACAAAATAATATGTAAGAAATTTTTACCCTTTTTGATTCCAACCAATTACGAATGAGCCAAACATTTTTTTAATCTCTTTGAAAGAATTTCCTCCAGAGTTATTTGAAAAGGAAGCTACGACGTGTCGTATGGAATGAAGAAAGAAAACTATAAAAGCTCCGCCAGCGTTTGCTTCTAAGAGAGCTCCAGAAGAATTTATCGGGAAAGGAGAAGCGACTCCCGATATTTTGGAATTTCCGCCTTTTCCGGTGGAGCAATTAAAAGGGACACGTGGGCTTTTTTCTGTGACTGGCAGATCACATGCGGGTGTTGACGTGTCGAGAAAAGGAGTGACGACCACAGGATAAGTCGGCGTCTGCCTGATTGTTTTGGCGAGTCCAAGTCCGAATAAAGACAAAACACAACTTTTTGCATTTCCAGATTCCCAAAATGCCCTCCGTTTCGCACATATTTACATTGGCCATGTCAACGTTTGAATTCGGCGATGAATCCGATGATCGTTGTCAGCTGTCAACAGCCGCGTTATTCAAATATGCAATGCCAAGAAAAGAAGGCGAAAATTAGAAGATGAATTTACATCAATATCCTTTTCTCCCCAAATTTTTTACTTTTTTATTTTATTTTTTATTTATTTTTGCATTCTAACAGAAATTTTACCACAGGAACATCTCTCCACATACAAGATAAGAATTACAAACACATACATGAATAGACATATGTTCTATGGATTTCAGCTAGAAGCTAAGAAACGTTTGGAGGATAAAATCTCCCAATGTGATATGATTAGAGTGGCAAGTTTAGCGTGAAATTAAAAATGAATTTTATGTCTGTTTAGTTTGAAATTTTTTTCTTCTGTTCATGCTAGTTATCTTCTCTCATAATTTATGTTAAAAAAATGTAAAATTTGTTTGGAAACGTAGGTTTAAATCAAAACTTTAAACCTAAAATACAATCACGATTCAGATTTTTTAAGAAAAAACACTGTATCAAATTTGATTTGAACCAAACTTTATTGTCTGAATATATATTCCTAAATGGGCTTATAAACTGCTTCTATATAATGGGAAATAATTACAAGTACAAAAGGGATTATGGACTCTATTTTAGACTTCGTCTAATGTTGGGAGATGTCTAAGATACTAATTGATGTTGTGCATTTAGTGGGACGATATCTAAAGAGCTTGTGGCTATTATTTATTTGTTATTTTTCAACTTTGGCGGCGCCTAAAACATGGACAATGTCTAAATAGGTGCTTTTGACAAGGCTAAAACCTTAAATGGTAGTAGCAATAAGAAGGTTTCATTCTCTTTTAATGAAGTTTAGATCTAAGTCACTTCGAAGAACTATATTCTACATATGGATTACAGACTTCAACCTACTTATAGCATGGAATGTGGATCACATACCTCAACCTAGTCCCATTTTAAAAAAATCTTCAACCTTGTAATGGAAACGGATATGAGGTTGACTATTTCCCCATCTCAATTTTTGAGGTTTTAGCTAGGGTAAATTATATATATATATATATATGCTTTAGCCAGCTAGAAAAACAAGAGGAAGATAGGGAACATGGGCAAACTAGGAAAAGAAATTGTAAAAAATGAAAGTGAGATATCAAAAGGATGAGAGCCCAAAGTCACCCCATTAACAACATGAAAGATATAGGGGTCAGAATGCAATTTGAGATTAGGGTTGACTTTTTGTGGAGGATAGTTAGGTCCGTTCACATGCAAAAGAAAAGTCTTAAAAGGCTCTCCAAGGTCATTGAAGATTAATTGTTGCACTGTCATTTCACGAGCTTTGTCCCCTTCTCTCTTTTTTCTGGAGGATGATATGACCATACCTTTTCAAAATGCAATATGTTGACTCCTTTATCGCACCATACTGAATGGGTTCCACTTTGATGTAATGGGCACCTTTCTGAATTTAATTGCGCCTTTTTGTTTCGTGTAAAGAGGGTCTAAAATCGTGGTCCTTCATAATCAGTGGTTGAAGTACATTATTATCTCTCTCTCTCACTCTCTCTCTCTCTAAAATGCAATATTAACCAAGATATGGGTCCGTGTTAGGTTTTCCTCTTTGGCTTCGTGGGATAAAAGTGTGCTAGCTTGTTGTCGTTTCACATGTGCCATTGTTATTGTTTGTTTTCAAAGAAGGGTTTTTGGCATGTTTAGCCTTTAAATTTTTTCGCTTTTTCACGATGTTATATACATACATATATATATATATATATAACATATACAAACATACACACAAATATCTATGATACGAACGTCGTCTTGTTGGAAAGTTAATTACACAATTACCCATATGCTGATGTCTAAATCCTTATGACTATTACAATTAATCAAGTACAAATCCTGTTCATGATTGGTGCTTTAGCTTCTTGCATCTGTTCTTTAAAAAAATGGATAAATTGATTTCGGCATGACATGTTAAGTCTTCCTGAAAATTGTTTGTCGCCTAGTTATATCATATATGAAAAACTTGGTAAAAAAAAAAGATATTTTGTCAAAGAATATCCTTAGGATACATAATAAGCCTTTTTTTAGTTGGAGCTTCTTAATTAAAAAAAGGGATAATTACACAAAGTAGTACAGTTTTAATTCTTAATATAAACAAATAGTACATTTATGAAAATATTGAAGTACATGACATTTTAAATTACATGTTATTTTTAAACACTTGAATTTCCAATTTAACTTTATTTTTTTCTTCTTTTTCTTCTTCTCTTTCTTTTTTCTTTTTTTGGTTTCTCATTATCTCAATTTTGTTTCGTGTTTTTCGCTACATTATTTTATACCGAAGTGGATTTCGTTTTAATCTAAATGAGTTATTTACTTAACATTATTATATTTTAGTCTACATATTTTTAATCCCAATAAATAGTGGTCTAATTCCCTCATTCTCCCAAATATATATACATACATATATATATATATATGTATTGCAGTGGTGCAATTGGTAGATTTTTTAGACTTAAAACTTTCTATGAGCCTGTTTGGAGGGTTTCTTAGAAGATAGTTTTAGCTTCTTAAGTCTAAAAACTGCTTCTGGAAGTGTCTGGATGATCTGTCAGAAGTGCTTTTGCTTTCCAGAATTGCTTCATGTCAAAGCTACAAAATATAGCTTCTTATAAAAGCACTTTTGAATTAGACTTTAAAACTTATACTAGAGTATTAATAATACATTTTAAGTTTAAATATTACATTTTTGTAACTTTTAAAAAAAATTGAAACCATTTTGGGCCCATTTGGCATAACCTTTGCTTGTGTTTTTACTCAGTAGAAGAAGAGAAGTAAAAGCTATAACTTTTTAATAAATGTCTGGAATCATATTTTTTAAAAGAGTTTTAATTGATCAAAACGATTTTAATTTTTTTTAAAAGTTACAAAAATGTTATATTTAAGCTTATAATGTATTATTAATATTTTGGTATAAGTTTTAAAGTCTATTTTACAAGTGCTTTTTTGAGAAGCTACATTTTGGGCTTATTTGGGAGGGCTTCCTAAAAGTTGCTTTTAGCTTCTTGAGTCCAAAAGCTGATTCTAAAAGTACTTAGATGAACTATCAGAAGTGCTTTTGCTTTCCAAAAGTGTTGCCTGTTAAATCCATAAAATGTAGCTTCTAAAAAAAACTCTTCTGAAATAAACTGAAACTTGTACTAGAGTATTAATAATACATTATAAGTTTAAATACAACATCTTTGTTATTTTTTTAAAAAAATTGAAACCTTGTTAACTTATTAAAACTCTTTTAAAAATATGATTCCAAACACTTATTGAAAAATTACAGCTTTTGTTTCTCTTCTTTTACTGACTAAAAGCACAAGTAGAAGTTGTGCCAAATGGACCCTTTTGTGGCTTTGACAAGAAGCACTTCTAGAAAGCAAAAATAATTTTGCCAGTTCATCTAAACACTTTTAGAAATAGCTTTTTGACCCAGGAAGTCAAAAGCTTCTAGGAAACCCTCCCAAACAGGCCTAAATTTGATCCATTAAAACTCTTTTAAAAATATGATTCCAAACACTTTCTACAAAGTTACAGTCTTTATTTCTTTTATTCCACTGACTAAAAGTACAAACAGAAACTGTCTCAAATGATATCTACCAGGAAAATTTATTATATGTTTCTCAAGTTCCATAGAACTGGGAAAAACCATCCTACACTTGTGGACGCATACTTTCACATTCAATGGGGCTTATATGGGTATGCCAATTAATGCATCGATATATATATATATATGTTGTGTATGTGTGTCAATTATTTGCATGCAAGACTTTATGCTACTTGTAGTTTCCAAAGTTCAAAATTCATTTCCTACCACATATTTACTTCACATTAATAAAGTTTCACGTTTTGATTCCTTCTACTCTATAGCATTACTCGCACAAACTTAACAAGTAATTAAAAGAATCTTTTGAGGCAAAAAGAAAGAGCATTAACGTGAAGCTACAGTGCATGGGCTATGGGTTAACTCTGCTTTGGTAGGTTGGATTAAAGCCCTCTAGATTTCATGTACTTTTGAATTGAATGGCTTACAGAAAACTGTAAATATCTAAATGCTACCTAAGGCAGAATCATCGTTAGAAAGATATCACTCTTGTACGGAGATATTAACATGTCAACACTAATGTTAAACAATAACTTAATTAGTATCTTTTTTTTTTTTTTGCCAAAATAAATTGTTATTTAACAGCTTATATGTGATTTGGTGAATAAGAACAAGAAGGATTCTGTTGTCTTGTTAGTGAGCAGTTTATAATTTGTTGAATAAAATCAATGATGAAAAAAAAGTAATTTAATAATAAGATATGAATATTCTAACGTGATATGTTGAGACACAATGTTGAATTCACTCAAACACAATGCTATAAATAGAGTGTTTAGGTGCATTAATTTAAACCTATAATTTGAACAAATTTTGGTTGAAAACATCATAGTATGTAAGAATTTTACATAATATTTTACTTTTTGTTAACATTATAGCATGTGAAAGCTTTTCACTATAACAACCAAAAGTTTTTTTAAAATTTAGGATGCCAAACACCTTCTAACTTCACTAAAAAAGCTTATATTATGTGATTTAATCTTGAGAAATGAATGATAACAAGTGTGTTTGCAAATGTAATTAGACCTAAAAATTGAAGCCAAAACACTATAATATATTTTTGTTTTATATTGTAGCATGTAAAAATTTTACACAATAATAATTAGAATTAATAAGTTGAAACAATGTTTTCAAAGGGTCAATATGTCTGCTATGAAAAAATGAAATTGAAGGAGAGAAGAATGGAAAGTTTCTTTCTATGCACGAGATGAAACGAGAAGTAGAAGGAGAAGGAGAAGAAGTTTAGAGATCAGTTGGGAAAGGAGACGCGTGGCCCTTAAGAAGTTGTTGTAGTTGTGGACTTTATGTACAAAAAGCTGCCTGTCGACAATAAATAGAAAAAGTAGCCTTTTAAGCTCAAGCGCTACACAGAGACGAAGAGGTGTACAGAGAGGTACAGACATTTTAAAGGGACCACACGGACTGCGATAAAACCAAAAATCTTCAGCCCCGTG
Organism: Artocarpus heterophyllus; assembly: GCA_025403435.1. NCBI lineage: Eukaryota > Viridiplantae > Streptophyta > Magnoliopsida > Rosales > Moraceae > Artocarpus > Artocarpus heterophyllus. The sequence goes on from CM046343.1 coordinate 29,982,605, forward strand.
TGGTTTTCCTATTCACGGTTGCCCTTCTTCAAATTACAACCACACCCTCTTTCATCAAGAATTTGTTCCCGATCTAACGATGGCAGTTTGGTCATTTTACACCCCCAAGGCTTCTCTTCGAAATAACCTCTTTTAGTGTCATGTTGAAACGGTTAAAAAGGATCAGGAGAAGTACAATGCACTATCTCTATAAATTCAAACAGCAGGAGAGACAAAACTTTGCATCATCAAACCATAGTAAATCAAAAGTCTCTCTCTCTCAACCAAGAAAAAGATGTCATCTTTTCTTCATCTCTTTTAAAAACCCTTCAAAGCTTTTCTTCTAATTCTTCCATATTTCTCCTCTTCTTCAAGTTCCAATCAGGAAAAGAGGGTTCAATTTTTTTTAAGTGCCCTGTTCCTGAACTTTTTTGCCTTAGTTCTTTTTCTGTCTTCTCAACTTCTTACAAAAAAAAAAATTGGTCATAGCCATGGAAAGAATCCAAGAAACCCATTTTCCTTTACAATTCAGCGAAGGTCTTGATATCAGATCTTCGCTTTCGAATCTCATTCTAACAGGAGGAACAACCAACACCTTGGACTCAATTTTCTCGCATTGTGTTCCATCATGTTCAACAACAAAAAACAAGAACAACAACAACAACAATAAGAGTCCTGTTTTGGAGCCATTAGGCTCGTCAGTTTATCTCTGGCAAAGAGATCTTCTCCAAAAGTTCGGTTCCAAGAACCGGACAACCCACGACTTCTCTCGGTTTTCCATGACAAACCCAGTTCAGGATTCTGCAACCACAAGAGGTTTGGCGTTCTCAGCCTCTGCTCCGTACAGGAAGAAGCTGTACAGGGGAGTGAGACAGAGGCATTGGGGGAAATGGGTTGCTGAGATTAGACTTCCTCAGAACAGAGTGAGAGTGTGGCTTGGAACATACGACACCGCGGAGGCAGCGGCTTATGCGTATGACAGAGCGGCCTATAAGCTCCGAGGGGACTATGCTCGCTTGAATTTTCCGAATTTGAAAGATCCAACTGTCCTGGGGTTTGGGGATTGGAGCAAGTTGAATGCTCTCAAGAACTCTGTGGATGCTAAGATTCAGGCAATTTGCCAAAAGGTTAAGAAAAACAAGGCCAAGAAGAAAGCCAAGAAGAGTGAAGCTGCTGGAGATTGCGAAGGCAGTGATGGTTTTAAGGCCGAGAATGCTGTAAATTCATCACCACCGTCGTCGTCGTCGTCGTCGTCACACTCGCCCCTGGTTTTAGGACCGGAGATTGTGTCGCCAACGGTTTCCGAAGACGGGTTTTGGAGGTCCGAGAATTCTCCATCCTCTGTTTCCAACGACTGTCTCACGGCCGCCGTGGCAGAGGACTCTGGATTCGAAGGATGTTCGCTTGCTCAGATTCCATCTTTTGATCCTGATTTGATTTGGGAGGTTCTTGCTAATTAAGAACAGAAATGAGGGCAAATTTTTTCAAAAAATTATCAGTGAAATTTATTCTGTTTTTCTTTTTTTTTTGGTCTGCTGTTGTGTGTTGTCTCTGTTTTTCTCAGTTTAGAGCTGTATTAAGTGTAAAGAGCAGGCTTTTGAGATATTGGAGTTAATTATGTTTTGGAGTTCTTGAGTAAAGATTAATTGTAATGTTAATTTGTGCTTCTGTTTTCATATGAAGGCATTATGAATATGTTCTTGATGGCAGTTGCTAATCGTATGAAAAAGTCAAATGGGGCCCTTAGGTATTAATAATTGTTCTATTATGCTTGAGCAATTTTAATAAATTTTACAGAGATTTCTCTCCACTTATTTCACATATGCACAAAGAAAAGCAAAGCCAAGACCTGGACCAAGACCCGACACAAAAATTTAGATAATAAAATAAAACAAAGAAAAATTAAAGAAAACAAAACAAAACAAAATAAAAGCTCATCACAAAAGAGACCATGTGCAGCATGTCTCCAAGAAGAGAACCTGTGGTCCTTTGCCTGTGTAACAAAAAAATGAGTGAAAGCGAGTCCTCTTCATAAGAGCTTCTTGTTGAAAAAGACAGCATGCATAAAGAAATTCCGTGCGGTGTTTATTCTTTTGGTATTAATTACCCTTTGTTTTATTCTAAGATAATATAGACAAAAAGGTTTAAAAAGAGGAAGAAACCAGAATCAGCATAAGGTTATTTTTCAATCTCTATGAGATTATAACCCTAACAACACAGTAGGTCCCAGTCTAATATGTAATGCATTTTTTAAGCTGAGACTTACCGTTTTGTTAATTACAGGTTGTACAGGATCCCTCATGAAGTTTACTCCAAAAGTGACCATCAACAGCTGATTAATCTCAAAGCTTGAACTGTAATGACCACTAACCAAAGGGGTCCCAATTCTCAAGTAAAATCATATTAATTGGTCTAAAGTACAATCGAATGCCAGAGGCAAAATTCATTTCACCAACATTAGTGAATATCAAGAAATCCATCAGGAAAAAGAAAAAAAAAAAAAAAGAAGCAATATATAATAGCAGGTCTGACAGCTTGACTATCTAAATATGTCCTGTGACAATCAATTCAACTTGTCAAATCGGCTTTGCATTTTTTTTTAAAGCTTGGGTTGGGGATATACAAACATCAGTAGCTGCAGAGTATGTTTCTTCATATGCAATTACACCGAAAGGGCCTTCAGGGCTTTGATAACCAGAGTGTCTCATTAATAAAATAAAGGAAAGTGCTACCAATTGATCGAGTTTTTCGACAGCTGAAGTTTTGTGTTGTAGGGACTTTCAATCTCCTCCAGCAACAGTTAGGTGGAAAAAAATTTGCTTAACTGTATATTTCTACCAAATTTTAGCCAACATAGTGTTTTCTTTTTGAAAAATATCTGGTTCAAAAGTAACATGGCAAACGAACATCAATATTTGTGCTTTTCAAAGCATATGTTAAGAATAAGATGCCCTAAATCTTTATTACTTCAAGCAATAAATCGCAGAAGAAAAATAAAGAATAAGAACGTGCAAAATTTACAGGTTTACACACACTCAACGAAAGAGTTACGTTCACTTTCAATTACCGTAAAAAATTCACCGTGATGAAGAAAAAGGTTCGAAGAGAAAATTGCGCATCTCACAACTCTGTGTTTTCTCAAACATCTCTAACAATCCTAGATCGATGCCCCACACTATGTCTAGAAAAGACTAGGGCAATCGAATTGCACACCTCCTTGTTGTTCTTAGAAAGGAATTGAATAGAAGGGAGTTATCCCTTTGAAGAATCAGAAATTTTTATCACAAGCTTGTTGCACTGTTCATGCAATTCGTCAATAACCTAGCTAAAGTAAAAGGAGGAGCATAAAGATACCATTATCCACCTCTGATTTCACCTCTCCCATGTTAAGCTCTTGCAAAAGCTGAAAATTTAACAAAATCAGGAAAAAAAAAACAAAAAAAGGATAGCAATTCTGGGTAAACCATTTGTTCGGAAAAAGAAAAAAGACCTAGTGGATATTTTTTTTCGCCAACACAAATAACAGAACATAAGAACAATTGAAAATTAAACACTCCAATACTATACCAGAGTCTATTTTGTTTCTCATTCAGGGAAAAATGAGTTATCTGCATTAATTAAGATCTTAACAGATTAAAAATGTTAATAGTGAAGAAAGTATTGGTCTGCTACATCATTACCTTGGACAGAGTTGGCACCGTAGTGGGATCAAACTCCTCACGTTGATCTGGATCAATTGGAACATAAACAAGACCTAGAACAGAAAAGACACGCAATAAAAGCAACCTTTAGAGGATCCAGATACCTAGAGTAACAATTGTTGGAAAATAAAGGCCAATATGTAAAGAGTGGAAGATGGTAGGCCACACTGCGAGTTTGTTAAGCAGAGGGCACTTGCCTGTTTTTGGATGTACACAGAAAGGTGCCTTTAGCAAGTGATTCATGTGTTTTGAAACCTAAGACAAAGGAACAGAACCCAGTTAGGGGAAATATAAACACTTCCTCCAATAGATGGTTTCACTGCCATAAAGAGTATCAAATTTGGCATGTAAATTATATATATATATATACACACACACACACATATATATGTACATATATATGTGTGTTTGATACAATGCTAGTTATTCCCAGGATTTGAACCTAGAATATCAACTTGGACCCACCCTGCTCTTACCAACTGGGCTAGCACCAATTGGCATGTACCTATATTCTTTACAGTATTAAATTCTGTTAAAAGGACTTTATAAAATGGGACTTCTGAAATACCTCCATATCCTGGCGAGGGTAGGTTAATAAAAAAAAAATCTCTTCAATGCAATTACGCAGCTCTTGTCCCTAAGACAATGTAATGGTGTAAAACAAAATAAGGTTCCTTAAAAAATTGAAAGGACAACTATCGAATACAAGAAAGGATATTCAAGCTCTATTAATATGCAGGAATCTGATGCATGAACTCATAAGCATCTGATCTACTTAGCACACAATATGCTAATGGCAGTATACTACACATATAAGTAGCGCTAAAAGCTAAAAATGGCAGGAAAATAACACTTAAAAAATTCCCATTTATATAACATCGTATGCAGCGTTGCAAAGCATCAATACACATCATGAAGCACCAGCGTCATCGACAACCCACAACATCTATATTCTGTTAGAACTCAATCATCAACTGACCTAAACTCCCTCGTTTCCATCATAGGGCAGCAAATGCATGGACATTCCAAACTATCTAAATGTTGAAAAAATAAACCTATTGAATTGTTCAGGAATTCTAAATAAGGAATTCCTAACTCCTTATAATTTTCTCTAACCATTCATGCTAGATGTGCCATAGAGGTTTGACCGTCAGCCACGAAAGTATCCATTTTCTAGACATTGATACGTTCCGTGCATCTGTTTCATAACTTCTGCTTTCCTGATTGCAGCAAATTTTTCAGCTGCTCCCATCGAATAACGTTAATGTCATCTTTTGAGTTAGAGCGCCTATTCTCCTACGGCTTCCCACGAAGCTCCGATGTAACAGCTGCAAATGTGACATGTGAATTGCACTCTGACAACATATTGCAAGGAAAATAAGAGTCAAAAACTTAACAGCTAATTGCATACCTTCGTCGTGAATCAAATCTAAGATCTTTTCGTATCTCTCCTCGGTTGAAAATAAATTTTGACTTGAAAGCAGTTTCATCTCAAAGAAGTTCCTCAGAACTTCAGTGTATGATCTCCTCCGGGAATAAACCAATATTGGAGGAGGAAACAAATAAAGAGTTGTATCGCAAAAGAAATGATATATACTAATACTTACGCAAGGAATGGATGAAGAACATGCCCAGTTAACGATACTTTTTTATGACTATTCTCATTTCCCTGAAAAGAGAAATACAGATCAGCGAGTTCCTCCAAAATTTTTACCCTGCAAAATATGTTAATCTCCGCATGTAGCTCGAACAAAGATGACCTTGTAAACGCAGAAATTGTCAGCAACCGCACCTTTCTGTTCGTTGGTCAACCTATAGGAAAGACAATAGGACATTTTCAGTCCATGCTTATCATAATCCTGTTGGGGAATTAGACGACTCTTAATTCCAAGGATCCCAAGAATGAATAATTGCAGAAAATAAATAAGAGAAAAGAAGAAAAGAGAGACACCAAATTTTATACAGGTTCGTCTAAAATTGAGACTACGTCCTCTTTCTGCAGCTTGCAGATTCTACTATGATGAAGGAGATTACAGATTACAATAGAAGTTTCTCACACACTCTTAAATTGTGCTTACTAAAACTCTCTTCTATCTAGCACCCTGTGAGAATTTTTCTCTCTCAAGGATGGAGCTCTCAAGAATTATGTCTCACACAAAATAATGTCACTCACAATATCACACACACAACCCTAGCCACCTTATGTCTATTTATACCCAAAGGAAGATAAAAATAGCAACTAATGAGAAACCCTAGCAGTTTCTCGTTTTTGGGGCGTTTGAGTTTGACTCTAACTCAAAATTTTGCAACAAACCAGACTCCGGGCACCGCGGCGCTCATTTTGGGCGCCACGGCCCTGGTTTGCTCTCGGACAAGTGCCGCGGCCCTCGTTTAGGAGTTGTGGCGCTTGTTTGGGTGCAGCGGCCCTGGTTTGGGCGCCGCGGCCCTCCTTTCGGGCGCTACGGCGCTGGACCACTGCCCCTTCTTTTTTTCTCTTCTTTCTCCTTTGCTAGGTTGATTTGGCTCCACATTGCAACAATTTCCCACTTGGAGACTAATCAATCACCATGTCTCCAATTGTAGCGGCAAGGACTCCTCACGCCTCATGGAGAAGTCCAACTGAAGTTGCGCACGACTTCAGTTTCTCAATCGGAACCGTCTTGGTGAGCATATCTGCTGGATTCTGACTCCCAAGAATCTTCTCAAGCTTCAACACTCCATCTTCCAAAGCTGACCTGATGAAGTGATACCGTAATTGTATATGTTTCGTCCTAGCATAAAATGTGGGATTTTTCACCAAGTGAATGGCGCTCTGACTGTCACTGTGTAATGCACTCCTTTCCTGCTTGTGACTCGGTTCTTCCAGAAACGACCGCAACCAAATCATCTCCTTGTTCGCTTCTGTTATTGCCTCATACTCTGCTTTTGTTGTGTAACTATGTTTTGCAGCTTCGAGACCCAACTAACTGTTGTGCCACCTGAAGTGTAGACATAACCGGTGGTACTCTTTCTGCCATCAATGTCTCCAGCCATATCAACATCAACATAGCCCTGTAGTTCCTAAGTTTGACTTCTTGAAACACAATGCTAAACCCACAATACCTCTCAGATATCTGAGAATCCACTTCACTGCCTCCCAATGTTGTTTTCCTAGATTGCTCATGTACCTACTCACAACTCCCATTGTATGTGCAATGTCCGGTCTGGTACAAATCATGGCATACATGAGACTGCATATTGCTGAAGCATAAGGCACCTTGGCCATGTGGTCTTGCTCCTGCTCCATGGTTGGTGATTGCTCCTTTGATAACTTGAAGTGACTGGCCAAAGGAGTATTCACAGGCTTCGCATTACCCATGTTGAATCTGCTAAGCACATTTTCAACATATTCTTCCTGTGACAGTTTTAGACCACTACGGTTGCTCATTATTCTCATTCCAAGGATTTCTTTTGTAGCACCCAAATCCTTCATTGCAAACTCCTTAGACAGCTCCTTCTTCAGCTTGTCGATCTCCTGTTTGCAACCTCCTACTATCAGCATGTCATCGACATATAGCAACAAAATAATGTAGTTGTCACCAAAATTCTTCACATAACAATAGTGATCTCCCTGACACTTCAAGAAACCATTGCTGCACATAAACCCGTCAAACTTCTTATACCACTGCCTGGGAGTTTGTTTGAGGCCATACAAGTTCTTTTGAAGTTTGCATACTAAGTTCTCCTTACCCGGTACTTCGAAACCTTGTGCTGCTTCATGTAGATCTCTTCCTCCAAATCACCGTGGAGAAAAGTTGTCTTGACATCCAACTGTTCCAAGAACAAGTCCTCATTTGCCACTAGCGCAAGTACCATCCTGATTGTGGTTAGCTTCACCACTGGAGAAAAAATCTCGTTAAAGTCGATGCCCTCTTTCTACTGAAAGCCTTTTACCACCAGTCTTGCCTTATATCATTTGCTGCCGTCACTTTCGTCTTTAATCCGGTATACCCACTTGTTGTACAAGGCCTTTTTGCCCTATGGTAACTTTGTTAATTGCCATGTCTAATTGGGCATTAAGGAATCTATCTCATCCCTCCTGGCTAACTCCCACTTGACCGAATCTTCAGCCTCCACGGCTTCATCATAGCTCTTTAGCTCACTTCTGTCAGTTAACAAGATGTAATGCAAAGAAGGGGAGTATCTCTGTGGCGGTCTAATGGTCCTGCTAGACCTCCTGATTGGTGTGGCAGGAGTCCTCTAGTTTTCTTCTGGAGCTATGTCTTCTTGGTCTTCAACCTCAGGATTTTGCACCTCCACTTCAGGAAGATCCTTCAATGGAATCACCTCAGGCTTCTTGTTTTTAGAACCTGAACCCTTAGAGTCAGTGCTGTCTCTGTCCTTGTATGGAACACTTTCATTGAAGATCACATCCTTGCTCCTAATAATCTTTCGATTTTGGTCATCCCAGAGACGATAACCAAACTCAAGTCCACCATAGTTAACCAGAAAATACTTCTTTGACTTGGCATCAAGTTTACTTCTAGCAGCAGGATCAATGTGAATATATGAAACACACCCAAACACTCTTAAGTAAGAGAGATCAACTTTTTTACGGCTCCAGAATTCTTCAGTTAGCTTGAACTTCAACGGTGTGGATGGACTTTTGTTGATCAGATGAGCGGCTGTATTAATTGCCTCAGCCCAAAACGTCTTTGGCAGCCCCGCATGCAACCTCATGCTTCTAGCACGCTCGTTTAAAGTCCTGTTCATCCTTTCAGCTACCTCGTTCTGTTGTGGTTTTCCTAGAATGGTTTTCTTCATCTTTATTCCATTCTCAGCACAGTACCGCCAGAAGTCATTATCTAAATATTCTCCTCCATTGTCAGACTGCAAGCACTTTACCTTCAAATCTGTCTCGTTCTCTACCATGGCTCTCCATCTCTTGAAAGCATCAAAGACATCAGATTTGTTTTTTAAAAAGTAAACACATACCTTCCTGCTTAAGTCATCTATGAACGTCACATAGTAATTTGCGCCACCAAGGGAAGTCACCGGCGCAGGCCCCCACACATCAGTGTGAACTAGCTCCAATTTCCTAGACTTAGGCTCTCTACCAATCTTTGAGAAACTAACTCTCTTCTGTTTACCAAAGATGCAGGCTTCACACAAACTGTGATCAATAGTTTTCAAACCCGACAGTTTTTCTTTGCAGTGAAGCACATTCATACACTTCTCACTCATGTGACCGAGCCTATAATGCCATAGCTTGGTATTGGCAGCAGAATCAACAACTGCTATGGTATCTCTGCAACTAGAGTTCATGTAGAGAGTTCCAGCCTTGCGTCCGCGAGCAACAACCATCGCTCTTTTCGTGACTTTCCAACCTCCACAATTGAAGGTCACTTTATGTCCTTCATCATCCAGTTGCCCCACCAAAATCAAGTTACTCATTAGTTTGAGAACATGTCTCACCTTATGAATCTTCCACACAGACCTATTAGGCATTTTTAAACTGACATCTCCAATGCCAACAATATCCAAAGGTTCTCCATCAGCAAGATAAACCTTACCATGATTTTCGGCAAATAATTCTCCAAGACATGATGGTGTGCAGTGGTGTGGAATGATGCTCATGAATCTATCACCCACGAATCAAAAGAACTATCAACTGACAAGATTAAGGCATCTTGTTGCTCTTCAGTGGTGGCATTAGTTGCGTCATTATTATTGTCTTCGTTCTTCCTTAGAGCCATGCAGTTCTTCTTAAAGTGGTCAGTCTTTCCACAATTCCAACACTCCATGGTCCTACCATTCCTCGACTTGCTTCTCCTATTCCTCGACTTACCTCTCTTGCCATTATCTCTGTTGGAATGCCTCTTAAGTTTCCTGCCCCTATTATCAACATTAAGGGTTGAGTTCGACGATGAGGCTTCACCTGAGTCCTTCCTGCGAACTTCTTTCGCCAGAATAGAGTTTCTGACATCAACAAACTTCAATTTTGCATTCCCAAGTGAATTTGTAATGGCCATCCTCATTGGTTCCCAACTATTCGGTAACGAGGCTAAGAGGATTAGGGTATTGATCTCATCATCGAATTTAATCTCTACCGATACCAATTGGTTCAGGACTGTGTTGAAACTGTTTAGATGCTCTACAATCGAGGCACCTTCAGGCATTTTTAAATTAAAGAGCTTCTTCATGAGATGTACCTTGTTGTTGGCTGAGGGCTTCTCATACATCTCTGACAGAGCCTTCATCATCCCTGCTGTAGTATTCTCCTTTATAACATTGTGGGCCACATTCTTTGATAGGGTCAAATGGATAACACCTAGCACAAGAAGATTCCACTCCTCATCCTTCATGCTTTAAGGCTTATTACCCAAGAGCAAGTGCAGTTTCCTACTGTAGAGGTAGTCTTCCACTTGCATCATCCAATAGGAAAAATCTGAACCATCAAATTTGGTGATACCGGTTGCCAAACCTTATTCTCTCGTCATTATTCTTGATCAAAACCTCTACTCTGATACCACTTGTTGGGGAATTAGGCGACTCATAATTCGAAGGATCGCAAGAATGAATAATTGCAGAAAATAAATAGGAGAAAAGAAGAAAAGAGAGACACCAAATTTTATACAGGTTCATCCAAAATTGAGACTACGTTCTATTTCTGCCGCTTGCAGATTCCACTATGATGAAGGAGATTACAGATTACAAGAGAAGTTTCTCACACACTCTCAAATTGTGCTTACCAAAACTCTCTTCTATCTAGCACATTTTGAGAATTTTTCTCTCTCACGGATGGAGCTCTCAAGAATTATGCCTTACACAAAATAATGTCACTCATAATGTCACACACACATAACCCTAGCCACCTTATGTTTATTTATACCCAAAGGAAGAGAAAAATAGCAACTAATGAGAAACCCTAGTAGTTTCTCGTTTTTGGGGCATTTGAGTTCGACTCTAACTCAAAATTTCGCAACAAACCAGACTCCGGGTGCCGCGGCCTTCATTTTGGGCGCCACGGTCTTGGTTTGCTCTCGGACGAGTGCCACGGCCCTCGTTTGGGCGCCGCGGCTGGTTCGGGCGACGAGGACCTCCTTTTGGGTGCCGCAACGTTGGACCACTGCCCCCTCTTTTTTTCTCTTCTTTCTTCTTTGCTAAGTTAATTTGGCTCCACATTGCAACAAATACAAGCAAGAATCCAAAAGGAAATGGCAAATGCAGCTTTTCACTATTGGCACACTACCTTCTTGGTTTCCCATCACAAACCCAGCACAGAATGCGGTTGAAACCAAAATCAATCTGCAACAAAAGAGTTAAAACAGCGTAAAAGTAGTGTTTGCAACCTTATATACCTGGTAAAACCAACACTAATAAGTCCAATTTCTGACCTCTGTGGGAAGTATCAATAACTTTGATAGCTATTGTCGTTAGTGGCCAGCATTCCAAGCAAACATCAGCCCCTGAGCAGCAGTATCTAACTTCTTCGTAATCCGATATATCCTGCGAGCAGAATAATGGAAACTTAAAGTTAATGGAGAAGGAGGAAAAAAGAAAGTTACAAAATGCAAACATTTTCCAAATTCAAGAGTTGATTAGCTTACTATATCAAAAATTAGATCCTGTGAGTTGAATATTAACGACTGGTCGTGTGAATCTCGAACTGAGATTTGCAACATGTCGTTTTATAGTTATGCTTTGTTTAGAAATAATTATTTTTGGTTGTTTTTTTCTGAATTATTAAAAATAAATTCATTTTAACTATTACTTTGTTTTTAATGGCCATTTTTAGTTCCTAATTAAAATTTGTGCAAAGTTTTTTAAGTTAAACAAAATGACTGTCGTGTGTTAGCTTGTAGTTTTATGAAAGTAATCATATAAGTACCGAAGTATGCCTATTTTCGACTTAATCAGCATGTTCGAGAATATAGTTTGAATTAAGCTACAACATATGTTATATATAGCTGTTATTAAAAAAAAAAATGTTATAACTACTTACGCTTGTTTTAGTGACTTGCATGTCGTTTTCAAAATCGGACGTGATTGGTTACTACAACATGCAGTAGCAGGGACGGATGCAAGTAATAGCTAGTGGGGGCTGGTTGAAAAAGCAAAATAATTATACGACGACTGGTTTGAGCATTAGTTTTGATCATATCTTGGCTTGTGCTCTCTTGTGCCCCTACTAATTAATCTGCATAGTCTATTGTCTTGTGCTTCTTTTGTTTGAGCTACTTCCTTGTTTAACCCTTTCTCTTCTTTTTGGTTAACTTGCTTTATTATTATTATTATTATTATTATTTGCCTACTTTGCTCAAGCGTAGAATGTCACCCTCCCTCTTCGTTTGTTTGTTCTTTTGCTATATGAACAGAGATAGTACTTTTTTTAAAAAAAAGAAAAAATCAACTTTTAAGAAACATATTATAAATTTTACCCAATTTTTGATTATTTTATGTAAATTTTGTCTTTACTTGTGTTCCCACTTAATTTAAATTCTAGATCTGTCAGTGTACAATACTATTGGTGGTATAGTAAACATTAAATAATTATGATATTAACAATATTAGAATAACAACAGTAATACAATGAATAGATAACGGCTTTCCTTTGTGTGTTAAAAATAAAATAATAATAAAAAAATCGTAATAAAGAAGTAATGTCTGAAATCTAGAGAGCTGGTAAGTGAGACGTTAGCAATCCAGATCAAGTTGGAGATCTGTTTGCTGGGCGGTATTGAGTTGGCCATATGTAATGGGGGCCGACCTTGCGCCATTACCGACAACCGACAGCCTCATGCAGTCATGCTAATCTGAAGTGAAATGGAAGAAGAAAATTGATAGGATGTTTCACACATTGGTTTAAACCAAATTGTAACATATCATGAAAGCTTTACATTATAATTATTTTTTTATTTCACACTATAACATAAGAAAGAGCAATTTTATTTAATTATAGATTATAATCCTGTCATTAACAAAATAGTAGGACTTAGTCTAAAAAATACATTACAATATTGGATCCCACAATTTTATAAGTAGCGGGGTTATTAACTCTACGAGGATAAAAATGATTTTTCCATAAAAAAAGTTTATACTATCATTGGTTCAAACCAATCCACCAATATACCAAACATTCTATGCTTCAAAGGTGGATAATTTTTAGGATTAATTATAAAAATTTTTCCTTAAGTATAGACCTTGTAACACTGTATCTCTAAATTTTAAAATGTTATATACATTCTCCTTGAGCTAGAACTTTTAATAAAACTTGGTATATAGTAAGATTTGGTATATGATATAGAAGTATTTTAGTAACTCTATTATGTCTAAAGCTAATTTGAATTTAAAATTTTGATATAATTTAAAAATTTTAATAGTTAAAAATATAAACTAAAAAATCATAAAAAAATTTTAAAATAAATAATCTTTTCTTTCACTTTTATGTGACTGTATCAAGGTAAACTAATAGTCCAATGGTTCACTAAACTGTTTAGCAATGCTATTATTTTTATAACATTGTGTCATTTATGTTCAAAATCATAATTTAAGAAGGTTTCTTGTTATTATTTCACAGATCGGGAGAAACAAATGTTACATTTTGAAGTTTAAGGAAGAACAAATGTTGCTTTCTAAAGTTCAAAAGACATAGTATTATAAGGGCTATAGTTGAAGAGAAATTTTTGTAATTAATCTTAATTTTTATGATAGATATATGTGAAAAAAAAGTGATACGTTAGAAATGATTTTTTTTTTTCAAGGACTATCGTCATAAATATTTCAAGTTTTATTAGCTTACAAAAGCGCCAGTTTTCTTAAAAAGATAGTCAAACACATTGATTTGGTGATCATTATTAATGAACCGAATCCGATCATCAAGGAATGCGTCAATCATTTTAATAGTCACCCGCATTTTTTTTAAGTTCTAATGTTTATTAAACGACAAGGCCAAAACCGTACACCTCGTTTAAATAATATATATTATTAATAATACGTAATTATAAAAAATTGAACTATACTAAATTAGAAAATACGAACAATTAACAAAAGTTGATAAACAGTGAACAATTATTAATGGTCTAATAGTATACACAATCATCAAAGTAATTTTTTTCATAGCCTAGATGTGTTTCATGTTTCATTGTAATAGTGTTCTAAACCTCTTTTTCTGATGATATCCAGAACGTTACTTTGGTAACAGCAAAACATATTTTTGGTGGATCCCATTTTCGTAAATTATATATATATATATATATTTATATTAATTTTAAGAAAAAAGATGTTTGGTAGAAAAGTTCTATCCAATTTTCGTAAATTATATATATATTTTTTAATTTTAAAGAGATGTTTGGTGGATAAGTTCTATTCCGGTATGTAAATAATTTTTTTTTCCTGACAGCTATAAATTATTGCAAATTCACTTGGCACACGCATTAAATATTTCACGTCTTGGAATTTTTTCACCAAAAAAAAATATTTCACGTCTTCATTTATGGCTGAAATGTGGATGAATTAAATGTTTTTCTTCCTTCTATATTTTGTAATTTTTTTTTTTTGAGATTCCCATATTTTGTAATTTGTTGTCTGCTTGAGTCATTTCTCTCAATTTTTATTAATTTTTAATAACTTTTTTAATTGTGATATGCAAATGCCCACAGCTTGAAAATGTTTGAAAATTAAATTAAAACTTGAAGTTGAAATTTAAATATTACAACATATGACAATTTTATACTGTAATATGTAAAAACTTTATATTATAACAATTAAAACTTTGACGTTGGAACTTAATTATCAAATACAAGCAAATGTTTTTTTTTTTGTTTTTTATTTCAAATAGAAAAAATTTTAGAGAGAGAAACAGAACTTTAGAGAGAGATGATTGGTATATATATGCACAGGAGCTAAAGATTAATAACCAAAGTCGGTTGCAAATGACCAACTAACCAACTAAATTGTAGCAGACCCAAAACTAACTCAGCCACAACTTATTAATATCTTTGGGTGTGTTTGATAAATCAGTTAGAACTTAAAATTAGAATTTAAATATTGTAATATGCAAGAGTTTTATACTATAACATATAAGAGTTTTACAGTGTAACAAACTAAACTTGTTTTTTAACGTGTTTCTCAAACAAAGCTTGCAACACTGATCAAAACAATGCCCGTTACTTAATATTTCATCGGCCCCTTTATCAATCCCCACCGTGAAAGCTCCAAGCCACACTCAAGAGTCGAGTCACAACCAAATTTAACTGCAGCCGCAACAAACGACATGAATATGGAGAGTGGAATTATGTTTGGGTTTCATTTAGCAACGGCTCTTTCCAAGGGGACGCGGTGTTGTGTTGTAGCAGCCAGCAAAGGGCCCCCAAACCCATTAATAAACAACAGTTATTTTTTTAAAAAAAAAAATTTTTTTTAAATATTTTTTTGTTTTATATTAAAATTAATATCAGAAATGAGCGGTGATTGAAAGTGTCACAATTTCACTTTAATTCTTGTCTTTTAAAATTTAAAACGTCTTAAATTGAGTCCTTACTAACAGACATGGAATATTGCAAATGATTCTTACGCTAAAAAAAAAAATAATAATAAATTAACACTTTGTCAATTAAATATTATCCATATTTGTTTTGTTTTTCACCGAACTAATAAAAAGACTTAAAATTAAAACATTAATAAGGTGTTTGAGAATATTAATTAAAACAACCGTTAAAAGTAATTTTAGTTAAAAATATTATAATATATAAAAATTTTATACAATAATATATATAAGCTTTATACGATAATAACCAAAACTTTTAGTTCTAACACATATTATCAAACATGGCGTTAACGGCTACACGGCTAATTTGAGACGTATAAATGAGATAGACAGCAAAAATAAGGGTCAAATATGAAATGAACTATAAGTTAAGTTAAGTGTCGAGTCACGCCAAACTTCGCTCGATAACGGTGATATTACCCTCCCTTCCTCCTCCTCCTCCTCCTCCTCCATATATCAAAAAAAAAAAAAAACATTAATATCCTCCTCCATATATCCAAAAAAAAAAAAAACCGTTTATATTAATATAATTCTTTTGGGGGGAATCATTGGCATTGGCGCCATATTCTTTATCAACTGTCGGGGTGTCTTGAACCAGCGGCTTTGAAGCTTCTTTCGTTTTTTCTCTCTCTTCTTGCTTCTTAACCCTCAGATCAAAACCTCTGATTTTAGAAGCTTATTTCCGCCATTGAAGTGGAAAATCCGATCTCAAACTCACAGGTATCTTTTTTTTTTTCCTTGATTTTAATTCTTCAAAGTTTTATCTTTTGAGCTCAAAGTTTCTTGCTTGATTTTTCGTTCGGCTTACTCTAACTTTTTTTTTTTTAATTCGATTTCTCGGTTTCTGTACTGAACTCAATTAAATAATGCAGGTTGAAGAATTTTGGATTCTTCTGTTCGGAGCATTTTCAGATCTACCGCAATTAGCAAAACCAAATCCACCATTCGATTTTGTCGTTTTTCCTTTGTAATTATTCCCAAATCCCTCACCAAAAATCCGTTTTCCGGTTAATTTCTCTTGTCCGAGTCGAAATCTCCCTCCATTAAAGCAGTTTTGGAAGCTTTCTGTTTGTCATTTGTCCACTAATTTTACTCGGGGATATCCATACCTTGAATGTCGGCGTAAGCTCAATTTTACAGCCGGAAATCGCGAAAAAATGCTTCAATTGGCGGCGTCGATTCTCCTCTTCCTCTTCCTCTCCGCCGGCGTCGCTCCGTCGTTGTCCGCGGCGGAAGTGGTGACGTGCTCGGGAATCGTGCCGATGAGGTACCGGTACGACAAGATCTCCATTACGGACTTCGGCGGAGTCGGCGACGGACGGACGCTGAACACCAAGGCGTTTAGGGAGGCGATTTTCCGGATTCAGCATCTCAGGCGGAGAGGAGGCACGCTTCTCTACATACCTCCTGGGGTGTACTTAACAGAGAGCTTCAATCTCACGAGCCACATGACTCTTTACTTGGCCAGAGGCGCTGTTATCAAAGCAACTCAGGTAAGCTGTTGCTTGAATCAAACTCTAATATGATTTTTCAAGATTTAGTTTAGCTTATTTTACGAGATGCTTGGATTATTTCTTGTCGTTTTTACTTGATTTATTGCTATTGAAGTTGTTGAATAGAGGAACAAATAGAGTCATCTCCTGGGATATGCTCATAAGACTTAACGCACTAAGCATAAAATGTGAATGACTGTAATGTGTGTGTTTTTTAGGACTCTTTTTCTTAAGACTGATCTCAAGAAGTTAAAATTTATTGTAGGGCTAAATTGGGTAACATCCCGTTTTCCAGATGATAAGATTTTGACATTTCATCATGCAAGATCATCCGTGGTATGATGTGTCTCATATTAATCGAGGAAAAATTGTGAACGGTTACACTTTTGCGTGTGTGCTGGTACATGGCCCACTTGATGCAGTGTGTGTGGCCAAAATATGCATTTGTTGTGTGTCTTATCTGCCTAACGAGAGTGAGTGTACTCAAGCTTCAAGATTAACTGTTAAGATTGCTTAATCGAGCAATTCGTGGGTCCAAGCTTAAAAGACGACAAACATGGTGGGTCTGGTGTAACATGGATGCATGTGTTCTGCATTAGCAAATTCAAGAATAAAGATAGTTGGACAGCTAGATAAGGGCCCAGGGCTGTCTCTATCTTTCGTATTATAATATTTAGATTGGAATATAGGTGGTTCCACTAACGAATGAATGGCATGGATAAATTTATTGTTTTTTCTAAGGTAACAGTGACCTTGTTTTATTATGATTCTATTAAGCTACCTTAGTCTAAAGTGATGTCAAACACTAGTAAAATATAATCTTTCTTCAAAATTGCTGTTCGTAATGTCTACGTACAAGCTGAATCGAATAAAAAAAAGAACTTCTCTTTATTTGTAAGGACTGGACTACCGGGAGTGTCAACTTGCCCTTGTTTATGGTCTGATTTTCTGTGTAATGCTGAAAATAGGGCCAGTCTACCAATTATTACCCGAGGCATGTCTTAGAGTCAATTTGTTCGGTCTTTTAAGCCTGCTTGACATGGTCACGTGGCTTTGCATCTTATAGTGCTTATATTATTATCTAATGCATCAATGCTTGTAGTAACTCGTGCTGTCCGTCTGCTGTGAGCCTGAGAGTTAAATTAAGGTTCCTACAGAATGCACGGGTCTCACAAGGTAAAGGTGGGGCATTTGAGATCACTAATAGTAGGAGGAACTTAAGTTTCCTATAGGTGGATAATGGGGGTGGAAATGCACATTATTTTTTCCTAAATACTTTTTTGGGTTGTCTGAACTAAATCATGGCAGTTTCAGTGATCGCTAGTGATATAATCAAATCAGCTAGGCCACACATACATATTATATTTTATAAATTTTTTAGGCTGTCTGAATTAAGTCATAGCAGTACAGCGATCGGAGGTTATGTAATCAAATCAGCTGGACTTCCCGAATAATTTTGGCCACTTCTGGCATTTAAATAAGCTTTCAATTCAGACCAGCAACTATTTGATGCCTTTGATATCTTATCATAATTGATTTAAGAATCTAATATGTAATTTTTTCAATGTAATTGCAAAGGGTTGTCCAAGATTATTAAATTTTGTTTTCCAAGAGGACACTGTATATACCGATTGCAAATTCAAATTGATTATGGCTTTTAATGTCACTTGATTCTGTAATTCTTTTCCATTTTTCCCTTGGTTGATGTTTCAGGATACCTCAGGTTGGCCTTTAATTGCTCCCCTGCCATCCTATGGAAGAGGGAGGGAGCTACCTGGTGGAAGGTACATGAGCTTTATTCATGGAGATGGAGTTCATGATGTGATCATCACTGGTAGGTATCAATAGGTGCTTTTGTGGTTGTTTCCATATGAACAAGGGTAATGCTAGGGATCCCAGATTGTTTTATACACAATGACGTGTTGAATGAGATGTTAATTTTCAACTGGTAACATGCAACTTTCTATAAGTAGATACATCGGTTGGAAAATGAGAATTCACTTGACATATCAATTGGTATACAAAATTTGGTACATTATTTGAATCCCCATCATTACCCCTTAAACAGATTGTTGCAACTGTAATGGAAAATGAGAATTCACTTGTCCTATTAGTTGGTATACAAAATTTGGTAGATTATTTGAAATCCCCATCATTGTCCTTTTAACAGATTGTTGCAACGGTAAAAGCCTAAAATCTATAGCCTTCCAGCTTTGCTCTTATTACGTTTTTTTTTTTTCTTTAAAAAAAAATAAACTTTTCAACGAACAACAGAGGTAAGCATAAGAGGTCAAAACTTGCTGAAAGTAAAGGAAATGCCTCCATGGCCCTAACTTATGTATTTAGACGAAGAGAAAAGGGTAAAACTTATATGGTATACTCATGTTGGTTCTATGATATCTACTAAAATTGTCTAGAAGTAGAAATTGGCACGTAAGGTACTTGTCTTAAACTCGAGTGCTTTTACTTTTGCAGGTGAAAATGGGACCATTGACGGCCAAGGAGATGTCTGGTGGAACATGTGGAGGCAAAGAACTCTTAAATTTACTAGGCCAAATCTGATTGAATTCGTGAATTCTAGAAACATTATTATATCAAACGTGGTGTTCCAGAACTCTCCCTTTTGGAACATTCACCCTGTTTACTGCAGG
Source organism: Artocarpus heterophyllus (assembly GCA_025403435.1). Taxonomy (NCBI): domain Eukaryota; kingdom Viridiplantae; phylum Streptophyta; class Magnoliopsida; order Rosales; family Moraceae; genus Artocarpus; species Artocarpus heterophyllus. The sequence continues at coordinate 30,001,956 of CM046343.1, forward strand.
TAACGTTTAAACATGGACTCTAACTTTGTGGTTTTACCTTTTAAAAAAAAGTTCCTTTTTATAGTTGGGATAAGCGCACACTACGCTCCATAACACACATTTTTGTATTTCTGTGGATTTTACGATGATTAGTTAAGCCACGTTCAATGAATAACTGTTCCTTTTCCACCTATTTTTTGCCTTTACCAGCCGAATACATATCTATAAAGTATGCTTCATTTAAATATAGTTGTTCTTTCCTTTCAAAAATATATATACATATACATATATATATATATAGTTGTTCTTTCAGACAGATTTGTGTTAAGCTACTTTAGACGGCCTCTTCTTTGTTTGAACTTTGAACGAAGACATTAGTTTGACACTGTGCAAGAAGCATCTCTTTTAATTTTGGATTGTTAATTCCCTTTGTGCAGCAATGTTGTCGTCCGCTATGTTACTGTATTGGCTCCACACGACTCTCCCAACACTGATGGAATTGATCCAGGTAAATATATGTTCTTTAGATAAGTCAGCTTTTTTGTGTTGCTTGGACTTCACATAAGTGTCCTAAACTCCTGTTCATCACCTTTTCGTTTAAGTGAAAAGCTTAATTAATGTCTATGCATGTGTGGCTGCACAGTTTCATCTTTAGTTTGTAGTGCATCAAACTTCAACTACACACGTCTTGGCAATTCCTTTTATGCAGATTCGAGCTCCAATGTCTGCATAGAGGACTCTTACATAGCCACTGGAGACGATCTCGTTGCCGTGAAGAGTGGATGGGACCAATATGGAATTGCATATGGTCGCTGTAGCTCTGGCATCACAATTCGAAGGGTGACTGGCTCATCCCCATTTGCTGGAATTGCAATCGGAAGCGAAACCTCCGGTGGGGTGCAGAATGTCTTGGCGGAACACATAAACCTCTACAACGTGGGAGTTGGTATCCACATAAAGACAAACATCGGCAGGGGAGGGTTCATAAGGAATATCACAATAAACAGTGTCTACATGGAGAATGCAAGGAAGGGAATAAAGATTTCTGGAGACGTCGGCGACCATCCTGATGACAGATTTAACCCGAATGCTCTACCAATTGTCAAGGGAATCGAAGTTAAGGATGTTTGGGGCGTTGGGGTTCTTCAGGCAGGTCTAATACGAGGATTAAAAGGTGCTCCTTTTACTGGAATATGCCTTTTCAATGTCCACCTTCGTGGAACGACAGGACCAAGAACACCTCCTTGGCAATGCTCGAACGTGCTTGGGGCCTCGGTTCAGGTAAGCCCTTGGCCGTGTGCACAGCTCAGCAGCGCTCAACAAGGCTCTTGTTCTGATCGCTTCTAGAATGTAATATAAAAGTTCCCATCTTGGTTCTAGTCCCTCGTTATGCAAAATCTATGTTTCTTTAAATTGTATTGGAATAATTCGTAAAGTAAAAGAGCAAGTATTTGTTTCAAGCACATATTCAATAATCTCAAAATTTGCAAGGCCGAGGCTTTTTAAGGCAAAATCATCATAGTATTCAAATCTCATCCACGAAGAACATATTCCACAAAGACATAATTTATAACCACCAGTATGGTTTCAACTATCATACATACTATGCGGTAAATAGTATCACATACAACACGTACTTTTAAGAGATTCTACATTCGAACTAAACAAACTTTATATCATTTTTATATGCTTCTACATCTCTCAGGGATGCAAAGTTATTTACAAACAGAGTAGCCCCATACTAAAGATTACCTTATAATTAACGCGTGACTTCAGACGTGTTCCATGAACTTCCGGAAACTCTTGAGAAAAACATTCTCTTCCTCGTCCTCGTCCTTGTGCTCGTGCTTGTGGTGGTCGTGGTGATCGTGGTCGTGGTGGGGCCACTCGATTTCCTCGTCATGCCTGAGCGGGAACGTAGGCTCCATGTGGCGGATCTTGATCCACTGTGGGTGGATCTGGCGCACGCCACCGTGGAGCATCGGATCAGAGCCGATCACACCATCTCCGCCGGACAAGATCATGTCGTTGCCGTAGGGGATCACGTCACCGCGGGGCTGACCCGGGTCCCGCGGCTTCATGAAGTGGTGGCGGCAGCGGTGGCCGTGGCGGAGCGGCAACGGGAAGGGACGCCTCGGGAAGTGGCGGTTGACCGGACGGAAACTGATCATCGTCAACGGAGCGGGGTCGTTCGGCCGAATTTCCTCGAGATTGACGTGGATCGTCTTCCATCCCGGGTCGGACTCGGGTTTCTCGATCGGAAGGAGGTCATAGTTGGTAGTGGAGATCTTAGGGTCCGCCTCCGGCAAAATTTCTGCAGCCTCATTGGTTACGACGTCGTTTTTGGGAAGATCCAACGGAAAACGGCCGTGAGAGAAGGCGAAGAAGAGGCAGAGAAGTGTGAAGGTAACGGCGAGTTTGGCCATTGTTGTGGGCAAAGAGAAGATCGTTAAACTCAGAGAAGTTAAGATCAAATGACAAAATGTCGCCTTAAATAAAAAAAAAAATGAAAGAGAGAGAGAGAGAGATTTCCACGTGGATGAATATGATTGGGTGGTAGGGGTTGACTAGGAGGAAAGAGTGAATGACGGGCGACGTGGGGTTTTGAGCATGCGTTTGCATGTTATTGGAGGGAGGGGTCTCCGGTCTTGCGTCTTGTTGGGGATGTGCTTTTTGGAAATTTCTTCGGTTTCACATATGGTTTGGTGAACCACACCACGAAAGTCATAAATAAACTAGATGAAGTTTTGGTGGAAAATAATTTTATTCTTTGGGTTATATTAGTATTTATAACATGTAGCAATAGAAGTCAAAAACAAGAGGTCTAAGCTTGGGAATTTTTTTTTAAATATTGCTGAAATGGAGATAGATAACTTAATTGCTAAGAAAAAAAAAATATAAATTAAGATTTATGGTTCTAGAAAAAAGAAAATCATCCAATATCGGTGAGACTGTTCATCTTTTTATTAAAAAGGGGTAATTTCATTGGACTCATAAAGAATTACACAAAACTTAAAACAATAAGACCTGATAATATACGAGAATATACCCATTAATGAGACTGAATCTATCAATATATTTTGATGAAGCTCAATAAAAGAAATGTGTGCTTGAGACCGATGATAAAAAGTACCTCAATAATATCGAAATCGAGGATGTTGTTTGGTTGGGTGGTTTGGTCAATGACAAAAATCTCATTACTCAAAGAGGATTTACATTGCACGACGGTTGATCTTAGCCACAGATGTCATTCAATTTGAGAACGTAACAGAAGACGCGTTGTTTGACCAAGATAATGTTGGGATTGTGACTTGGGTAAAGACGAGCCAAATTTTTCCTGTCTTCTTTTTTTCTAAACTAGAATTTTATTTCGGCTTTATGGTCCATTATTTGGTCGAATACAATTAATTCTAATTTAATGAGTTTATTTCTTTAATTTATCTCTATAATTTTTGTATACTCACAACATAATTTTTTTTTGTTGGACCACATTCTATAAATTTGCTTGCATATGTTTGTGTATTTTGTAAAACTTTCAACGCTGTGAAATTTTTAAATAGTAAATTGCGCCAGAACGGCACCATAGAAATACACTCAATTTATAATTTGTATATCCTACATTATAGACATCAAATACATGCGTTTTGTAAAATTATGCTTTAAGGGGAGTTTGATAGGTCCGTTTGGACCACGGTCCAGATCATTTATTTAGTTATAAACAGTGTAAAGCTTTATATATTATAGTAACAATAAAAAATCGCTACAGTATAAAGTTTCTTATATGCTATAATAAAAATAATGCTAACTAACGATTCTAACTATTTTGTTAAATATCTTATTAGTATGCCTTTTCATTTTATCTTTGTCATGACTAATGCTTGTGCATTATCCAAACAAAAAGGCCTTGTGAAAGCCCAACCCGTGTCTGTCTCACTATCAATTAAATAAATGTTTCCTCATGAATATATATATAATTTTTTCGGCAGAAGTAGTTTATTATTTTTAGATAAGACTTCCAACTGATAGAAAGAAATTTATTACATTAGCCGAAACAGGCTAAGGTATAGCTTAAAGGTATGAGAACCTAGAAACGGCAGAGGGTGAATGAGATTGTATTGCACTTGTGATATTGACACCTCAACTGATGCATATTTTTTAAAAAATGGATATGAAGATTTTTTTTTCTTTTTTTTTGCGCCATTATAATCGGTTTATGCTCCAGTCCGAACGGCACACAAAAGCAAACCACTTTCTTGCATGGTTCACATATATTCAAAGAAGAGTTGATGCTGTATTGAAATGACAGCTAGTGTTTAGTCTTCTCTCGAACCGGCGAGCTACAATGAGTTTGTCAATCTGAGGCGTATCATTATTATCTGTATAAGGGCTGAGAGATAAATTCACGGGAATAAAAAATTGAAGTATAAAATATAAAATTATGAAAATTGTAAGAAAGATGACATTGCAGCAAGAGCTTCTTCAATTCTTCTACAGGGATGTGCCTTGAAATGTGGTTGAAAGTTGGGACCTGGTTAGAATCCACGGAGATCATTAAAGCATTTGGTGATGTTCGCAGAGCTAAATCCAGAGCATGATCCTGTAATTTGTTGTAATATATGAAACAACAAAATGTAATATCAAGAGAACAAGGATGTGACGAGATAGTATCCGAGTTTGTTTCAATAGGTTTGCATATATTGGCTGCAGCACAATTTGAAGAATGTGTAAAATTTTGAAGAACAAATGTAACTTTAACGAAGAGCTATATGTATGGTCATTATAATGAGTACGCAAACATGACGTCCACGTTGTTGAAATAGTTTCACGATTTCACATATGTCACGTTTCGGAGAACGAGAGGTGACGTGGCGGATTATTTAAATTAATTAAAAGAAAAATTTAATTAAAATTAAGAATTTTAGGGGTTAAATTAAATAATAAAAATGCAAAAGTTTCGAAACAACATTTTATAAAAGAATTCATAAACATTAAGCATGTGAATTCATTAAGCGAATAATAAGATAATAAAGAACTGCGAATATGGGTTCCATTGACCCACAACTTGTGCACACACATAGTACTGATAATATAATAATACAACTACAGTCCAAGCACAAAGAAAGTTAAAAACATTACATGCCTTGTTTAATTTATACAAATAACCTACTAATTCTTCTACTGCTCTGGATTCCTGTCCGTTGAGTCTTCTTTGAACCTAAATGGGAATCCACCTAGAGGAGGAAATTTAAAAACAAACAAAATGTGAGCGAAAGGCTTAGTAGGACCATATTTTGTTAAATCATTTAATTTAAAGAAAAATCTCACTATTTAGGGAATTATTTAAGAGAAACCTTGAATAAATAAATAAATTTAAATGAAACCGTTCTTACCCAAAACAGTTTATTCGATCGACCAGAAACATCATTTTCTTTTCCTAGGCAAACCATAAGGATATCACCACCGTAGTGGCCCAGCTGGGTTTCAGGACCTGCCCTCAAGGTCGATCGCTACACGACCCGATCTCTGATATGGCATCATGCCCTTACATTTATGTTCATCATTATTCAAAACCCATTAACCGAGTATTATCATTTACATTCATTATGAAGATTATTTTGGTTCACGGTTTATTAAAATATAACCGATAAATTCATTTTCAATCAACCGTTGAAAACATTTTTATAGAAACCCTTTTCAAAGCCAAATCATTTTGAAACTGGGTTACCAAAGAAAGGGTAGAAGTCCTACCTCGATACTCGTACTGATGTCCCACACCGTAATCCCGGTCCGCTATACGTTAGCTCCACGGAACCACGAACAATCCTAGATACACACTAAGTCGATCAATATCTAGTTTGAGACATTCTATGTTACTAAACCATTTCATGATGTTCTAGTTTGCCTTTTGTATCTTTAAAATCATTTTATAAGGTTGAAATTTCAATCGGGGTTCAAAACAGTGAAAACGGGTGAAACATCACAAAATTTTTCTATGCCTTGCCGGCTTGCCGGACGCCTTGCTTCGACCGGCCGAACTGTGCAGTTCGGCCTGCCGAAAATCAAGTCCGGTTGGCCAGACATTTTTTAAGTTCGGCCTGTCAAATGGATGAGTCCGGCCTGCCAAACTAGAAAAACCCAGAAATCTCAACCACGGGTTTTGGTTCTCCCAAAATATAATCTTGATTTTAACCTATTTTTCTCAAATATCAGGCATAAAAAACATTCATAGATGATAAAAAAACATAACAAAACACTTTTGAACTCATTTAAACAAGATTTAAACACAAAAATCCCAGAAATCCAAAAATGAGAGAAAATGAGAAAAAATAAAAAATCTTGAATCAAATCTGTTTTTCTTCAAACTAAGCTTAGATTCTAGCTGTTCTAAGTTCTTTTAACTCAAATCAAAGGTTTTCTAAGCTCAAACAAACTTAGATATAAAAAATGCACGAAAATTGAAAATTTAGAAAAAGTTTGGAAATTTCAAAACTAACCTCGAATCGAAGCTTCAATCCACGTTCTTGGTTGCCAAATCAAATCCTCAAGCTTCCTACTCGCTAACCCGAAGCTTGGATTCGAACTTTGATTCAAAAATTTGAGTGAAATTGAGAGAGAAGAGGAGAGAGCGAGAGAGAACGAGAGAGAGAGTGACCACGGGTGGGAGAGAGAGAACAGAGAGAATGAGAGGAAGAGAGTGAGAGAGAGAATAAATAAAGAGAAATAGTTGGCAGTTTTACTGTGTGAAAACCATGTGCCGCTCATGGTTTTGTAAAACGGAATATTTTTAACATTTTACAAACTGTGGTGTTTTAAAAACTCGAAATAACATTTTAAAATAATAAGAAATCATTAGAATTCATTAAATTAACAAAACAACTTAAAATTCAAAATTTAACCAAATGATCAAATTAATGTTGAAATATTAATTATAACACACTAATTCATCATTTTACATTACAATATTATTAAATAAATTTTAGAGCATTACAATATCTCCCATGAACTAGGATGTAAAATTTACAAATCTAACAGGGCCCAATTCTGATCTCTATGTGGATGCAACACCAAATGAAATTGTATTCATGAGATACTGGAATCAAAAGGATAGACAAGCAATGAGCTAATTAAATGGTGTAGTTTGTTATTAGAAAGATATTCTAGATGCAGTATCTAAATAGTCTAGCAAGTTACATACCCAATATAACATATTCAGTGCGATAAATTTAAGTGAAATAAGTAAAGATCTGATTATTGTGTGTAGTTTTTCTATTTTTTTTGTGATTTTTGGATAATGGTAATAACCATGACACTACTGCTCTTGGCGGTTACTGGCTAGTAACTGCAATAGATATCAAATACTGACTAATCACCACGACAAATACTGAATACCGACCAATAATCACGGTGGATATCGAAACTCGACCATTAACCACGATGGATACAGCATATTGGTTAGGGTATATTTAGAATGCAAATATAGTGTACTAGGATGGCGGTGTTCTATGCATATATTGTTTTTGAAGATTTTTCATAAATATCATCTTTTAAAACTTATTTTTTATAAATGTCATACATGTAAACATATAATGTGGAGTAGTAATATGACATAGTTTTTTTGAAATGTAGCATGAATAAAAATATTTTTTAAAAAGTGTAGCATAACGTGTAACGTTCTCTTATTTCTTAAGCATAAATCGAGGCAAGCTTTAATTTTATGACTTATGCGTCAATAGTCTAGACAAATCCCTAATAATCACCTTAGTAATTATGTTGTATTCTCCTTTTTACATCACTATTGTGTTCTACTATACTTTTTTCTTCTCCATTTGATTTATATTATTTCTTCCAACTAAAAAGGCCAAAATACCCTTAGATAACATATATTTACCTAACCCTAATACAAAACACTTAGGAATAATATTTTTTTTATGTTCATTGTGATATGTTTTAAATTTTCTCATAGAAATGGTAAATTTGAAAAACAATGCCACAGAAATGTTATTTCTCAAAATGACCCCTATTTTTCTAGACTTGGATATCTTTTCCACAATTTGTTGTTCCAAATAATCACCCTTTTTTTTCGCTGGACTTGGATCACCTCTATAAAATTTATTGTCCCAAATCCCTCCGTCGATACCCAATTACCACATCATTTGCGATTTCACTATCATTTAACAAAGTCTGTTTTTTAACCTTTTTTAGTTTTCCTAAAAAAATTTGTATTCTAAAGGTCTCCATTAAATTCCAACGGTATTCAAAAAAAACAAAAAAAAAAAACTCTTCAATCCCAAATGAGTTGTTTTCTCAATTTCTCTTAGAAGAATTTGTTAAAAGAAACTAATTAGAGAGAATGTTATGCATTCTAGAGAGAGAAAATAAGAAATGGGAGAGAAAAATAGTAAAGTCTTTAAAATCTAGTTCTTTAGAGCTGAATTCACTCCCATATATTTCTTTATTTCTTTCTTTCTTCTTTTCCTTTGAAGATTAAACGCCAATATCAAAGCTACGTTTGAGAATTAAAGGCTTTCATAGTCTCATGCATTTTTTGAATTTTTTAGAAACTTATTTTTGAGATCTACTAAGGGAGGGCAAATTTATGCGGATTATGAAAAATCGAAGTGTTCCAATTGAGAATTAGATATTTTTGATGGAATAATTGAGAATTAGATTTGTTGTTTTCTTCATTTTGGCTTTTGAAGAAATTCATGTCGTTCACATACTCACATAATACTTTTCCAATAACAAAATGTCACAACCAACGACTTTACTTTGTCTTCATTTCACTTTTCTTTTGAAGATTAAACACCAATATCAAAGCGACGTTTGACCATACTTTTCTAGCTTGACTTTCATATGATTGGTCGATGGTTGATGAAGAATGTGGATGTGGGGTACTTGATCGAGCCATGATAATAATGGTGGGTCCCACTTTTTTTTTTGGCTATTGTTTACGTGGGAGAGTGGGAAAGCCACGGGCCTTCGGCTGGCCATTGCGTGGAACGCGCATTGCGTGCAAATGGAAGTGTCATGATAACGTGGGCAGAGATGACGAATCCGGTTCTGACACGTGGCAAACTGATGACTTTGCTGTGCATTTTACATTATTTTAACCGATGGGACTCAATAATGGTGAAAAATAAGTCTTAACTTGTTTCTTCATCAGACCACTTTCTTCTGTGTTTCTTTCGCGGTTTTTTTTGCTTCGTTGTTGTTGCTGTTGTGTTTTTGTTTTTTTGTTTTTTTTTGCTAAGAAATTTTAGCAACACTCAAACACTAACCTAACATAGAACCCAATAAGAATTAAAAAAAAAAAAAATCAATCTTTTTAATTCTTTCATTTTCCTCCTTCCCCTTCAGCTTTAGTTTATTCATTTATTTATTTATTTATCCTTTTTCTCTCTTTCCACCAAACTCAAGGTACAATCAAAGTTGAATCTTCACCCAAACCAAACAGTTCTGAGATGAGATCAAGCACAAATCTACAGATTTGAGAAGTTGTTGCGAGTGACTTTTATTTTTGTTGTGCATATTATGAGTAAAATTAATTATATTGCTGGAGAGGATGGTGGCTGGACGATTTTTTTAAGACCAGTTCAAGCTTCGATTTTATCCTTTATTTAACCTCCGATTTTTATTTTATTTTTTTTTTGGAAGGGGTTCAAGCTTTGATTTTTAGCTCTCAACAATACGAAGTGCTTAGTTTTCAGACGTTATTTAAGGCAAGGAATGACATAATGCAAGTAGTTTTAATCGAAGAAGAGTTCCAAATGAACAAAAAGTAATATAAATGTGGAGTAATATAAATGTGGCATGGAAACGAACCCAAACTTAGATAATAACGCGACGATTTAATTAAAATAATTAAGTAAATTTAACTAAATTTGTCAATTAATTACTTGGTAATTTGAGAAAAACGTATTTAAGGTTATTTATAAAAATATGATAAATTTATAATTTTTTAGAATATTATTATCCATTAAATCATAATAAATAATTTCATGAATTACCTTTAAATTAAATTGAATTAAAATATAAACTTAATGAGAACGATTTGGGCCGCACCGGACCTCACATAATGCACACACAGTACTGACATAAGCAAAATAATACAAACAACAGTCCATCAGGAAATAAATAATGTCCTTAATATTACATGCTTTTAAATAAAATAAACAAGTAAACTAAATAAAGCTTCTAGCGTGTAAACCATGAGCATCTTAGTCGGCAGCATACTGCTAACCACTTGGAGGGGGATTTTAAAACAAATAAACTATGAGCGAAAGGCTTAGTAGGACTTAAATTTTAAAAGTGTTAACTTAAAATGAAATATACAATTATAAAAGCAATTAGAAAACTATAAATAGATACCAAGCATTCCATACTTACCATTTTGGTCTAGTGATCATCTGAAATCAAGGTTTACTTTTCAGTTTGTGTAAGCCATCTAATCACCACTGTAATAGCCCAGCTGGGTTTCGAGACTTGCCCCTAAGGTTGCTCTCTGTATGGCCCGATCTCTATTTGTGGTATCATGCACTAACATCAAGGTTTCTTAACTCATTCGGTACTCAATGTCATAGTAATTATATCATTATTAAGGTCTCGTATTATCGGGTTATCATATTTACATTCATTATTTTATTCATTATGACCATGTTTATTATTCAATATCCACTGGAAAACAAATAAGAAAATGTAGACAATCATTCCTTAAAAACATTTTTAGGAAGATACAATATGGGCAAAAACTCCTTTAAAATCATGGCTATCGAATTAGGAGGGTCTTGAGTCCTACCTCGTTATTTAGCATAATTGCGCCAACGCTGCAGTCCCGTTCTGCTACACGTTAGCTCATCGGAACAGCAAACAACCTTAGACGTGGACTAAATGCATTAATATCTAAATTAGAATATTCTACATTAATATGCTATTTCATGGTACTTAGTGTGCCTTTAGAGTTCATATAATTATGACACAAAATCATAATCCTTTTTAAAACATTTCTAAATCATTAAATGATAAAAACTAGGGGCAAAACTGTTCTTTTGGGATGCTCGGTCAGCCTAGTGAACAGGTTGATGTTCGGCTTGCCGACCATCTGAGTCTGACCTGTTGAATTGGTTGAGTTTGGCCTATCCGGTGGATGAGTTCAGCCTGCTTGCCTCTCCCACTAGCACAAGCCTTAAGATTGTTATCTAAGGCTCCAATGGTCCAAGACTGTAGTTTAACCTTCCCAGCACCATAACCCTTAAATTGTTATCTACAGCCCCAAAGACTCGTGCGACTAGTCTGGCACTTCTATATGCACCGGACCTTAGATTATCCCGTTATAATCGTAATGTTGTTAAACTCTTTATTGATAAACTGTTGATTCAATTTCATAAACAGTTTTTTTTTCTTTTTTGTTGATTCACCTAATTAATCTAGTAGCCACAATACTCTTGATGACCAGCGCTGAAGGTTACTGGTGATGTGTGTTAATTTTGGCAGTAAATATGATAGATTTCTGCTGGTAAGATGATAGATTAGTCTAGTGATCACTAATGTTAGCGACCACTGCCAGAGATGACTGATAATTTGTGATAATTTGTGTTGACAAAGGCAATACAATATTTGGTAGACTATTTGTGGTAATCTATTAGATTACTCTGATGACATAATTTTATAGATTAATGATGGTAATTAGTGGAGTACTTCAGCATCCAGCGTTGGAGATCGGTAGCAGTAAATTTTACAAAAAACATATTTTGTGATCTTTGATCGGTTATTGAAGGGGCAAATTCTGAACCCTTCTAAAGTGGCATTGGAGGGACAGAATTCTTACTAAAAAAAACTACAAGGACGGTTCTCATTCGAGGCTAACTACATCACTAAATACAAGATTAGGCCTTTTTTTTAAAGGACAATAAGCCAGCAAGGTACGTCATCACATGTAATTGCCAGGTTAGACATTGGAGACAAACAAACCGTAAGTTTCTTGTTTTAACAAAAGAAAACTCAATTTGGATTCCGTTTTTGGATTTTTCTGAACACAAAACGCCCGAGAAAAATGACAAACAAAACCAGGACCCGAAATTCGTTGAGAACAAGAAAACACCACATATACACCCTGGCCCCAACTAGCCAATCAAGTGATCAAAACAAACAATTTAAGACCTAAAATAAAACCCCAATTATATCATAATTTCCGTACTCCAATGCTCTCACACACAGAAAAAAAAAAAAAATTCCCACAAATCGTCTCCCAGAAAATGATGTCACGAGCCCTCACAGCCAAGCCCAGGAAGCTGACGCTCTTCAATCAAAAGTCGAAGTCAACGTTCGGATGGAGCCAATCAGTCTCGGTCGACGACAGCGTTGACTACGACGACTTCAGCACGGCCGTTGGATTCATGGAAGATCAGCCGTTGGTCCACTGCGGCATGCACGATCATCAATATCATCCCGGCCAGAGCATGATGATCAAGCAGTACTCATCCTATGGTGGGTCCAACTCATCATGTGCCGGCGGCCATGGGGACGTCGTGGACACGGGGTGGGCCCACCAGCAGCAGCAGCTGAGGCTGAAGGAGGTGTTGAGGGCTTCGGTTGGGGTTCTGGGGGACCAGAGCCCGCTGGGGATGACCGAGAAGGTGGTGCTTTTGGGAGGGAAGATTTGTGTTTTGAAGAGGTTTAGGAAACTGAGCGTTGGGAAGAGAGAGTTTGGGAAGAGAATTGAGAGGTTTGTTCAAGCGTGTGTTAAGTCCAAGGATAACTATCTTGTCCCTGTCAAGGCTTATCTCTATGCTAAGAGGATCAAGTTTGTTCTATGTGATTATTACCCTATGGGCAGCCTCGCTGACTTGCTTTCCGGTATGTTTCATGTATATGCATGCATGTTTGGAATAATATATATATATGCACACAGATATGTGTATGTTTATCTAGACAAATGCATGCTTAGTTGGACTATGATCACTTTTGGGTCCGTTTGTTATACGAGTTTGAATTGGTATAACACGGTAATCTTTAATTGATGATTAAAAGTATAAAGGTCTAAATAGAGAATAAAACATCATATAAAAAAATTGGTACTTGAATAGTTTAAGAATTGTGAAGAAATAAAAAATGAAATCATTATTTTATTTTAACAAATAGGTTCAAAATCATATCAACTTAAGTATAAGTTTACCAAACTGGTTTTGGATAGATTTAAATGTCACACTAAGATTCAAAGCCACCTTAGACAATGCAGGTGATCAGTAAGATTTTGCAACCATAGTAATACAGTTGTATAAATTTCCAAAGCTGCAGATTTTTTTAATCATTAATTGTTATCATATTGTAAACAAGCGCTAGCTTCTAATGATAAGGTAAATTAATAGTCACCATCATAAATCATCATAGTTTATATCTGTCATATATGCAGTTCGCTTTTGCTAATTAATTTCTCATAGGAAGGATCACCATTCAATGTCGTTTTGCATGTCTGGCCAAAGGACTGAAATCATCTAGCATTTTTAGTATGTTATCTTTTCATTCTCTACATATGTCGGTCAACATAACACGACATCATTGTAAGATAAAGTATCTATAAAGTAATCATACGCAGAGATGAAATGAGATGGAGATTATCTGTGTCATTTTTGGTATTTCAAATTTGTTTAACCAATCATATTGTGACATATACTTAATAGACACAAACATTAAAGCATATAAAAGTTAGTTAAAATATCATTTTAAAATTTTTAAATGACATCTTAAAATATTGTAGTTGGTTAGACATCATTTTAAACATCAAAATTGAAGATGAGATTTAATTAGTCGGACAATGTGTACTACAAATTGAATTATGCAAATTGAAAATAATCAATATGTACTAGCCATATATCAATTAAGATTGTATATAATATTCTTTTAGTGGAGAAGACAATTTTGCTTCACCGATGGAGTCTAAATGTTTTAGCTATTGAATCAACTTTTTAACAGTTTAATTTATGACCGGAAAGAGTTCTGTATCGCACAATGTTAATTTTTAACTTAGACAATTGCACATTCAAATCGTTAAAATCATAATCTGACGACTAAAATACCATTTCCACTAGTCTTCTCCACTCTAAGAATTCTCATATAATATAGTAACATTATGTCAACGAAAAAGTACTAATTTAACTATTCTAAGAACTAATAAATAATTATCATCAAAAGATCATCTGCCTACCAATGAACTAAGCTACCCTAATTAATTTCATTTGTTTTGTTAAGGTAGTAGGCAACATGGTCACACGGCCCTAGACTGGAACCAAAGGCTCACAATAGTTGTCCACATTGCGAAAGCAATTGATTTCATCCATGCAATATGGCCAGCGCAAGAGAAGAACATGCAAATGAACGTGCACGGCAACGTAAAGGCTTCCAACGTCATGATAAACACCGATTTCTCTGCCTCCCTGTCGGACTACGGCATAGCTCAGTTGGCAGAGCGAGTGGAAGTCTTCAACGCGCGGCAATGGGAGCCAGTGTCCCCGACCGACGTTTACTACTCTGACGCTCTTTGCCAGAAATGCGACATCTACAATTTCGGGGTGATAATTTTAGACATACTAGGAGGACAGGATGGGATTACTTTGTTCATGACAAATTTCGTAAATGAGGTTAAAATGGGCATAAAAGCAGGTGAAATCAAGTTTTTCGAGTTTTCGTCGAAGGAAGAAAGAGAGAAGAAGCAAGCATGGAAAGTTTTAGACATTGCCTTGGCGTGTACAAATAAACAACCTGAGGCAAGGCCTACTATTGAACAGATTTTGTTACATCTTAGTGATGTTTGTAACAATATTGCTTAAGGTTAAATCATATTGTTGTTGTATTAGATATTCATGTCCTAATTTATTTGGTAGAAATTATTAAGTAGTGTGCATATGTACATATACAAGGAAATTGTGCTAATTTGGTTTTGTTTTCTTAATCATTGGGATTGAACAAAGTGACGGAGCTAAAAATTTTGTTCAGCTGTGAAAAAAAATAGAGATCATAGTATTTTATTGAATGGATACATTGTTATATATTTTGATTATTGAGTGGGGGTATAATTACAATTTTTCTTGTAAAATAAAGATACAATAATATTTTTCAATTATTCAATAGAGATACAATTATAATTTTTCTTATAAAATAAAAAAATATCTATTTTTTTAAATTATGATAAAAATTTAAATTTTAAAAATTAAGTTGAGACACGTACCTTCGCTCAATATAATCTCCCTCTGCCTTGATTCTAATTCTAATTCTATTTGACTCTAGACTTCCTCTCAAATCATGTGAAGATGAGATTCTATCACCAATCAACTGCCACCTTCCCGTTGCATTTTTCTCTTTCTTAATTTTTCATATTCATATTCATATCGATATGTATACTGAGAAGTTGCTCCATGAAGCCACATCAAATTATAAAAATTAATTCAACAGAAATTGTAATAAATATCATTTTTTTTTCAAAATTTCACATATAGTAGGTTTTAAATATATTTATAGTAAATAAAAAATTTATCTGATAAAAATATTTTTTACTTATTTATTTGTCACGAGTAAAAAATCGATAAATTTTTTTTATAGCTATTTGTTATAAATATTTTCAAAATTTGATTTTATTTTAAAAAAATTAAAATTCTAACTTTTTTCATTCTTCTTTAATTGAATTTTCTTTTAAAAAAACTGGCCCACCCACTTGCCCTATTTATAGGCTATTTACTAGGAAGCAACTATATTTAAAAAAATTGCAAAAAATAGTAGATTTTTTGATTTGATTAGTAAATTATGTCAAAAGTTTTCAAGATGTAAAATATATAGGATATTTGAACAATTCAATATTTTATAAGATACCAAATACCCAAAATATCCCAACTATCATATATATATATATATATATATATTTTTTTTTTTTTTTCATTTCCTTCATCTCTCTCACTTTTTCTGACTCTCTCTCTTCTGGTATGTTGCCGACCTTGCCTTGCCGGTGCCAAACTTGCAACGTCGTTCTCGACGATGTTGCTGAAGGAGAAGATTGATTAGATTTCCGACTGTCTCTCTAGCAGAAAGACGAATTCGTGAATCAGATCATCTCCATTACTCTGATCTGGAATGCCGATTGACTGGTTCTCGGCGGAGTTGCAAGTCATCCCCTTTGCGATTTGTTAGACTTCGGCTTCCATCCACTTCGCTGACTAGATTCACGCTTTAGATTGTAACGGAGAAACTTGCAATGCTAGGTTCGTAGATCGACTGTAGATCTTGGCAGAGAAGCTCAATGACGACTTGAATCTTGGATCGACAGCGGATCGCGGCGATGGCACTGCGGTGAAAGCTCGGCGACCTTTGGATTTGTAAATTGATGGCATATATCTATAGGGTGCTTGAAAGAGCGGTGAGAATCAATGATAGGAACTACTTTTACTGTAACATGTGAGAGTTTTATATTGTAACATATTTTTTTTTATTGTTACTTAACATGTGAGAGTTTTATACTGTTTATAATTGAGATTGTGGTGAAAATTGAGCGGTTCCCACCGCTGCCAAACACCCCTCTAGTGATGGTGCAATGGTTCGGTGAAGAGAAAAATCTGGAAAAAAGAAGTATCCATTACAGAGAGGAGATGTGAAAAAAAATATATATTTAAAAAAAATGAGAAAAAGATAAGTATTGAATTTTTTTTGTGTTTTGGCAAGTAAATACAATATTAACAGATAAATACAGTATTTTCAAACTCTCGGTGATGTCGCCAGTGTCGGTAATGTCAGGTAAAGCTATTGGAAATATTTGTATTTACATAAAAATATAATATTTATATGGAAATATGATATTCTCTGGCCGTGGACGAGGTTGCTAGTAAATTTTTATATTTAAATGTAAATACGATATTTTCATGCAAATATAGTATTTCGCGGCAGCTAGTAATGTCGCGGTGCCGATGATGTATAGTGACTTTGTCAGTTAATTTTTATATTTACATGAAAATACTATATTTTTTTGTAAATATTGTATTTTCTAGTTGTCAACGATATAGTTAGTAAATTTTTGTATTTACATAAAAATACGATATTTTTCATGCAAATATTGTATTTTCCAACAACCGACAAAATCACTAGTAATTTTTTGTATTTACATATAAGTATAATATTTACATATTAATATAGTATTTTCTAGCTGCCGGCGATATCATCGATGCCAGTAATGTCTAACAATATTTTCGTTAATTTTTTTTTGTATTTAAATAGAAGTACAGTGTTACATATTATTACGGTATTTCCTAAGTCTGATGAAGTTGTCAATAAATTTTTATATTTACATTAAAAAACAGTATTTATATGTTAATATAATATTTTCTGACTGCGGTTAATGTTGGTGATAACCAGCAATATTGTAGGTAAAATTTTTAATTATCTTGAAATAAAATATTAACATGTAAATATTGTTATTCTCGACCACCGATGAGAGATGAGGAAAAGAGATGGAGAGGAGAAAGAAGTAATGGTTTTTTTAAGTTTTTGTGTTCAATTTTTCATGAGATAATTCTTATTCTCTCATGATAAGTTATTTACTGTATATTTTAAACATATGACATTATTTACTTATTCTTAGCTCAAATATATTATTTCGGTCTTTCTTTTTGTATATTTATATCCTAAAATGTCTATAAAAAATTTCAAAAGATTTTTTTTCAATAAAAAACTTGCACATCATCCTTCGCCCGGATGAGCTGGGCCGACTGATTTACAGCTCTAGCTTCGATGTCACTTAAAACTCTTGTGTACAAATCAAATAGACCCATGATATCACTTAATGCCTAAAACTTTTAGAGCAGTGCTATACAACCCGAGCAGGCTGCCCACTTTTCTCATTGAGTTGGGCTCCACCTAACCCTGTGAGAGAAGTGAGCTAGCAAAAAAAAACTTTTTCAAACTTTTGGTATGTTCCTAGTTAAAGTATGTTTGTCTTAATTATTAATCTATAGCGGACCTAATCATTTTGAACTCGTCGTAGTCTAATTCAATCCCAAAAGTGTGTGCATGCAGAAACAAACATGCACTGAGAAAGAATCTGAGAAGATCACTTTAGCGTTAAAATTGGGCCCCTCACATGTGGGTATTTTAGATCAGAACAACCAAAACTCCAGCAGTAAATTTTCAGGACAGAGGGAGGACCGTCATGTGACTGCCAATCAATACCTCAGTACAGCAAATCACGCATGGGACTCTGTCGTTTCCGTCATCCCTCTGTCTTTTAGCCCTTCCTATTCCAAACACTCATGAACCACCCCCTAAAAAAGAAAAAAAGAAAAAAAGGCTTAAAGACATGCTACTTGCAAAACAAACAATAAGATTTAAATTTAAAAAGTGCACTACTATAGTGTTTGTCATACTGCAGCTCATTTGTTAGAATGTAAAGCAAAATATAAAACTTTTATATGTTATAAAAATGTTTAACAAATCGGTTGAAATCGAAAATTTTAGTTTAAAAATTGTACAATATGAGGACTTTATATTGTAGCACCTTTTTGTTTTTTATTGTAACTGCTAAGAGCTTTTTACATTGTAGTTGATTAGAACCAATTGGTTCCAATCAACTTACGCCCTTTACAGTGTACAGATCAAAAGTTTTAGTTTAAAGCAATTTGCCAACACCCTGTACATATTAAATTGAGTTGACTGTTTTATGAATAGAGAGGTTTTAATCTCATAGGAATGAAAAAAATACTTTTTTTAAAAAATACTTTTTTTCTAATTAAAAATATTACTATATGTTTTTCAGTATCGAGTAAAAGTATATGCTTATATATATATATATATATATATATATATATTGGTAAATTATACTGACACTCTTGTATTTTACACAAATTATAGATACATCTTCTAAACCAAAACTAATCACATTGACACCCCCTCACTTTTAAGAAAATTACAAAGAGATCCCATCTATTGTTGACCCTTATAGTTGACTATGATTTGACCATTAGTTTTATTTAAAATGCCCAAAATATCCATATATGCAGCCAAATTTTTTTTAATTAATTATAGAGTTTGAAATGATGATTTTGCCCTTACTTAACCTAAAAAATCATTTGTTGGTATAAATTTCACTTTAATTCTAGATAAAAATGTTTTTGTCTTTTATCTTTTTCTTTGAAAATCTCTTTTTAACTGTAATATTATTGAACAATTTATGTTTGTAACGTGAAAAATATTATAAATATTTATCACCCATTAAAAATAACAAAATATATAAAAACATATTAGCCTAACTAGATCTTAATAAATTAGTTACTATCATCTAAATGCTTTTTTTCTCAAAAATTTAAAAATTACAAAAAATAAAAAGATGTTATTTTTAATAACGTTAAACATAAAAAAATATTTAAAACAAAATAGTTTTATATCCTATAAGTAGATCTAATTAAATTAATTATTATTATCTAAATGCTTTATTTTATAAAAAAATAAAAATTATAACAAAATTAAAAAATTAAAAGGTTACTTTAAAAATTAAAAGTCAATTAGATTTTTAAATTCAAACAACAAAACCAAAAAACCAAAAAAATTGAAATCTCTATCTCTCTATCTACCTCGATATCTCTGTTTCTAAGGAGTGGAGGGAGGCACCGGTAAGGAGGCCGTAATAGGGTAGGGAGGGCAACGGAGGTTGGGTAGGGAGGCTACGATTTAGACGCGGTCGAGGGCATAGGAGGGGGTTAGGCTGGGTTTGGGGCTTGGGAGTTTGGCGACGACGGGGAGAGATGGGAGGGGATGGGTGACGGTATGGGAGGGGGTAGGGCGACAGACTGGGCTAGGTTAGGGAAGGGCGAGTGGGTGACGGTGTTGCACGGTTGAGAGGAGGGAGGGACGGGCGCGATGTGCCAGGGGCGATCGGTCAAGGGCAGTCAAAATGTGTTAGGTCTAAAGGATAGAGGGCGGGCGGACAGAGAGATGGGCAGACGGAGGGGTTTTTATGTGTGTGTGTAAGGGGGTATCAGTGTAATTTATCTCTTTTTTATCAATTAGAATACAACTAAAGATTATAAAATAAAAAATAAGAGCGCATTTTATTGAATGATTTAGCTATTTTGAACCAAAAAGTTCATCCGAGCCGCTTATGGTAGAAATAAAGTATTGAAGCCCATCTTGATTCATTGCTTAGACATTTTAAACAAAAACATAAGCTAAATATGAAAGCAACTCTTTTTTTGTTTTCAACATTTTAAACTCATTTTTCAAGCCATATATTTCAAACAAAAAACTTCAAACCATTGTATTTCAAACTAACAAACCAAAACAGACCTTAAATTTTCACATATATGCCCCCATCACTATAATGTATATGGCTCCAATTTTCAAGCTTCAAAACATAGAGTTTTAGGTACGGACAATATCTCTCTGTTGTACATACCACTGAAATATCAGTGACCCCACCCCCTTAACTTTCTGTCTCTGTCTAAGGAATCTCTAACATATAAGAGGGTCCTGTAGCTAGTCTCCTGGAGGGAGGCCCCTTCTTCCCTGTAACTCTAATGCAGTGACACCTGGAAATTCGATTTCTGTAGATTGTGAGTGTGAGTTATACATCATAGCCAATTATAGTGCGGTTTCAGTTCTGCTGGTCTTGCACGTCAGATGATGTGCTCCTCACGTGCGTTGACTCAACTGCTGTCTCCCGCTACTCCCTTACTCGTCGGTCATCACTAGTCAGTACAACTAGCTAGCTAGAGCTTTGCATGTAGCATAGGATTTTGGATTAATGGTTTAAAGTGCAAAGGAATATGCCTTTTTTGGCGAGGGAAGATTTATGAACAGCAAAGAGCATTCATGACTTGAGTAATGTAAAGTTCATGTTGTAAAATTTTATTATCCTTATGTTTAGCTGAATTCTTCGGTTCAAATCATTCATAGTATAAAATTTTTAATAATTATAGTATAAACAACTATAAGTCTATAATTTAAAATTTTTATATATTACAATATTTTGAATAAAAAAAGGTCGAAACTAACACAAAATAAGATATATTTGAGCTCCGAAGGAATGAATTTTAACTACTTTAGAGGAGCTTCATGAGGTGAGGATAATATTTTAAGTGAGAAAATTGGTAGACGATGGAATCTCAGATGGGTATGACTATAGTTAAGACGTACTATTTTTTTTTTTGAAGATATCAGTTATTCTTTCTTAATGTTTATTAGGAAAAAAATGATAAACCTACACGTTTAATTTACCAAAATCATATCACATCAAAACAAAAAGTAAGTAAAATTAAATATAGATATAGAAAACAATAGGTTTGAAATGACAAAGTAGGATATCTTTCGGTAACTACATTATACAAAATTTTATACTTCTAATTTGTGGAAAAAAAATACAACTTTTATTAAGTCAAACTCAAACGACATGAAATAGGATGAAGTGGAATAAGAGCTTGGGATATAAAAAGTTCTATGTTTTTTTTTTTTTTTTTTTGAGAATAGAAGAAGTTGTATGTAAACAATCAATTTTAATCCCAAATTTTGAAACTTATGATGCTATATCTATTTGTAGTATATTAAGTGGCTATATATTGTTTAGTCTTGTCCAAACGGCCATATAGCAAACAACTATATTGAGAGCATTTGACAACATAGTTATAATCAAAGTAGAACAAATTTAATGTAGTATGTGAGAGTTTTATATTGTAATAGTCAAATTTAATGTAGTATGTGAGAGAGTTTTTTTTTTTTTTTTTTTTTTTGAGAATAGAAGAAGTTGTATGTAAACAATCAATTTTAATCCCAAATTTTGAAACTTATGATGCTATATCTATTTGTAGTATATTAAGTGGCTATATATTGTTTAGTCTTGTCCAAACGGCCATATAGCAAACAACTATATTGAGAGCGTTTGACAACATAGTTATAATCAAAGTAGAACAAATTTAATGTAGTATGTGAGAGTTTTATATTGTAATAGTTGAAAGTATATAGTTAAAACGACGTTGCGAAATGAAGCTGTCATAACTAATATACAGCGAGAGTTAAATATGTGAAGCATCCTGATTACATGATAATATTTGATTCAGTGGCAAACAATAGTTACAGGTTAATTATTTGGTTCTCATATATGAATGGTTAGTTCATCAATAAATTGGTCATGATTATAGCTTATAAGAAAATAATTAATTTATAGCCAATAATAATGATATTTTCCTTTTCTTTTCTAATTCATATATATATATATATATATATATATAATTAACTTCAGTTATGTCGCATCTGATTCTAACCCATAACCCATTTGCAATGAAAAATTCTAAAATCTCAAGTGGACTGAGTTCGTAGCATCAAGCATGTGTCCCCTACGGCCAATGGCGTTGCGTTTTTTATGGAATCCATGCGAGAGAACTGTTCAAACCGACCCCAAATATAGTACAGATAGTAAATAATTTATTCCCATTTGACAAAAGAAGATAAAGCCAGACTCATTGGCACCGAGTACTGCTCTTACCTATTGGCCAGATCTTTCTACTTTTCTTTTTATGTACCATACGTTTATTTATATTTTAAAGTATCACTCTATCTATATATATATATATAATATATATATATATATGAACACATACGGATATGGGAGTGTACACACAGATACAAACATATATTGTATGACATAATATGGACATAGTATACACATGCATATACATACATGCATGTATTGTATGATATAATACTTGTTAGAAAATAGATGAAAATAAAGCAATAGAAAATGAAGAACAAAGAACCACATATATACGTGAAAAAGTTCTAGACAGAAAAAACCGTGGGTAAAGAAAAAGTTATATCTTGAAAATCGTGTACAAAAAATGAACTCGAAATAATAATTTATTATCACCACAGACCCTTAAAAAATTCCTATAATTAAAATTTCACTATAAATGTCGTAGTGCAAACTTTTCAGACTGGACCAAATATAATTTAGGTCACCATACTTTAACAATACTGATGTAGTGTATACATACATATATTGCATTATTGTATCTCCATTAGAGATGAACACATATCAAATGTTCAAATGTGTGTGATTAATTAAAATTAGATCATGATCACCATTTGAGTTTAATAGTGCAGAATTCTACCCCTATATTTTTAATAGAGTGTTTGCAACTATAGCTTGATTTTATTTTGTATTATAGTATGTAAAAACTTTACGTTATTTAAGTTCAAGTGGTTAATTTGACTCAAGTTTTTCAAACACTTAGAAATCATGTATAAATTTACTATTATTTTCTAAGTACTAGACTATAATGTGTGCGCATATATGTGTGTGTGTGTGTGTTTTATATACGTCAAAAATAACACATATCTGTAGATACGTGTAAACATATGCATATTGAAAGCTAAGGGGTTTCTTTGTCAAAATGGAATCATACATAGGGTAATGTACACATATGCATGTTGAAAACTAAGGGGTTTCTTTGTCAAAATGGAATCATACATAGGCATGTGCAGCCGACTGGCACCCATGTGGTGGGTAAAAAGCATGGTTACACTGAGTTACATCTTTGAGTTTGAGTTATAACAAATTAACAATTATATGTGAGTTACTAAAATCTAAGGGTGTGTGCGTTCTATATTATATTCTAGTAATTTTGCTCTTACGTAGAAAATAGTCCGTTCGCTATGGGTGTGATGTAATTTCATGTGCTCGTTGCACAATACAATATAACATATATATATTCGCTATATTTACATATTCTAGTTGAGTTGATCAGATTGATTAATATAAATTACATAAGGTACCTCTCCCTTAGCCTTTGTTTAATTAATATTCTTAGTCAACATAACAAAGTTGACGTGTGGTCGGTGACATTTTGCTGTAAAACATAAAAAATCAATTCAAGCATGCTATAAACTGTATGTATATCAAGAATTGAAAAAACGAAAACGGAAGCGTGGAAAAATGTGTACCTCCAGCCATTGCCTCCTCTGTATAACTGTAATTGTGGTTGCCTTCTTGGTGCTTCCAAGCCCTCTCAAAAACTTAATTGATGGTGTTGGTTTCTGAAAAGAGTTTTCTGGACTTGGGGACCAAGTTTTCTTTTCACAGAAAATAAGAACGTGATTTTTCTGTTCTGATAAAAATATATATATATCTATCAATTCCTTCCATCAAGGAAACTATATATATATATAGTAACAGAAAATTTCAGTTACCAAAATTGGTTTAATGGGAATAAATATGAGGCCATTTATGAATAACCGTTACACAATTAAATTGGTTTCAATTTTTTGAAACCGTTACAATTAAATTAAAAGAAATAACGGTTACATTCTCCCACTTGGTCTCCATATTTATCCTTATATTGATTAAACCTAAACTTTAAGGAAACAAATACATGAATCATGACGATACTTCCTCTAAATTGTGAGTATTATCTTTCATGTATTACAATGTATTATTTCTCAGACTTTATTCCTTATATGGTAACTTAACTTTATGAATAAACCTAATGTTTATTCTTGGTCCTACTATATGTAAATTTTCTCCAATAACTTAATGCGTTAAACAAATATGAGAAAACATCACAACTGAATAAAAGTTTCATTAAAACTGTAAATTGTATGTACAAACAAATTTACATTATGGAACCAAGTCCCATCTGTACAACATGATCCTTAAATGACTTCGGTGGCATTCCTTTTGTCAAAGGATCTGCGATCATCAATTCAGTGCTTATATGCTCAATGACCACTTTATTTTCCTTAATGCGTTCCCTTATGGCTAAGTACTTAATGTCGATATGTTTACTTCGACTGCCACTCTTATTATTCTTAGCCATAAAGACAACAGCTGAATTGTCACAATATATCCTTAATGGCCTAGACACAGAATCTACAATTCTAAGGCCTGACATGAAACTCTTCAACCATACACCATGCGAAGTAGCCTCAAAACAAGAAACGAACTCTGCCTCCATCGTGGAAGTAGCAACCAACGTTTGCTTTCCACTCCTCCAAGATACAGCTCCTCCGGCTAGCATGAAAATATAACCTGAAGTTGATTTTCTCGAATCAACACAGCCAGCAAAATCTGAATCGGAGTAGCCAATCACCTCTAGAATGTCAGTTCGTCTATACATAAGCATGTAATCCTTTGTACCTTGAAGGTACCTCATCACTTTCTTTGCAGCCCTCCAGTGGTCAATGCATGGGTTACTCTGATATCTTCCCAACTTTTCCACAGCAAATGCAATGTCAGGTCTTGTGCATACCTGAGCATACATAAGACTTCCGACAGCTGAAGCATAAGGAATGTTGCTCATTTGAACTTTCTCGAAATCATTCTTTGGGCATTGGTTCAAACTGAACTTTTCACCCTTCACAATGGGTGCTACACTTGGTGAACAATCTTTCATCCGAAATCTGTCTAAGACTTTATTGATATAGGTTTCCTGTAATAGTCCCAAAATACATCGAGATCTATCCCTATGGATCTTTATGCCAATGACATAAGATGCCTTACCCATATCCTTCATATCAAAGTTCTTAGAAAGAAATTGTTTCACCTCATATAGAAACCCCTTGTCATTGGTTGCAAGAAGGATATCATCCACATACAAAACAAGGAAACAAATCTTGCTCCCACTAACCTTTTGGTATATACATTGATCCATGATGTTCTCTTCAAAACCAAATGAAGTGATGACATCGTGGAATTTTAAATACCATTGACGGGAAGCCTGTTTCAAACCATATATGGATTTCTTGAGTTTGCACACCAATTGCTCACCATCACTAGAGGAGAATCCTTCAGGTTGTTTCATATAAACTTCTTCCTCTAGATCACCATTGAGGAATGTCGTTTTCACATCAATCTGATGTAACTCAAAATCAAAATGAGCTACTAATGCCATGATCACACGAAGGGAGTCCTTTTTAGATACAGGAGAAAAAGTCTCAATGTAATCTATACCTTCCCTTTGAGTGAATCCTTTAGCAACGAGTCTTGCCTTATGTCTCTCAATGTTGCCTAATGAGTCTTTCTTTGTCTTGAAGACCCATTTGCATCCAATGGCTTTTACACCATCAGGCAACTTGACAAGATCCCAGACTCTATTAGATGACATAGAGTTCATCTCTTCTTTCATGGCATCATACCACAAGTTAGATTCCTTACAACTCATGGCTTGTGAAAACGTTTCTGGATCATTTTTGGCTCCTATATTGTAGTCAAACTCTTGTAGATACATAATATAGTCACTAGGAATGGCTGATCGCCTTACTCTAGTAGATCTCCTTAATGCTGGTTCAACATTCTCTTGAGGAGCATGTTGATCAGCTAACTGTTCAACTGGATCTACTACTTCTTGATCAGCAATCTGTAGAACTTGAATGACTGGCTGTTGTTCAACACGCGTTTGAACTGTAGGCGTGTCGCGTATAACAATCACTCTATCATATGAAGTGGAAGCTTGAGCATCTGTATGATCTTTCTCTGGAACGGTGTTCCAGGATCGATCGCTCCCACTGATCAAGTCATTCTCAAGAAATTTCGCATTCCTTGATTCCACAAACCTAGTGGTATGTGATGGACAATAAAATATGTATCCCTTAGACCGTTCAGCATATCCAACGAAATACCCACTAATGGTCCTTGGGTCTAGCTTCTTTTCTTGTGGATTATAGACTCTTACTTCAGACGGGCATCCCCAAACGCGTATATGTCGCAAACTCGGTTTCCAACCTTTCCATAACTCGAACGGTGTCTTTGAGACAGCCTTGGTTGGAACTCGGTTTAATATATACACGGCCGTCTTAAGAGCTTCAGTCCACAAAGACCTAGGAAGCTTGGAGCTGCTAAGCATGCTCCGCACCATATCCAACAATGTTCGGTTTCTTCTTTCTGCCACACCATTTTGATCTGGAGAACCGGGCATAGTATATTGGGCAACTATCCCATGTTCTTGAAGAAACTTCGCAAATGGACCAGGCGCTTGTCCATCTTCGGTGTATCTACCATAGTATTCACCACCTCTATCAGATCTCACTATCTTTATTTGCTTACCACATTGTTTCTCTACTTCTGCCTTAAACACCTTAAAGGCATCTATAGCTTCATGTTTGTTATGAAGTAAGTAGAGATACATATATCGTGAGTAATCATCAATAAAAGTAATGAAATACTTTTGACCATACGCGTCTATGTCTGGACTACAAATATCTGTATGTATGATCTCTAATATGTCTGAACTCCTCTTGGCACTTTTCTTTGACATATTGGTCTGCTTTCCCTTTATGCAGTCCACACAAGTGTCAAAGTCAGTGAAATCTAGAGTACTAAGTACCCCATCATTCACTAGTCTCTTTATTCTCTCAATAGAGATATGACATAATCTACGGTGCCACAACATAGAGGAATCTTCATTCATAACACATCTCTTAATGCCAGCATTATCTTGAACATGCATAGAAGTATAAGAAGTTTTGTCTTGTAAATTAATTTTGAAAAGACCATTTGACAATATACCATTTCCAATAAGTTCAGATCTATAAAACAAACTAAATATAGTGTCTGAAAAATTAAAGGAAAATCCCAATGGTACAAGCCTTGAAACTGAAATTAAATTCCTAGAAAAACTAGGAATATAAAATGTCTTTTCTAATTTTAAAACAAAACCACTAGATAAAACTAAATTGCATGTTCCGACAGCCTCTACATGTGAGCGCATCTTGTTGCCTGTATAGATGCACTGCTCACTTCCCACTGGCTTCCTTAGGCCTTGCAATCCCTGCAAGGAATTAGTGACATGGATTGAAGAACTAGAATCAATCCACCATGTGTTATGTTCAACGTCAACCATATTAGATTCATAACAGACAAGTGAGAATTGAGTACCTTTTTTGTCAAGCCATCTCTGATATTTAGGACAATCCTTCTTTATGTGCCCCTTCTTTTTACAAAATAAGCACCTGGATTCCTTCTTAATATCAGCCTGAGCAGACAGTTTGCCTTTTCCCTTATTATTGGCTTGGCCCTTGTTCTTCCTTTGAGTTGCCAGATGCACACTCTCTCCCGCTTCCATAGCAAGCCTTCCTTCTTCCTGGACACACATGGTCATCAATTCATTGATGGACCACTTATCCTTATGTGTGTTGTAGGATATCTTAAAAGGTCCATATTGATATGGAAGAGTGTTGAGGATGTAGTGCACAAGGAAGGTTTCAGACATCTCAACCTCAAGTGTCTTCAGCTGAGCCGCTATATCCCTCATTTGCATGATGTGCTCACGCACACCATGAATTCTAGTGAGCTTCATGGATGGAAATTTCATTATAAGAGTGCTAGCCAAGGCTTTGTCGGATGTAGCAAACTGCTCATCAATTGCCTTCATCAGAGCTTGCACGTTGTCATATTGCTCCAATGAACCACGTATGCCAGCCGAGATTTTCGTCTTAATGAACATTATGCAGAGGCGATTAGATCGCTCCCACTTTTCATAACGGTCCACGTCATCTGGCTGGCTGGTCTCCGTAATGGCAGGTGGTTCATCCTTACGGATAGCCAGGTCAATGTCCATGATTCCTAAATGAAGAAGGATTCTCTCATTCTACACTTTATAGTTGTCTCCCTTAAGTTCGGGAATGTCACACTGGAAATCAGAGTAACTCACAGTTTGCATAGCTGCATAATAAAACATACATGCTTATGTTACCAAATTGAGGCTACAATACTTTATGACATGTTTACCAATGTAAATCATGTATTAAAATATGAATCAAATGACATAAAAATTACCTGTGGGCTAAATTTTTAACTCAAACAGATTCATATATCCTTATGATGACGCTATTAAAATTATATGCCCTTTTCTTAATTCCTGTGGGTAAATTAAGAAAGATAATTTGATACATCATCCTAACCAATCATATTAAATATAATAAAAATTCCTGTGGGATAAAATTTATCATATTACATATGATTAATCACAATTTAATGTCTTTTTACCATATGTGATTTAAACATCTTTCATAATTTTTGCATAATTAAAGATGCTGTGGCTACTCTTTAATTATTCAAAAATTAAGTACATATATCACAAGACATTTATTCTTAAATTTTTGCTCATAAAATAAATTACGATTACCTTAAGCAATAAATAAATATGAACAAAGAACCATAATTTATGTACTAATTTCATTATGTATATATTAAAATTATACATTCAAAAATATAATTTAACACATTATTGCACAAAATTAAATGTACTAAATTATTTAACTTAATATTGGATGCATAATTTTAAATCACAAATTATACATAATGAATACTATATGCACATAAATTTACAAAATTATATCCACACAATTACTGTATAATATTCATAACAAATACCAAAAAAATTATGAATATTCAAAATTATGAATTTTTCATAAATCATTCCATAATATGAAAAATTTCATAAAAATATTAAAATTGTGGATATTATGAAAATTTTATAAAAATTATAAAAACTGAAAATTTTATGAAATTTACCCCAAAACCATCATTTTATTAAATCTGGAAAAAATCAAAATTTTTTTTTTTAATTTCCTGCTCAGCCAAAACGGCGTCGTTTGGAGAGCCCCGGCGTAAACGACACGTCGTTTACAAGAGAGGCAGCCTGTCAACATACAAAACGACATGTCGTTTTGGTCATTAATGTCCAACGACTTGTCGTTTTTTAACCGTGAAACGAGCTCCTGAGTGCCCAAAACGACATGTCGTTTTTTATGACCCAAGCCAAACGACATGTCGTTTTTATCGTCTGCAACCAAAAATCCGGGTCTTCTTCACCCGAACGACCCGGTTTCAACCCGGTTTTGACCCGTTTCAGACCCGGCTGCAATTCTACCATCCGGACACCAATTTTGACGTTTCAAATTGCAGAATTCATAGAAATCGAATGTCTAAATGATTTCTAATCTTAGTTTCAATTAAGAAATGCTAAAAATCAAAACCTAAAAATCAAAAAATTTTCCAACCGTGCGTCCAAAACACAGGAAATTTTTCAGTTTTTCATGCAAGGCAGAGGTCGTTTTACGGCTTTGATGCCAAATATAAAACAAATAAAATCAATTCAAGCATGTTATAAACTGTATGCATATCAAGAATTAAAAAAATGAAAACGGAAGCGTGGAAAAATGTGTACCTCCAGCCATTGCCTCCTATGTATAACTGTAATTGTGGTTACCTTCTTGGTACTTCCAAGCCCTCTCAAAAACTCAATTGATGGTGTTGGTTTCTGAAAAGAGTTTTCTGAACTTGGGGACCAAGTTTTCTTTTCACAGAAAATAAGAACGTGATTTTTCTGTTCTGATAAAATATATATATCTATCAATTCCTTCCATCAAGGAAACCATATATATATAGTAACAGAAAATTTCAGTTACCAAAATTGGTTTAATGGGAATAAATATGAGGCCATTTATGAATAGCCGTTACACAATTAAATTAGTTTCAATTTTTTGAAACCGTTACAATTAAATTAAAAGAAATAACGGTTACATTTGCTTGTAATTTACTGCCTTTTGATCACAAACAATATGTAAATAAACTTTAAAGTATAAACGTTTTTTTTTTTTTTGTTCACATTCAAGTCAAATGTTTATCTTTCTCAATAATTAATGCCAAATGTGGTCAGAATTATTACAGTATTCCCTTACGGAAACAGAAAAATACGTGGGCCTTTTGGGAAGACTCTTTCGAAGCATAATTTGCTGTTCAAACGTTCATGTATATATGTCGCTCATCAGCTCAGCATATAAGTATTGCATATTAGCAACACTTGAGAGAGAGAGAGAGATTTGAAATTTGGCACGACGGAAACTAGTACAAAAAAAGAGTCATACTTTGTTTTCATGAACTATGATCCAGAATATGATCGCCTTTGAGCTGATAAGTCAGTAAACATCTATACATACACATATATCACTGTACAAAATTTGAACTTTTAATCACAATAATTTTTAGTACAATTTTT
Source organism: Artocarpus heterophyllus (assembly GCA_025403435.1). NCBI lineage: Eukaryota > Viridiplantae > Streptophyta > Magnoliopsida > Rosales > Moraceae > Artocarpus > Artocarpus heterophyllus. The sequence continues at coordinate 30,032,945 of CM046343.1, forward strand.
AGTCAAAACATTTTATTGTGACTGATATGTAATTAGTCTCAAACTTTAGTTTAAGTTTTGTTGTGATTAAAACTTTTATCCACGAGGTTTTTAGCCATGAAATGTTTCTGTGACTAAAAACCAGGTGCCTAAAAGTTAACAAAAATTGAACTAAAATTTGTAACTAAATGCAGATTAGTCACAACAAATGTTGTGATTAAAAATTTTATTATAACTAAAAGTTTAGTTTTTTTGTAATGTATATATATAGATAGATATATAATATTATGGTTAATATTGTCATCGATCTGGTATAGTACTTTTCAGGATAGTATTAAGATTTTTGTGATAAATGCTTCACATTTGCAGGTCAAAGAAAGGGACAAACGAGCTTGATTCATACCTGAGCCGGAAACATGACGAGATATTGGCAGGCACACTTGAGCCCGGCAGCTATAACAAGACATTGTCTTTGGTCATTGTTGATGGATTTTCTGTCGAGATCACTGATGAACAGGTGATGATTTCTAACATATACACACACAAACAAATCTATATGTGTGTGTGTGTGCATTAATTATATGTTGATATATTGTAACGTCCCGAAATTTATTTAATGTTAATGTACTATAAATGATGAATTAGTGTGCCATAATTAACGTTTTAACATTAATTAGATTATTTGGTTGGATTTTGAATGTTTGGTTGTTTTGTTAAATTGATGTGTTCAAAAGATTTCTTATTGTTTTAAAATGATGTTTTGAGTTTTAAAACACAACAATTTGTAAAATGTTAAAAATACTCCGTTTTGCAAAACCGTGGGCGGCACATGGTTTTCGCACAGTAAAACCGCCCACCGATTTTCTCTATTTATTTCTCTCTTCTCTCTCTCTCTCCTCACTCTCACGAGCTCTCTCTCTCTCTCTAATTTCTTCAAAAAAATTTTTGGTTTCCATTCGAATCCAAGCTTCGGAACAGCACGGAGGAAGCTCGGGGACGTGATTCGGCAACCGAGAACGCGGATTGAAGCTTCGATTCGAGGTTAGATTCGAAATTTCTAAACTTTTTTCAAAATTTTCGATTTTGTGTGTTTTTGAAATCTAAGCTTGTTTAAGCTTAGAAAACCGTGGATTTGTGTTAAATGAGCTTAGAACAACTAGAATCTAAACCTAGATTGAAGAAAAACGGATTGGATTCAAGATTTTTATTTTTCTCCTCTTTTTCTCATTTTCGGATTTTTGAAGATTTTGAGTTCAAATGTTGTTTAAATGATTCCAAACATGTTTTAGAATGTTTTTCTATCAACTATAGTTATTTTTCATGCCTGGGAATTGAGAAAAACAGGTTGGAATTCAGATTTGGATTTTGGGGATCGAGAAACCCGTGGCTGGGATTTCTGGATTTTCCCAGTTCGGCAGGCCGAAGTTCATGTTCGGCAGGCCGGAGTGATGATCGGCAGGCCGGTGTTCTTCCGATCGGCAGGCCGAACCTGGGGAAATGTTCGGCAGGCCGAACCTCGTTTCCGGCAGGCCGAACTGTACAGTTCGGCAGGCCGAAGCAGGGCGTCCGGCAGGCCGACCGAGGCATGGAAAATTTTGTGATTTTTACCCGATTTCACTGTTTTGAACCCTAATTTAAATCCCAACCTTATAGGATGATTTTAATGATACAAATGGCACACTAGGACATCATGAAATGATTTAGTAACATAGAATGTCTCAAACTAGATATTGATTGACTTAGTTTGTATCTAGGATCGTTCGTGGTTCCGTGGAGCTAACGTATAGCGGACCGGGATTACGGTGTGGGGTACCGGCACGAGTACTGAGGTAGGACTTCTATCCTATTTCTTTGGTAGCCTGGTTTTGAAATGATTTGGCTTTGAAAATGATTTCTACCAAAATGTTTTCAACGGTTGTTTGAAAATGATTTTATCGGTTATATTTTTATATACCGTGACATGAAATGAATTTCCTAATGAATGTAATTGACAATACTCGGTAATTGGGTTTTGAATGATAATGATAATAAACACATGGGCATGATGCCATATCAGAGATCGGGTCGTGATCGACCTTGGGGGCAGGTCCCGAAACCCAGCTGGGCCACTACGGTGGTGATATCATGGTTTGCCTAGGTAAATGTAAATTGGTGTTTTGATTTGACGAGTAGACTGTTCTGTGTCAGAACGGTTCTACTCAATTTATTTATTTATTTATTCAAGTTTCTTCTTGCATAACTCCTGATAATGCTATGTTTCTTTGCATTAAATTATTTTATAAAACTTAGTCCTACTGAGCCTTTCGCTCACGTTTTATCTGTTTTAAATTCCCCCCCTCTAGGTGGTTTCCCATTTAGGTTTGGAGAAGATTCTTCGGACCGAACTCAGGAGCAATAGGAGAATTTATTTACATTCTGTATTTATTAATCAAGGCATGTAAGACTTAACTTTATTTGTACTTGGACTGTAATTGTATTTGTGATATTGTCAGATCCATGTGTGTGCACAAGTTGTGGGTTGTGGAACCCATATTCGCGGTTTTTATTCAATTATTGTTATTTGTTTAATGATTTTAAATTCTTTATCAAATGTGGTGGAAAAATCTCTTTATTTCTTGCTTAATTGGATTTTTAAACCCTTAATTTCAATTAAATTCTCTTTTAATTAATCTAAATATTCCGCCACGTCACCTCCCGTACTCCGGGGCGTGACATATATATAGTACATTTGTACTTAATACTTTCTTTTCAATATGTGATTGTCAGGCCAAGATGCTTAGATCTGCGAAAGGAGTGAGGTTGGTGGAGAAGAATCAAGAACTTTCTTAATCATGTATTGGTGTTTTCTATCTGTTTAAGGTAGTATATATTGTCTACCTTTATATATATATATATATGTATATGATCAATTATTTGCATTTATTAATGGTACATGCTGGTTAATTTTATCCTTGAAATATATATGGCGTTGGATCAGGACAAGCTACGAGATAAGAATGTCATTACGATACGACCTATATGTTTTATTTAGTTTAAACACATCTAGTTTGGAGTTATCATGATTCTCTTTCTCTCTCTGCGCCCTAAAATATGATCCATGGCAAAGGACTCCGGTATTGATCTGGCAACATTGTTAATTTATTAATGAAGCTCTAAAAGTTTAGTTTTTTACCATCTTGTTTCTTCTTCATTTGTTCTTCAAATTAAGGTCAGAATTGGCAAATTAAAAAGAATCCCTTCAGCACTTGCGTATCAGAGCGCGCTCTAAGCTAGAGAGAGAGAGGATAAAAATATCAGTCTTTCTCGTCTCATTGGAATGAAGAGCCAGCAACATCAATTTTCTTAAGTACTTTTATTATTCTTTTCTTTCTTTGTTAATGTTTCATTTGGGTGTCTTCTTTTCGTCTAGGACCTTTGATATGCGTGTATATATACACACACACATGTTTGCATGCATATAATATATATATATACACGCTCACAAATACGAAATAAATTAATTATTGCTTTGTAATTTAGCAACACACACAAAGATATATATGTGTGTGTGTCTGAAAAGCCAAGCTAAACTGAAAGAAGCTAGCCCTCCCTGCGGTTACCCTCTTTTTCCATCTAGACCGAAAAATGAAGAGGGTGTTTGGCTAAAGGTGGTTCACCCTACAAACTCAGTTATAAACAGTGTAAAGCTATCATATGTTATAGTAAAAAGAAAAAAGTTGTTACAGTGTAAAGGTGTCACATGCTACAGTAAAATAATTCCCATCAATGATTCCCACCACTAGCCAAACACCTTAGAAGTAAACTGGGAAAGTTCATGAAGAAATTATTGTGTGTGATTTCTTAATTTCTTGGGGTCAGAGGAACATTAATGTGATCAATATTTCCACTTATTGGGCTTGTTTTCAAGAAAAATACGAGGAAATTATCTGTGAGAGTTTTGTTTTGTAGTTTTTTACTGTAACATGTGAGACCTTTACACTGTTCATAATTTAAACTAATGTTTTAAATTATTGTTCCAAACGCCATATTAAAGTATGGTTTTGATAAGATTAGTTACTGATTTGACCAGTATAATAAGTGTTTGATTAATACCATAAATTACTAATTAATCGACTAGATAGTCAATTACTAGATAATCGGATCTAATTAACAAGATACAGTTCTAAGATTTTTGAAACGGGTCATTGCGCCTAATCTCTCTTGTTTCAACGAGGTTAAAAGAACTGCTTCTTGTGACCCTGTAACTCGTAAAATCCCATTAGTACCCTCGACGATTGACCCACGTACTGTATGGACTTGTACCAAACGATGAGAAGTGACATGGGAAAGGAAACATTATCAGAAAGATAGCTAGATTCCTACAAGTAAATAAAAATCTGTAAACGTGAGGGACACTATTGTTTTGGTGCATGAATTCATAGCTAGACCAAGACAGCAGTAGAATTCCAGCCAATTGCATGCATATCTTTATCTAGTTAAGGCAATAAGGCTATGCGAAGAACTCTGCAGATAGACCCCCCAAAACGCTTCCATTTTTCAACAAAGTTTGAGAGAAGGCCTGACTTTGTGGGTCTCATTAGTTTATCTCTGCAATTCTATAGTGCAATAACGTCATTTTGTTAGGTAATTTTACTATCTCTGGCCCCCTAGTACTGTTTCACCCCATCGTTTTACTTTGTGGAAAACCCAAAGTTATATAGGATATATTCCATTCAATGAACCTGAAATTATCTAGGCACATGTGTTATATCAAAAAATAATACTAAAAGCATTGGTAATTTTCAACACCACGTACTAATAAACTTTGAATCTCATTAATTCACAAACACAAATAGGGATCAATTTTTATTTATTTTGTATATCAAAGGATATTGATTACTATATCATGGATGTTGATTCTGATGTACCTACTACTAGACAAGTTGATTGGTATAGGAAGGCCTTGATATCGAACAAGTTGAACATTATAGAATTCAACTTTATTCATTCAAAGAAAAAATAGTAATATTCCAAGTACTTTAAGTTAAACGTTTGGCTTGATGAAATGATCTTATAGTATAAGCGAAGGAAATTCAAAAACAGTCCCCTTAATTAGCTAAGAAAATAAAAGGGAAATAAAGAAAAAAAAAACTTACTATTTATTCTTTGTGTACCAGCGAACATGTAGCAGCAATGAATATCATATATAGCCAACTCTAGTTTTACCCAAAAAGAGCACTATAAATCATATATCCTTCTGTATATGTATATAACACATACAATTCACAAACGCGCACCTCATATATATCTTCTTTACTACGCATAAATGGTGATATATATAGGAAACCAGGGCGCAAAAATAGCTTTAAGCATACACACACACACACACATATATATATATCATCACCATGTTTCGTATACGATTATTAACATACATCATTCATGTTGTAGTATTAATATGCATGCTTGTGTATATGAATATCTGTGTGTTGATTTTACGTGACGATGATGACCATGATCAAGACATATTTTGTCCACTCTACCTAAGGGCTTCGAGCTCGCCGTCTCCGGTTGTCGCCAGAAGCCCTTGAGGCAGAGTGAGCAATAAAAATGCCTTGGGGCTCCAATATTAGCAAGCGTTACATATAAAAAAAAAATTTGACCAAATGACAAGAATTAAGTACGATTGAATACAAGGCACGGTTTGCTGGTAACTCTCCCCCTCCGGCATCTTAAAACCATGCACCCAATTGTCTTCTCTTGGGGAACTAAGAAACGTGGATTGCAATGGTTTAGAGGCCTTTGAGGGAGAGTTCAGCAACCAATGCCTTGGATAAAAATATACAATATGATTTATTCATTTGAGTTTTTGTCTATTTGTTTTTCTTGTTTCTTGAAGAGGAATGAGGTTGGAGGACTCTCTTTTATAGGCCAAGAAAGAAGAGAGAATCAGAGAAATATGCATTTTAAGATCAAATTCGTGGTGCAACTATAGCTGACAATAGCATTAGTTTGGCCTTAATTTGGTGGGGTCCACATATCTTGGCACTTGATATTTAGTGGCAAGAAACCAGATCCACCATCTTGCAATGCTTTTTCAAAGTTCAACCCAATATTATTAAAATTAGATTGGTGATCATCAACCTAACTGGCTCCCAAAATATTGAACACTTTTCTTTTCAAGAAACTAGCACACACAAATCAATCAAATTATAATTATTTTTAAAACATATTATAAAATAAATATATAAAGTTATATAAAAACGTGATCAGAAGTACAATTGAGTGAATTTTTAAAAAATGCCAGTATTCAATTTTTAACTCAAATAACTTGGTCCTTGGACTTGATGGCTAAGTTAAAAATTAAAATTAGCCTTATTCAAGATTGTCAAATTTAGTACGGCCATAGAACCATCTGATGGCTACAGCCATAAAGTAAAAGAGAGGAAGAAAAGTAGGGTTGGCCCTTAAGAGCCTCGACGAGGCGATTAATATTTTCTTTAAACAAAGAATAAAGTAGCTTATGGTAAGGAATCTCAACCTTATCTCTCATCGCAATAAGGTCAAAGCACTTAGAATAAAATTCTTTCCTGTTTGACATTCTCCTCTATTAATCTTACTTTTCTGTCACTTTTATTTATGCTTTTATATCTCTCCCATGGCCAATGAAATATCTTCAAATTGGATAATGGGGTTCCTTCAAATCAGTCGCAGTTTTGTGTAACATTGAATCTGTGCCAGAAAACATGGGGACCAAAGCGCGGCGGTACCGTGATAGAGGAAATCCAGGCCAATGTTTTCATCGCACGAGGTTGAGAACCTTGCCATGTGTTATGTGGCAAACGGATTGAAGATGCTTCAATATTCCCTCTCGGAATTGATTATATGGAGAATAGATTCCGCTTACTTATCTCTTTATTTGTGTCTGTTTTTACATCCCTTTGATAATATTATGTTATATCAATTAAAGTATTTAATATAAAATTTTAATTGATATAGATATAATATTTTAATTGATATGACGTTTTAGTTGATGTGTCACATTATTCAAGGGGTATAAAAAGGATTACGAACAAGTAGGTACATGAGTTAGGAGCCGATTTTGATGCATAAATAACGTCTACTCAATCAAATTATGCCATATCATTTAAAATTTAAAGTGTTCTTTAGTTGACCTTTTCATGCTTGTTTATCAAATAATTTGCAAAAATGAGGTTAATTAGACATCATATGGGACACTAAAGATTAGACAGGTGATTTGAAACCGATAAATCAAATTTATGGAGAATCTCCTCCTTGTGGTCTAACTTGGATGTTGACCTCGACTCATCGACCCAACCCTAGCATGTTTATCGGACCTAATATGGAGCTCGGTTTGTAGGGTAGAACCTGATTCTAGTTCTAGCTCATAGGCCAGATCCAATTATCGTTCTTAATGAGGTTCCAACACCAATTCCATCTTGGGAATGTTCTTGGCTTGACCAATGTCACGACCTAAGATTTTTGTTCAAATTTTTTTTTTTTAAAAAATAACTTTTTGTTTTCTCGATGGAAAAGAATTAAGAACAATTAAAAAATAATTAACAAGCATGCTTTAAAACAATCATTTAAAAAAAAAGCAAAAAAATGTTTTTTTTAAAGAGCAAAAAAGTGTTTCTTAAACAAGCAGAACGTAAGTTCTCATTTTCTAAAGTCTCTTTCATTTATAGTTGATATTTAAAGTGTTTGGTAAGTTTAAACTAAAATTTTTAGTTTAAACACTATAATACGTGAGAGCTTATATTGTAGTATTTTTTTTTTGTTTTATACTATAGTATATTAGAATTTTACGTTGTTTTACTAAGCAGCCTAGTTGTCCCCTAGTTGTCAATATGATATGTTAAGGGCTTTTTGTTTTTTTTGGCTTTTTTGAAACCTTATTGGCGTTATTCATTTCTCGTCTCTCATGCCTAAGAATCGTAGTCGTTTACGCGGTTATTGTCGTTTACATGTTGGCATCGTTTTAAGCAGTGACTAATCTACATCGTCCTTTTTTACATTTTGTCGTATTTCAAATGTCCTTGCCGTTGAATATGTGTTGGGTATTTCATGTATATGTGTGTGTATATATCGTAGTGGCATAATTGTTTGTCGTTGTTTCTAAAGCACCAGCGTTCGTGGTGGATGGTTATTGGTGTTGTGAGTTATTCTCGTTTGCATTGATCTATCGTTTTTATAAACGTATTGTCGTTTATGAAGTTTTCTGCTGTCCTTTTTGAGGTGATGTCGTCTGGATGTTGTTGTAGTATTTTTGCCGTTGTATGATACGTTGTCGTTTCTAAGATTTTTTAATCGTTTGTGAGATTTTGTTCAAGTTCCGTTCACGGTCTACTCAAAACCTGAATTATTTGTCGTTTTATATATATTGTCATTTTTATATATTTGCTTCGTTTGAGAAGGACCTTAGAAAAACAAAATTCAATTTGCTACAAAGTACAATTTTTATATATTATAGTGTAAAGTCAAAATTTATTGCAATATAAAATTATTATATATTACAATTTTTAAGTTCCAGTTGATTTTTCAAACACACTCACTGTGGTTTCGTTTATAATTGATATTGTCATTGCAATGTTATTGTCGTTTGTATTTCCCGCTCGTTTATTAATTTTTCGTTTACAAGAAATTAAACTAGTTCTCAATTATTCACGGGAAGAGGATGGAATACGGCAAAAAAAAAAAAGAAAAAAAAACCGCACAAAGCCCTCTCATTTTTTTCCCCTTCTAAACTGAAATCCATTGGTCAATGATAACAAACTTCCGTTCACATCACCTACAACAATATTTACTGCTAAAAAGTGGCAAATAAATCTTTGGTAGGAAGTCAGCTAATAAGCCTCAGACAACTATTATGATATTTGAAAGAGTAGTTTAAACTAATAGATTGAATTATGAACAGTATAAAACTTTCATATGTTTTAGTAAAAGTTACAGTATAAAACTTTCATATGTTACAGTTTTCAAACCTAAACTGATGATTTAAACTATTCTTTCAAATACTATATATATCATGGTGAAGTATATGACCATTTTTGCTATTTGAAATCTTTCCCAATTCAAGCACCAAGAGAACGGGTTTTTTTTTTAATTATTAAAGGAAATTGCACCAATAATACAGTTTCAATCTTTAATATAAAAAATAATACTTTAAAAAATATTAAGTACATAGCATTTTTAAATCACGTGTTCTTTTTAAACATTTAAATTTTCTATTTTACTCCCTTCTTCTTTTTCTTTTCATTTTTGTTTTTTGTTCTCTTTTTTTGCTATTTTGTCTTTTTCTTTACTTCATTCTATACAAAAATAAATTTCGTTTTAATTTAAATGAAATATTTACTAAACACTGTTACATTTTGGTTTATTTATTTTTATTCTTGATTAATAATGGCCTAATTCCTTCCCTTCTCCCAATTATTAGTCACATCTATAACAAATTATCAAGATCAAACAAATAAGCCCATGACTAATACAACTATCTCTATCTCTTTTTAAGCAATTGTATACTTGTAAATATTTGAAACTAGGCTAAGGAACGGAGGGCGATTTTCGAGACTGGTAAAATATCCTGGACCATACCATTAATTATTGTCGCTCAATTATTAATGGGAGATTAAAGGTCCATTTGTTTAAGTATTCCACTGAACTCTTTAAATTCAAATTATTACAATCCTTTGCATACATACAAATCAATTGAGTCTTTTGAATTTAAATTGTTAGAGTTTTAATTTCCCTAAACTCTTGAGACTCAAATATGTTTGTTATAGTAAAAGTTGAAATTTTCTATCTTACATTTGAGAAAAAAAATCATAACTTCTTCATTTGATGTCCGATTGATATGATTCTTTTTTCATTATATTCCTAATGAAGAGAGGAATAAATAAAAATCTATATTTAGGATCATGAACATTAAGTTTCGGTTATTTGAACATGATTTTCTTCAATATCATTAGAACTATCAATCTGTTGTTGTTCTTGAGAGAGCAATCAAGCTTGGAGGAGAGCTACTTGTTTTGTACATTAATTAGCCTTAGGTTGAGTAATACGTATATCAGTTTATCTCAAGGTTTTTCATGATGAGAACCATTCATTGCAATGTTATCATTATCAGATATGGATTTAGAATTGTTTTTCATATCAAACTCATAAATCCGAATTTTCCATTATAACCAAGAATAAAAAGAGCAGAAAATAGATCATTGTTTGACTTAGCAATCCTACAAGAATTTAAAATTTTATCATTAGAAGTCATAATTCCTTTTCCAGCAGTATACATCTTCATTAGAATTCTTTGATCTAGACTTCATCAAAATGGCTCACGATTATTATTCCTCTCCATGATTTGATCATCACCCTCTCTATTGTTGTGAATTAGACGTCATGATTCTATCGAGAGTAAAATATATGAAACGAAATAAAAACAAAGAAAAAAACATACGAAATTTATAACAATTTATCCTCAATGTGAGATTGCACCCACTTTTAGTTGCTGTAGAAATTCACTATGATGAAAAAGTTTACAAGAAAAAATTACATACACTACTCTCTCTCTCTCTCTATAAGTTTTTTCAAGCATCTCTCAATTGTTTGAGTTACACAAATAAGATCTATCATGTCCTATTTAGTGGAGTACACAAAAAAAGTTAGTTTTCTAAAAAATAAATTGTTGATTCGCGACTCAACGCTGCAGTTTCGGCTTCCCTGCTTGGGAAATTTTGACCCAGTGCTACGATAACGAACTCTCTACCACAAGTCTTGGAACTCTGTCTGTGTAGCATCATATCGATCTATTTAATTCTTTGTGTAGGTGATAATTCGTTGGACATAAATTAGACTCCACATTTTTTAACATCTATCGGGTTTACATCATTTCTAGTTTGGCAAGACCCTGTCCCGCAGAATTTAAATATTACTATGAGCAAAAAGAAGGAAGTTGCTCATATTCAAATTGATAAAAATCCCAGAAAACTGTTTCTATAGATAAATGCATATTAACTAAAATTTGCCTAAATTTCCAAAATTTCCTTCCAATTAATAGTTTTATTAACTCTCAATGAAACTCTGGCAGGTCCCACAGGCAGTATCTCCTAGAATTTACAGATTCCACTATTATCAAAATAAATTGAAAACAAACTCATACTTATTTAACTGAAATTTACTAATTTAGTAACCATAATTGCAATCCTTAAAATTCCCAGTCATGCATATTGATTTAGTTAAGGTAACAAGGTTATATAAAAAGAGCAAACATACGTCGGTAGGCTCAAAATACTTCTCCAATGCGATAAACATGAAAATTACTTGGAGACATTATCAGTACTAAGTAGTAATACAACTCATAAAAGACAAGACCTACTTTTTATTTATGCGTGCTGTTCAATACCACCAACACCCTGTAGCATTGTTGGATAAATATCTAGTTGGTGGAATGCCCGCAAGAAACAAGAATAATAGATGTTACTATGCAATGAATGTCTATGTACGTTTGATCATAAAATACTAAGCGCATCATGAATTAAATATCTTATATCGAAAGATAATGCTCACGAGGATCGATTCTGAATTGTACGTACTAGCTAGGCAAGTATAGGGAGGCTCTTGTGCATAATAGGTTAAGCCTAACAATCTTATTTGATTAAGATAATTCCAATGTTTATTTATATTTTTATTCTTTTAAAGAAGCTTTCAATTCAGTTATCGAGATCTCATCAATTAGACTCTTGATCTTCTTAGGATGATCAACAAAGTTTAAGTTGAAAGACGATGACATTTGTCTCAGGGTTAGACAAGAAAAGGAGATGGAATTTGGCTGAAATTGATCATTATCATACAAGTACTTGTATTAAGATCATAATGATATAACCGAAACACATAAAGAGTAGAAACAACAGATATATATATATATATATATATATATATATATGTAAACTAATTGTCCAAGAAGTTATTTTGGCCTTACATGCAAAAACATGCGGGCGCGCATATATACATACACACACACACACACACACATTCACACACACGCGCGCACATATATATATATATCAACTAAAAGAAACTTCAGCTAGATAATATATGTCATTAATATTTGCCCCCCAAAAAAATAAAAGATAGATATGCCAAAAGTATTCAAGTATAATATGAAACAAAATCTCCAAATCTCACAAAAAAAAAAAAAAAAAAAACACAAATAACTAACTAACAACAAAAAGATATTCAAGCGCCTGAGGATTAAACTCCTTCTACAATGGATGACCAATTCACCTTGTCTAGATGCATAAATTAATAGGTTAGGCCTTCATGCCTCGTATGATGTCTTTGTTGAAAGTTAGAATTTGTCTCGCATCTTCAAATTATTAGGCTGTTATGATGTCTATAATTTTTGAGATGGATTCTACCGAAACGCATTTATCAATTGAGTTTTTCTAAATTGATGGCTAAAACTTCTTAAACACCTATGGAAACATAATTTTAGAGTACTTATTTGAACTGCTTTGTGCTTTCACTCTTGCTTATAAGATCCAACATCAAGAATAAGTTAGATTTTTACATTACGTATTCATTATTATCATGAGGATCAGAGAACTTTCATTTTGGTTCATGCCTAAGCATATGAAGGCAATATTAATATTCCTTCTAATTATTCTTGTAAAAAAAATTAGTCCAGAAAAAAACTCGGAAAGAAAGAAATTAAAAAAGGAAAACGAGAATTTAGTGTAATAAACCATATCATGGAACAACTCACCCGATATCCTAAAAAGCTAGAAGAAGGCATTATGTAATTGTAAGCCCTAGTACTAATTAATTATTCTACGAGAAGTACAATTTAATTAATTACCTTATGATCATGAGTTATTCTCAAATCTTTTATCCTTTGAATCTCCCAAACCCTAGAGTGAAGTTGGGACTTTCGGATATATTTGCTTGGATTTCGGCATCCATTGATTTGGTGACGATGATAATGATCAAGGCACATTTTGTCCACTCTACTCATAAAGGCTTCAAGCTCACAAGTCACCGCTGTCTCTGCTTGAAGCCTTTGAGGTAGAGTGGGCAAGCAAAAATGCCTTGGGGCTCCGATATATAGAACAATACGTTACGACACGCACATGCACACCCATGCAATATTGCAAGGCACAGTTTGCTGCGTACTCCCCTCGAAGGGCCCCTAAGCCATGCCCCATGGTTGCCTTGGAGAAGCACCATAGATTGCGACAGTTAAGAAGCCCTTGAGGGGAGTCAGCAACCCATGCCTTGAAACATATGGTATTATGTTTTAATTCACTCATGGGCTAGCTTGTTTAGTTTTTTGGTTTGGATTGTAATTTTTTGAAGAGGAATGAGGATGGAAGTCCCTCTTTTATAGGCCAAAAAAGAAGAGAGAAACTGCTATGATCATAAAATGCCATGTGCTGCAACTAGCGACATGGTATTGACCTCATTGGTGGGATTTTGTTTTTTATTTTTTATTTTTTTGAGAAAAAGTGGTCACTTACTTTTATTGTGGCAAAACCAGATCCGCCTAGTTCATTGCGTTGGTTCTCTAATTTAAGTCCAACCCTATATTATTAGATAAAGAATATTAGTGATAACAGGCCCACAGATACGCTCCCAAATCCTTGAAAACCACCCCTTTTCATCAAAGTTCATGTTAATAAAATAAAGTAATAAAATTTTGTGTAAAGAGAAGTACATGTTCTAGTAAAAGAATATGTTCTAGTTTCTGAAATTTGTAATCTATTTAAATGTAAGCTTTTGTTTGTCAACTGGAATAATTAGGCCATGCGGACTAATTAGGTTAGTGTTATACGCGTGCTCCTGCTCAAATTTTTAAAACTTAGATTTTCATCCTTTTTTTAGAACTTAAAATTTTAGTTTTGTTCTTATTTTAAAAAATTACAATCTTGTCCCCACAAAATAATTAAAATATAGTATTATACATCTACGAAATAATTGAAATATATTATTGTTCCTTCACGAAATAATTAAAATTTGTTATTGCACCTTTATTTAAGAAGAAAAATTATTATTATGTCCCATTAATTATTAAAATATATAATCTTATATCTCCATTTAATAAATTACTATTTCTAATTTCTACGTAATACTTCTAGTCTTATATTGAGAAAAAGTTTTAGCACGCTATTTTATATATAAGGGGTTTGACGATTATGATTTATGACTTGTACGATAGCGTGGGGAAAGAGAGTAGGATTGGCCCTTAAGAACCTTGACAAGACGACATTTACCGGTTGTTTAGTAACGGTTTTCACCACAAATTTAGTTTTGAATAGTGTAAAGCTCTCATATGCTACAATAACAAAAAAAAAATTACTACAATGTAAAAACTCTCACATGCTATAGTAAAAGTAGTTCTAATCAACAGTTCTTACCACCGTTCCAAACACCACCTAATAATCCCTTTTCTTTAAACAAAGAATAAAGCAGCTTATAATAGCAAAGAACCTTTTATATACATATATATATATATATATATATATATATATATAATTCTTTCCTGTTTGACATTCTTTCCTAATCCTACTTTTCTTTATATATGTATGTGTATATATATATATATATATCTTACGTACACACACATACATGTATATGCGTTTTACATATATCTTGTAGCCATCCAGTGGAATATCTTCATATTGGATAATGGGTTCCGTAAAATTCTGCCACAGTTTTCTCGAAACAAATGAAACTTGTGCAGGAAAACAATTAGGGGAGCTCAATGGTCACAGGTCAGCAGAGTGATGTATGCATTGGTAGTGCTTCAAAATATTTTTCTAAAAAATAGCAAATATCTGCAAGTAGATGCTCCAAAATCCTCCTTCGAGTGGAGGAATATATCGTCCCTATATATGGATTAGTAGTATTTAATAACTATAAATAAATTGTATAATTATCACTTTAAAACTTTAAAATGTTGCCTATAGGTCTTTGACATAAACAGATAATAAGAACATGCTTAAAATAACATTCTACAGTTTTAGTGTAACATCAAATATTAAAAAAATATAGTCATTATCATCATATTATAGTTCACAATCAATATATAACTAAACACAGTTACTACAACAGTTTTATGAATCTTACATATTTGAACAAAAATATAGATAAAGCTAAGATATTCAGGCACGACACCGGCATTGTTGTCATCTACTCCTCTCAGACAAGTTATATTGAACTCCGCCTAAGAGATAAAAATATAATAGGGATGAGTATCGAGATGCTCAGTCAGGAATGCCATAACTCACCTTTAGGTTTTATTAATTACGACATTAACTCTTGCATGGTTAATTAGTTTTCAATCATTATTAATCTTATGAAATTCATTATGATTATATTTTGTGGATACCTTATGTTAATCATTATCGAGTTTCATACACATAAATATATATAAATATCATGATTCATCAATGTTCTTAGGTATCCACATTTCAATAGAGTATCTCATCACTCAACTCATTGAAACCCAGTTGGGTGTGCTTTTCCACTCTTCAATCATTCCAAGAGTGTCAGGTAAGGGAACATTAAGCCCAAAATCCTCACTAAGTCGTTTCCCATACAGTGTGTTATGAAACTTTCGACCCAAGCGAGTGTCATTACCTCCCTTCTATTTACCTTTTAGGATATTTGTACCCAAGAACGTAACCATTTCCCTTTTCACGTCTTACCATTCCTCTAAAACTTTCGTTATGTATAAAATCAACATTTCCTAACTATGCTTCTCAATTATAACAATACATGTCAAATTAATTCATTCTTGCTGTACAACACATGATGAGTTCCACAATATTGTGTCTTAAGTAATATTCATATATGTTCAAAATATCATATACATATCTTGTAATATGAAGAATCAATTTTAATTAATCAAAACCTCACAAAAAAGATGAGTAATAGAATCATTGCCTCTTTGCAAAAGATCCACTGATAACTTTTAATTTACAAAATCAGGTTCACTACGTAAGCTTTAAATACGTCGTTATCCTAAAACATATAAAAATAATCATACTTAACTTAAATCCTAATTAATAATTATGTTAATTTGCCATTTATTTTTATTAGTGTTTCATAATTATTAATATACTAAAAATATGAATATCAAATTTTTCAACTTAATTTTAATAAATTATGAAATAAATAAAATAAGAATAAAATAAAAATATACGAATTTTACTTTGGTATAAAATGTGTAAGAATGGATTTTTGAAATAAATAAAACGATTTTAAAATATTTAGAAATAAGGCAATTAAAAATTTTTATGTTCATTAAAATAAAATTATTACAAACTTTATAGAAAAATATTTATTATTTTCAAAACATAAGTTGTCAGATAACTATTCTTGTCCCAGTGGTTTGGTCTTTCTTATTCGTCCTTGAGATTAGGGGTCTAAGCCTTACCTGAAGCATAAAATCGGGCCTTTGCTTTTATTAAATCTCCTTTTGAAAAAAGGACATGTCGTTTTTCCTTTATAGGGAAAAACGACAGAAAGTTAGAAAAACGACACAAACCTAGAAAAATTTCCAGATGAATTTTTTATTGTGCTTCACCCATTATCAATCAAAATTCAAGTTTTTAACATGTTTTTAAGCTTAAAAACGATTTATAATCATTCACAAACATCAAAAGCATATTTCTCATAAAACTAAACACAAATTTAAATCAAAGTTAAAGTTTAGAAAATCTAATCTCAAAACTTAGTTGAAAAGTCTTATTTGATCTTGAAAATCCCTTAGTTCCCTTTATCAATGAGTTGCAAGAATGAAGTTTATGTAATTTTAGTTAAAAATGGGTGGAATTTTGAGGTTTAGTCTCTTGGGTTTTTCTTGGTATGGTGGCTGTCGTGGGAGGAAAAATGAAAACAGAGAAGAAAGAAAGAAGAAGAAGGAAGTGAAAAGGGAGATAGAGAAAGGGAATTAAAAAGAGAAAAAGAAGAAGGAAAGGAAAAAAATAATCAAAATCCAGTTGAATGCAGGATACTTGTCTAAGAGTTAATGAAAAGCAACAAAGAAGAAGATGAACTCCAAGTCTCCATCAGAGTTGGTGCGTGAAATGCCAAATGGCAATTTTATAATTAAATAAAAATTCCAAGGGCATTTCAATAATTATACTAAATAACTGTAGGAAAATTTTAAAAAATTAAAAATAGGTAGAAATAATAATATGGAATAAACTTTTAATGCAACAAATTTTTACAAAATTTAAATTAGCACACTAATAATTAAATTAAGCACAATTATACCTATTAAAAATAACGGGTGTTACAAAAAATGACCTCTCTATTGTGGGAGCACTTTTCATGATGGAAAGACAATTTGAAAACCATATCCCCTTTAAACTAAGCACCCAACCAAGTAGGCCAAGAATGACAACCGATAAGACCAAACTGAGAACACTTAGGAGACCAATCCGAGAATGTCACCATATAGGCTGAAAAGGCAGGTCTAGAAGACCAATCCAAGAAAGCCATCGACTAGGCTGAGAAGGTCAATCCAACAAGGTAGGACGAGAAAACTACCAAACAACTCCATCAAGTCCAACTAAGGTCCGACTAGGATCAATCTGACCAAGACTAGGGTCTTTCTGACTAGGATCCATCCAACCAAGATCAATTTGACCAGGACTAGGATCTCTCCGACAAGGATTCGTCTGATAAGGATTAGTCCAGCTAGGATCCATCCGACCAGGATCCTTGGATCCACCTGATTAGGATCAGTCTGACATGGATTCGTCCGATGAGGATCAATCCGACTAGGGCCAGGATCAGTTTGACTAAGATCAATTTGACCAGGACCAAGATATGTTCGGCCTAGATCCGTCCGATCAAGATCTGTCCGAGTAGAATCAGTTTGATCAGCATCAGTCCGACTAAGATGAATCCCACCTAGCCAAAGTAACCATAAAGAACAACGTGATACTGGGAAGATGGTCGGATCCTGACCAGATCACATAATAGTGGATCATAGCCAAAGACCAACACGTGACACCATTTCAACCCTCCGTTGGGTAATCTTTACTACCACAAACTGTAGATTTCACGACAATTTATCACTTCTACAAATTGTGGATTCCACGACGGTTATAAACCGTTATGGAAAAATTTCACAACGGTCAAAAAACCGTCGTGAAAACTTCAGTTGTGGTACACCATGGAGTTTTCACGACTATTTTTTATCGTCGTGTAATAGAAAAATTGCCGCGAGAAGTGGTAAAAAATGTGGTCATTTTTCGCAACGGTTTTTCATGAAACCGTCGTGGAATCTTTAGTTTCCACGACGATTTTCCAAGAAACCGTCGTGGAATCCTTAGGTTT
The DNA here is from genome assembly GCA_025403435.1 of Artocarpus heterophyllus. Taxonomy (NCBI): domain Eukaryota; kingdom Viridiplantae; phylum Streptophyta; class Magnoliopsida; order Rosales; family Moraceae; genus Artocarpus; species Artocarpus heterophyllus. Next base: position 30,051,269 of record CM046343.1, read on the forward strand.
CCACGATGGTTTTTCATGAAACTATCATGGAAACTCAAGGATTCCACGATGGTTTACCATAAAGCCGTTGTGGAATCCTCGAGTTTCCACGATGGTTAGAAATACATAAGCTTCCACGAGGTTTTCTGAAAAACCGTCCTGGTAGCTTGATATTCCACGACGGTTTTTTAAAAAACCGTTGTGGAATCAAGGAGCTTCCATGAAGGTTTTTCACAAAACCGTAGTGGAAGCTTATGTATTTCACGATGGTTTTTTAAAAAATCATCGTGGTTGCTCCCGCCCCTTCCATGACGGTCTTTATTTTGCGGGCATAACTCACCGCACTTTTTTCGCCTTACCAGGACCGTTTTTAGGAAACGGTCATTAAATAAAGGTCATCTAATCCAAAATTTCTTATAGTGCTTGATTCTTTAAAGATCGTGACAGCTGTTGTTGGCCATTTACGCTTCATACAGTAGTCCATTTGGATTACAGGTTAAACCTAGACTACACCCAAATCTAAGCTAAACTTTATAAATAGGAGCATCAATTCTGCCATAAAGGTGTGAGCATTCTTCCCTTTCCTATTGTATCTTTCCCCTTGCTCTTCCTAGTCAAAACACTAACTTGAGCATAAGAAAGCTCTTGGCAGACACCACACGGGTGTCCGCTTACTTCGAGGCCTTCTTTTATCTTGGAGATTCGACCAGATTAGGCAGAACTGGAGAAAATAGGGAACTTGACCATCGTGCCATCCCACAAGTGGTATTTTGTCAATCTTAGGCATCAATATTTTGCACTAAAAGGAGTACCCTATGCCTTTCCAGCAATTTCATCTATCCCCCCAACCTTTTCCAAGGAGGTCAAAAGATCAATGGACTTGAAGTTCACCTAACAAAGTGTTGGGAACCCCATAAGAGGTCCACTGAGTCTGACCATGTCTATTAGGCCTGACCACAGGTCCACCAGGTCTGACCATAGGTTCATCGAGTCCAACTAGGAGTCTAACCACAGGTCCGACCAAGTATAATCAGACTATGTCTAGTTCGACTAGAACAAGGATCCATCTGACTAGGATCATTAAACTAGGACTAGTTTAACCAAGACCTATCTAGGACCAATCCAACTAGGTCTAGTTCGACCAATCCAACTAGGTCACGATTCGACCGACCAAGAGGTCTCAAGTTTCAAAAAGAGTTTGACTAGGTCCATGAAAGGCTACGACCAACCAAAAAAGACCAAGTCTCAACTGCGGCCAACTAGGTCCAGAACAAAGAGTTCAAAAAAGCTACGGCCACTCAAGAGACCTCAAGTCTAACAAAGAGTCTGACTAAGTCCAACCATAAAAGGTCACAGCTGATTAGAGAAGGCCAAATCTCAGCTATGGCCAACTAGGTCTAGAACAAAGAGTCCGAAAAGCTACAGCCAACCAAGAGGCCTCAAATTCGATGAAGAGTCCAACTAGTCCCATGAAAAGCTACAGTTGTCCAGAGAAGACTAGGTCCTGACTACGAGCAAGGAAGTTCAGGATAAAGAGTACAAAAAGGCTATGGCCAACCATACGGCCTTAGGTCTAACGAAGAGTTCAACCAAGTCCACGAGAGACTACGGTTGACCAGAGAAGACCAGGTCCCAGCTACAGCCAACTAGGTCTAAAAGAAGAGTAAAAAAAGGCTATGGCAAACTAAGAGGCCTCACATTCGATGAAGAGTCTGATTAGATCCATGAAAGGCTAAGTCTGACCAGAGAAGACTAGGTCTCAACTACATCCAACCAAGTCCAGGACGAAGAGTCCAAAAAGGCTATAGCCAACCATGAGGCCTCAGGTCCGACGAAGAGTTTGACCATATCTATGAAAGGCTACAGTCGACTAGAGAAAACCAGGTCCTCGCTACAACCAACCAGGTCCAAGATGAAGAGTCCAAAAAGGCTATGGCCAACCAAGAGGCCTCACGTTTGATGAAGAGTCCAACCAGGTTCACGAAAGGCTACTACGGACCAGAAAAGTCCAGGTCCTGGGTACGGCCAACTAGGTCTAGGATGAAAAGTCTAAAAAGGCTACAACTAACCATGAGGCCTCAGGCCCGAAAAGAGTCCAACCTGGTCCATGAAAGGCTATAGCCGATCAGATAAGACTAGGTCCTAGCTACGGTTAACCAGGTCTAGGACGAGGAATCCAAAAAGGCTATGACCAACCAAGAGGTCTCAGGTTAATCAAAAAGTCCAACCAAGTCTAGAAAAGCTACAGTTGACCATAGAAGATAGGTGTTGGCTACACCAACCATGCCCAAGACTGACTATCCAAAAATACCCATAAAAAACATATGTCTGGACTACATCAATACTTTGGTGTTAGTAACTCCCATCACCAAAGTCTTAAGAGAGGGGGCTATTATTGTAAAGGCATTTTTTATGATGGAAAAACAATCTAAAAACTATACCCTCTTCAAACCAAGCACCTAACCAAGTAGACCAAGAATGAAGGTCGAGAAGACCAAACCGAGAAGGCTTAGGAGACTAATATGAGAAAGTCACCATGTAGGCTGAGAAGGTAAGCTAAGGAGACCAATCCAAGAAGGTCATCGACTAGGTCGGGAAGGTCAATCCAATAATGTAGGATGGGAAAACAACTAAACAAGTCCATCAGGTCTAACCAAGGTCCAACCAAGATCAATCCGATGAGGACCAAGATTTTTCCGACCAAGATCTGTCTGACTAGGATCAATGCAACTAGGATTAGGATATCTCTAATCAGGATCTATCTGACTAGGATTAGTTTGATCAGGATCTGTTTGACCAAGATCCCAAAATCTGTGTGATAAGGATCTGTCTGGTCATGATCTGTTTAGATAAGATCAATCCGACTAGGACCAAGATCTATCTGACCAGTATCCGTTCAACCATGATCAATCCAACTAGGACTAGGATCAGTCAGATTAGGATCTATCCGACCAGGACCAGGATCAATCCGATTAGGTCTAGAATCTGTCCGACCATGATCCGTCTAACCAAGATTAGTTTGACCAGATAAATCCTACTTAGCCAAAACAACCATAAAGAACAACCCTGTGATACTGCAAGATAGTTGGATCTCGACCAGATCACACAATAGTGAATCATACCAAAAGACTACCACGTGGTACCATTTTAGCCTTCTGTTGGGCAATCCTCATTCTTCGAAGATTATGACACATGTTACTAGTCACTTAGGCTTTATACAATAGTACCCTGAGTCATAAGTCAAACTTAATCCACGTCCAAATTCAAGCTAAACTCTATAAATAAGAGCATCAACTCTACCACAAAAGGTATGATTAGTCTTCCCTTGCTTTTTCCAGTCAGGAAACTGACTTGTGTGTTGAAGTACCCTTGGTAGAACCAAGCCGATGTCCCCTGACTCTAAGGCCTTTTCTTATCTTGCAGATCCGACCAAACCAGGCAGAGCCAAGTAGAGCAAGCAACTCGACCACAGTGCAATCCCGCATGTGGTGTTGTGCTGATCTTAAGCATCAATACTCTCAAATATGGAAAATTTTTTAGTACCATTGTGCATCATAATTAATAGAGAGTTAATCTTAGGTTACATGTTGTGAGATTGACCATTGATCTTCATTAATATATATGGTGCATAACACAACTAGTGTTCCCTTAGCATTGTTGCTTGCAATGAGTACCTTTTTAGCCATGTTGGGTTATTTAGCCCAAACTTGGGCTTTCATAGTTTTTCTATTTTTTCTAATACATTTACTTAGCTAATAAATTTATTTATTAATAGCGTTTGATTGAAAAATACTCCAAAATGTAATATTTTATATGTTAGATTCACCCTATGTATGCCTTAGTTATGAATTAATGTGTTAATTACTCTTTAAAAATTACATATTTGCAATATTATTATTTCCTTAGTTTTTAAAGATTAAATATTTATTCTTCACAAACTCTAAAGTTTTTAACTTTAAAAAAAAACTTTAAATTTAAATCTTTCCAAAAAATAAATATATAAAGAAAAATTATTGTGAATTAAAGCATAAGATTTATGTTAATTTATTCATTATTTTCATGCATAGGGCTCAAAATGATATCATTAAAATAATTATTATGTAATTGTATATTACAAAATATGATATTATAATAATTATTATGTAATTATGGTTGTTTTTAAAATATTTTAAAAATTGTGTTGAATTTTACGCAGGGTAATTTTTTTTAAGAAAATTAAAATTATGCTATACTTTAAAAAATATATTTATCTACGTCACACTTAATAAATGTTGTGCTATATTACCACTAGCAAATTTTTTTTTTAAAAAAATAATTTGAGTGAGTTATTTAAATATTTTTTCTAATGAAATCTAATAGACAAACCTTGACACTTTCTCAACTCTCTATTACTATTTCTTTCTCATCTATTATAATATTTTTCATAGGCATAAAAAGTTACAAATATATATTTATAAATAGTAAGTTTCAAAAAGGAGACATTTATGTAAATTTCTCAAAATTTTCAAGGAAAATTTTCAAAAATTTTATCTTTTTAAACTAAAGGATAGGAGGATTTGAACTTTTCATCTTCAAGTGGATTTTATTTTTTGAAACTTTCTTTTTACGAATGTCACATACGTTTTAGTACAACACAACCTAAACATATAATATAAGTGTAGTGTAGCATTAACAAACATATTTTTAAAAAGCGTGGCAGAACAGTATTTTTTTTCTAAAATTTTTGAGTTGATGAGACAAATCGCTCAATTATATTTATTGAATTACAATATGACTTTAGCTTGTAAATATTCTACATAAATCCAAATAAAATTATATATTATAAAATATGATATCATTAAAATAATTACTATATAATTGAGGATATTTTAAATATTGTGTTAAATTTTAATTTCAAAAACAATAATTTAGGTATGTATTCTAATTTTTACAAAATTTTTTACTTTGGGCTGCTACTGGTATTTTGCCCAACCTACTATCGCACTGAGCCCACATGACCTAATTTTTCATCTTTCCATATTCCCTTAATTTTGGAGCGGAAATTGACATCGGCTCCATGATTAGGGTTTCAATCTTCCATGAGATTACATTGATAAAAACCAAAAATTTTAGAACCTTTTGAAGGGCTTTTGCTTGAATAACAGAGTAGGAATGGCTTCGTCACCTCCTCCGAAGCGCAGGAGAAGAAATCAGACCAAAGACGGTGCAGATGACACGTCAGCTCCGCCATCTCCGACCTTGAAGAAATTATCCCCTGTGGTCGTCTTTGCTCATGGCGCTGGTGCTCCCTCTTCTTCCGATTGGATGATAAGGTCCGTTTTCTATTTCTTTGATTTATTCGTCTTCAGTTTACATATAAGTACACTAAGATATGGTTCTCATGGGTTTTATATAAAGCTGAAAAATGAAAAAAAGAATAAAATTATTTTTTATCATTATATAAGATCTTTAGTTCAATAAAAGGTTACAAGAGTTGATTTAGTTACTTGGGTCTCTGTTGTATGATTAATTAAAAGGAATAAATGTCCAAAAGAGTTAAATTTTATGGTTAAATTGAACTCTTTTAAGAGATTCAAATAAAGCCTCAAAGCCTGATTTTGATGCAGATGGAAGGAGATGCTGGGTAAAGCACTGCACGCCGTTGAAGTCGTTACCTTTGACTACCCATGTGAGTTTATTTTCATTACAATAAAAAAATAATAATAATATGGTGTCTGTTTTATGTGTGTGTGTGTGTGGTTATTTGAAGGTTAAAGTTCCAAAAAGATTAGCTGAGCTAATATAACAAATAATATAACAAACTTGGCGCCATGTAGACATGTCTGGTGGGAAACGGAGGGCGCCTCCTAAGGCGGAAAAGTTGGTTGATTTTCATGCCGATGTTGTTAGGGACGCTGTTGCTAAGTACCCTGGTCATCCATTGATTTTGGCAGGGAAATCAATGGGCTCAAGGTAAAAGTTTTTCCTTGTTTCTTAGACGAATCATCTTTATGGGCACTCACTCATACTCGGTTCTGTATACAAAGAATACTCTGTTAATTTGTCCATTTTGTCACCGTTATGAAAAAAACAGTTTTCTAACAACTCACTCATGGAGGGCCTTGTCAATTTACAAGAAGCGATTTTCATAAACTCTACTCTCTTCCCTTTTCCTCTAGGAGATATATTTGTGCAAAAGAATTACAGGTTCTCTTACTATTACATTTAGTGCATTTTTGGTAGTTCAGAGGCATGTGCAATGATACCTACAAATGGTAGTGCTTACTATTCTTTAATAGTGTTTAATTTTCAATTTTTTTTTTTTTATTGTGGTAGAGTTAGCTGCATGGTCGCCTGCAAGGAAGACATTTGCGCTTCAGCAGTAGTTTGCCTGGGATATCCCTTAAAGGTTTGCCATTATTCGTACGTCTCATGTCTACTCATGTTTACATATCTTGCGAATATGTCAAATTTTGCTCTGTGCTTAGTAAATTGTCCAATCATGTGATTGGAATTTAGATATGGAAGTCAGCTGATGGAAAATTATTTTTCTTAAAACGATGACTAAATTCACAGGACAATTAGCAAAAATCCATTCTACCTTCTTTGCAGGATCTTCCTTTTTGCCCCTCTCCTTTTACTCTTAGGAAGGGTAGAAATTTGGGGAGGTTGGGGTTGAATTGTTCATCAGGTTAGCGGACCCTTGAACATGTCATCAATTATATACTAATTAGAATCAATTTCAGGGCATGGGTGGAGCAGTGAGAGATGAGATTTTATTGCAACTTAAAGTTCCCATAATGTTTGTGCAGGTATGTATTCCACTACAAACACGGTTTTGCTCTATGTAGTGGTTTATTTAGTAGTTTCTTTTTGATTTACTTTCTATTGACTGATCACTGATGTATCACAGATTCTGATTTCTCTTTTATTCTATACCATCTAAATTGCATGAACATCATGTTGAAATTACATGAAAGTTGCTTCTTCGTATTTATTATTTCTCATGCTTCTCTTGCTCAATTGCATGCTACATGAATTCATGAAGGGTAACAAGGATGCGCTCTGTCCACTGGATAAGCTGGAATCCACTCGAAAGAAGATGAAATCTGTGAGTGATGTGCATGTGATTGATGGTGGAGATCACTCCTTCAAGATTGGGAAGAAGCACCTGCAAGCCAACGGGTCAACGCAAGAGCAAGCTGAAGATCTTGCTCTTCAGGCCATTGTTACCTTTTTGACGGAGTCTCTTGGAGGAAGTTAACACTTTCATTTCATAGAATAGGATGGTGGGTTCTTGATATGGACTCAAGGGCTGTCTCATGCTGTCTATATTTTGTTTCATGAGACTATTCCTTCTGTGATGAGGTCTGTGCTTCTCGCCGAATACTGAACGGTTTTATTTCGCTATTTAGTCGAGGGTTATGTTGCCTTCGTAAAGTATGGACCCAAAGGTTTCAATGTTTGTACAAGATGTTGCACTTGTCTTGTTGTATATTTGTGGTTTTACCTACCTACTTTGGGCTAAGAGGTTTGTAACTTTGTATGGTTTTATGGGGGTGTCCCGTGTAAGTTAATTAGTTTTAACTTCATTTCCTGCATTTTCTGATATTGTCGTTATGTTTGGTTTTATATTTGAGCCTAACATTAGAATCTAAAAGAACCCCCAAATAAAAATTTCCAGGCTTTGCGATCGCTTATTGACGAAGTCTGCACCTTCCTTGTTGATAAATAGCCTTATTCAGGAAATACGTATGTGTTCGCTCCTACGTAGGACTTGCCACATTCTATGAAGCTTGGCATTTGGGCATCCATCCTTATTTATCAGGTTTCATATGCTTGGTCCTTTCATGTTGTGAGGAAACTTGAAATTGATGCTCAATAATAGTAGAAGTTTGTGCTGCTGCCGCTGCGGCTCCTGTTACCAACCCTGTATTTTGTGCTGCTGCCGCTGCGGCTCCTGTTACCAACCCTGTATTTCTTCTAACACTCTTCTCTTTCTTCTTGCAATCAGTCTTCTTCTTCTACTATCTGGCAAACCAGAGTAACCATGAGCTGCACACTGTCTGGCTATCTGGCTGTGGCCATGGCTGTGGGTGTAGGTCGTCTATTCGTGGGTTGTTCCACAGCCAGAGTTGCTCCATCGAGTGGCCATGGGTCTTTATCCTGGAGTGGTCAGGGTAGTTGATTTGGAGCCTTGGCCATGCTAGGATTTTTGGTTATAGCAGTTAGTCTGGGATTAAGCTTTGTTGTCATCTTTATATTGTCCGTACAAAGGAGTCTGGTTGCCAGTGACTAGATGCCCTTTATGGTATGAGCCATTATTGTTTAGTTTGTAACCATACAGGGCTGTTTAAGGCTTTTTTACTGGGAGGTACCATTTGTTGGTTTATAACATTGCATTATGGCAATGGTACTTGGCAAGCAACTGAGATTACAAAGGCTCTGCTTAAGGATTGTTTGATGCTGCTTATGATAGTGTTTGAGCAGTTATATTGGCAGAAGCAATATAATTGGAGAGTAAAAATTGTAATCTAAGAATATAAAGTAAAAAATTATAAACAAGACATAAATCTTTACCTTTATCTTTACTATATTAGAAACGCCAAACGCGTGTTAGCCTTGCACAAAAAAAGCTCATCGGTGCTTTTAATATAGTAAAAATAAATTAAAAAAATAACATGATAATTAAAACTTAACACCGGATAAAACCTACAAAATTACTCATGCACCTGGGTTTTCAACTAGCATTAGAGTGAGTGATGTTGGAGGATAGTGTGAATGCTATATAAACGGCATGTCGTTCTTTGTGATTTAGCAGGCGACATGTCTTTTTTATGAACGATACGAAGCTTTTGATGGTAAAGGACACGTGTTTTCAGTAAAAACGACAACGGGCTTTCAACACAAAGGCCTTATACTAACGATAATAATAGTTCAATTAAAAGAGAAATGATCTATCCATTAAAATTTAAAAGGTAGCAAACTTTCAGAACTATATAAACGGAATACCGTCCTTTTCCTCATAAACGGAATAGCCAAATTAATAACTCAAAAACATGTCGTTTTTACTAATTAAACTTAAACGACAACAAACTTGATAAAGAAAACAGCACCCAAAAAAAAAAAAAAAAAAGAAGAAAAGAAGAGAAAAGAAAAACAACAAAAGCAACAACAAAATTCAATAATATTCAAAAGACATGGTTTTAAATTTTAATTCTAGATAAATTCAACGGTCTAGTCGTTATGTGTAGACAACAACAAATTTTATTAAAAAAAGGGCTTTTTCTTAAACGACTAAAATAACGACAAAACAAATAACGATACGTCGTTTTCTACGTAAAAAAGTAGTAACCTTTGGGAGTCGAAACAAGTTGTCGTGTTAAGGCTAAAAAAGGTATGGTTTTTATTTTTTTTTTTTGAAACATGTCGCCTTGTAACAAACGAGAAAACCATGGCAAAATTCATCTTTATTAACCTTTCTTTTCAATCATCCTTTATTTTATTTATTTTTCCAAAACACATGTCGACTTGTAACAAACGAGAAAACGACAGCAAAATTCAGCTCTATTAACCTTTCTTTTCTGTAATCCTCTTGGTCATGCTTTGCTTGGAATTTGTGGGGAAAGGTAAAGCAGTTTGAAATATCTTTCTTGTTTCATATAGGCATTCACACCAACCTTGAAAAAAGAATGAAATTAAAAATATTGATTTAAAAACATGTGAGAATTTTATATTGTAACAATTTTTTATTTTTTACTGTAATTATTAAAAGCTGTTTGTTTGTTGAAACCATTGGTTTTAACTGAGATGCCAAATCACCAATGAATGGTTCCAATTGAGATGCCAAACCACCAATTAGCATTGGATTGACTGTTTGCTATTACTGAGCTAATAATTAATCAAAGAAACTGTAATAAAATTACCAATTATAATCATTCATGTCCATTTGAATTAATTACATAGATTTTTTTGGAATTACAGATAAAAGAAAAATAGTTTTATCCATAATGACACAAGCAAAAAGCGTGTTTGTTCTTACAAGGGCACAAATTACATTTTTGAAGCCCTGTCATGCAGTTAACATTGGACTTCTGTACTATCATTATTTTCTCCGGCCAGTACATGCAAATAATTATTTCTTGGCAGTTGGCTTCTGCTGTTTGTTAGTTCACCACGTAGGAACTTCTCCTTTTGCTGCTCCAAAATAAGAAAATGCATGGTTAGAAAACTCAAAAAATTGTTAGTACTTACTAGAAGAAAAGATAATACCTGAGAAGTTGATATGTTTGTGAATTAATATTTGAGTAAAGATCTATCTCAGATGATTCACTATTAATGACGCAAGACACATTAAATTTGATGTTTAGATATGTTAATTTGTGTCTCAAACGTAATTAAGTTATATTAGGTATTGAATTTTGAAGATAAAATATTGAGTGTCTACAATACATCTTTTTTTTTTTTTTTTTTTTAAGCGTGTATATATGCAGTTCATATTTTTTCAGATATTGCACAAAGCTTAAAAGCGATCACATTTGGTGAAATTTTTACAAGTTCTGTCAAGAAGCAACTGACGGCATTTTTCAACGGCTCAGTTATTTTTTTTTTCATCTAATGACTAAACATAATAACATATATTTTTATAGGCCGTTTGGAGAATCAGTTGAAACAGACATTTTGAGTTTATGGACTGCAGCATATTAGAGTTTTACATTATAATTATTTTATGTGTTTTACTATAGCTGTTGAAAACGTTATACTGTTCATAGTTAGAATTGCTAAATAAAAACAGATGTTTCAAATAGAGGGTTACTTGATTTAACTTACAAGCAACTTTTGTCGCTGTCAGTGCCGCTGTTGTCACCGCATCTCCTGTTGCAATTTTTGTACTTCTTATTGATTCTCATGTTCTTCTTGTAGTAATCACCCTTCATCTCGCTCTTCCCATGGCAATTGGCCACATCATGAGAAGCATTATAGTAGTGTTGTTGCCCTGCATGGCCACAGTCATGACCCTGATCACCATGGCCATATTGGGGTTGGCCCATACATTGGTTCTGGCCCAGGCCCGGATTGGCCACAATCACGTGGTATTGCCCGTAGGTTTGACCATAGCCACGGTGGCTCATATTGGGCTTGTCCATGTTTTGGTTGTAGGTTTCACCATCAGAAACAGAGTAGTGGCTCATATTTGGTTTGGCCATGTTGAGGTCATGAGTGCAGTAAGCAGCCGTACTTTGGTTGCCAGCCATTCCATTATAGTATGAAGCGTTGTCTTTTGGTTTGTGGCCATAACAACCCTCAAGGCATTTTGTTGGTGTTGGGGAATTAGGCGACTCTTAATTCCAAGGATCGCAAGAACGAACAATTACAGAAAATAAATAGGATAAAAGAAGAAAAGGAGACACCAAATTTTTATACAGGTTCGTCCAAATTTGAGACTACGTCCTGTTTCTGCCGCTTGCAGATTCCACTATGATGAAGGAGATTACAGATTACAAGAGCAGTTTCTCACACACTCACAAATTGTGCTTACCAAAACTCTCTTCTATCTAACACCCAATGGGAATTTTTTCTCTCTCAAGGATGGAGCTCTCAAGAATTATGTCTCTCACAAAATTATGCCACTCACAATTTTCACACACACAACCGTAGCCACCTTATGTCTATTTATAACCAAAGGAGGAGAAAATAGCAACTAATGGGAAACCCTAGTGGTTTCCCGTTTTTGGGACCTTTGAATTCGACTTTGATTCAAAACACATCGCACAGCATAGCGCTTCAGCGCCGCGGCGCTCGAAACGAGCGCTGCGGCGCTCCCCTGCGGCGCCTAGGCGCTCTTCACCTGGCGCCTAGGCGCCATCCTCACGATGCCTAGGCTTAAAGCCCTTGGCGCCTAGGCGCTTGCCACATTGCGCCTAGGCGCAATTCACCTGGCGCCTAGGCGCTCTCCACATGGCGCCTAGGCGCCCTCATCCCAGCGCCGCGGCGCTCTTCTGCCAGAGCCGCGGCGCTTGCTCTCTGCCTTAGAGGACGCGATTTTCTCCCTTTTTCTTCCTTTTGCTGGGTTGTTGACTTGATTTGGCTCCACATCTGCAACAATCTCCCACTTGGAGACTAATCAATCACCATGTCTCCAACTGCAGCGGCAACAACTTCTCACGCCTCATGGAGAAGTCCAACTGAAGTTGCGCAGAACTTCAGTTTCTCAATCGGAACCGTCTTGGTGAGCATATCTGCGGATCCTTTTACCACCCACCTTGCCTTATACCGTTTGCTGCCAGCACTTTTATCTTTTACCCGGTATACCCTCTTGTTGTGCAAGGACTTTTTACCCTGTGGTAACTTTGCCAGTTGCCATGTCTGATCCAACTCGTCCCTCATGGCTAACTCCCACTTGACCGAATCTCCAGCCTCCACGGCTTCATCAAAGCTCTCTGGCTTACCTCTATCGGTCAACAAGATGTAATGCAGAGTAGGGGAGTATCTCTGCGGCGGTCTTATTGTCCTGCTAGACCTCCTGACTGGTGTGGCAGGAGTCCTCTGGTTTCCTTCTGGAGCTATGTTTTCCTGGTCTTCAACCTCTGGATTTTGCACCTCCACTTCAGGCAGATCCTTCAATGGAATCACCTCAGGCTTCTTGTCCTCAGAACCTGAACCCCTGGAGTCCGTGCTGTCTCTGTCCTTATACAGAACACCTTCGTTGAAGATCACATCCTTGCTCCTGATAATCTTCTGACTTTGGTCATCCCAGAGACGATAACCAAGCTCAAGTCCGCCATAGCCAACCAGAAAACACTTCTTTGACTTGGCATCCAGTTTATTTCTAGCAGCAGAATCAATATGTGCATAGGAAACACAACCAAACACTCTCAAGTAAGAGAGATCCACCTGTTTATGGCTCCAGACATCTTCCGGTAGCTTGAACTTCAGCGGTGTGGATGGACTTCTGTTTATCAGATGAGCGGCTGTGTTAATTGCCTTAGCCCAAAACATCTTTGGCAGCCCTGCATGCAACCTCATGCTTCTAGCACGCTCGTTTAAAGTCCTGTTCATCCTCTTAGCTACCCCATTCTGTTGTGGTTTCCCTGGAATGGTCTTCCTCATCTTTATCCCATTCTCAGCACAGTACCGCCTGAAATCTTCACCTAGGTACTCTCCCCCATTGTCAGACTGCAAACACTTTACCTTCAAATCTGTCTCGTTCTCCACCATGGCTTTCCATCTCTTGAAAGCATCGAACACATCAGATTTGTTTTTCAGAAAGTAAACCCATACCTTCCTGCTTGAGTCATCAATGAACGTCACATAGTAGTTTGCGCCACCAAGGGAAGTCACCGGCGCAGGCCCCCACACATCTGTGTGAACAAGCTCCAATCTCCTGGACTTAGGCTCTCTACCCATCTTTGAGAAACTCACTCTCTTCTGTTTACCAAAGATGCAGGCTTCACACAAACTGTGATCAACATTTCAAACCCGGCAGTTTTCCTTTGCAGTGAAGCACCTTCATACCCTTCTCACTCATGTGACCGAGCCTATAATGCCATAGCTCGGTATTCGCAGCAGAATCAGCAACTGCTAGGGTATCTCTGCAACTAGAGTTCATGTAGAGAGTTCCAGCCTTGCGTCCCCGAGCAATAACCATCGCTCCTTTCGTGACTTTCCAACCTCCACAATTGAAGGTTACTTTATGTCCATCATCATCCAGTTGCCCCACCGAAATCAAGTTGCGCATTAATTTAGGAACATGTCTCACCTTATGAATCTTCCATACCGACCCATTAGGCATTTTTAAACTGACATCTCCAATGCCAACTATATCCAAAGGTTCTCCATCAGCGAGATAAACCTTACCATGATTTCCAGCAACGTAGTTCTCCAGGACATGACGGTGTGCTGTGGTGTGGAATGATGCTCCTGAGTCTATCACCCACGAATCAAAAGAACTGTCGACAGACAAGATTAAGGCATCCTGTTGCTCTTCAGTGGTGGCGTTAGCTGCGTCATTGGTCTTGTCTTCGTTCTTCCTTGGAGCCCTGCAGTTCTTTTTCAAGTGGCCCGTCTTCCCACAGTTCCAACACTCCATGGTCCTACCATTCCTAGACTTGCTTCTCTCATTCCTCGACTTGCCTCTCCTGTCATTATCCCTGTTGGATTGCCTGTCAAGTTTCCTGCCCCTATTATCAACATTAAGGGCCGAGTTCGACGAAGAGGCTTCTCCTGAGTCTTTCCTGCGAACTTCTTCCGCCAGAATAGAATTTCTGACATCAACAAACTTTAATTTGGCATTCCCAAGCGAATTTGTAATGGCCACCCTCATGGGTTCCCAACTGTTTGGTAACGAGGCCAAGAGGATTAGAGCATTGATCTCATCATCGAATTTAATCTCTACCGAGACCAATTGGTTTAGGACGGTGTTGAAACTGTTCAGGTGCTCTACCACCGAGGCACCTTCAGGCATCTTTAAATTGAAAAGCTTCTTCATGAGATGTACCTTGTTATTGGCTGAGGGCTTCTCATACATCTCTGACAGAGCCTTCATCATCCCTGCTGTAGTAGTCTCCTTCGCAACGTTGTGGGCAACGTTCTTTGACAAAGTCAAACGGATCACACCGAGTACCTGTCTATCAAGGAGACTCCACTCCTCATCCTTCATGCCTTCGGGCTTATTACCCAAGGGCAAGTGCAGTTTCCTGCTGTATAGGTAGTCCTCTACTTGCATCCTCCAATAGGAAAAATATGAACCATCAAATTTGGTGATGCCGGCTGCCATACCTCCTTCTCCAGTCATCGTTCTTGATCAAAACCTCCTCTCTGATACCAGTTGTTGGGGAATTAGGCGACTCTTAATTCCAAGGATCGCAAGAACGAACAATTGTAGAAAATAAATAGGAGAAAAGAAGAAAAAGAGACACCAAATTTTTATACAAGTTCGTCCAAATTTGAGACTACGTCCTGTTTCTGCCGCTTGCAGATTCCACTATGATGAAGGAGATTACAGATTACAAGAGCAGTTTCTCACACACTCACAAATTGTGCTTACCAAAACTCTCTTCTATCTAACACCCAATGGGAATTTTTCTCTCTCAAGGATGGAGCTCTCAAGAATTATGTCTCTCACAAAATTATGCCACTCACAATTTTCACACACACAACCCTAGCCACCTTGTGTCTATTTATAACCAAAGGAGGAGAAAATAGCAACTAATGGGAAACCCTAGTGGTTTCCCGTTTTTGGGACCTTTGAATTCGACTTTGATTCAAAACACATCGCGCAGCACAGCGCTTCAGCGCCGCGGCGCTCGAAACGAGCGCTGCGGCGCTCCCCTGCGGCGCCTAGGCGCTCTTCACCTGGCGCCTAGGCGCCATCCTCACGATGCCTAGGCTTAAAGCCCTTGGCGCCTAGGCGCTTGCCACATTGCGCCTAGGCGCAATTCACCTGGCGCCTAGGCGCTCTCCACATGGCGCCTAGGAGCCCTCATCCCAGCGCCGCGGCGCTCTTCTGCCAGAGCCGCGGCGCTTGCTCTCTGCCTTAGAGGACACGATTTTCTCCCTTTTTCTTCCTTTTGCTGGGTTGTTGACTTGATTTGGCTCTACATCTGCAACAGTTGGCATGCCTCATAATTAGCGTTTTTTGTAGCACTGCATTGAAGGCATGATGAAAAAATTTTAGGTATCTTAGGAGGGTTTTAGGGCTCTGGTTTGTAATTGCTTGGTGCTTTGATATATGCTAGTGTATGAGAATTTATTTATAGCCAAGGGCCAAATAAGTGTATTGTTTCAATTTTGCTTGTGTCATATAAAGAGTCGTCAAAATGTTTAAACACCCTTTTTTAACTTCATAGGGTACCTTCCTACTTCAAAACTGTAGATCCCAATCAAAAAATTGACTATATACTAAATTAGGACCTACTGTTTTGTGAGTAGTAGGGTTTTAACCTTTCGAGGATGAAATGAGTTTTTGAAAATGATTAGGTTCCATGTAATCTAAGACAATCTACTTTTGGCGTAGAGAAAGTTTTGTGCATGATTAATGCGATGCAAAGTTGCTCTAATCTAATTCAGATGAATTTGTTCTCTTTCTTTGTAGAGCAGGTGAATTTGCCCACGTTGTGCTTCTTTTTCTTATTTTATGATATAATAACTTGTTTTGGAATTCGAATATCTATTTTTTTATTCAACCTTATTTTATGGCACGTCATGAACAATGGAAATTGGTATCGAATAACTTTTTTTGTTTTTTAATAAAATTAAGGTCAACAATGGGAACTGAAATAATGAGTCCAAGGTATCAAAATTTAGCCAAAAACGAAGTCCAAACTTTCAAAACGAAACAACATGTCGTTTACTGTAAACGACGACAAATTTGACACTGAAACATAAGATGCGTGCGTTTTGAACAAACAATATATCATGCTTAAACGACATAAAATTTAAATACGAGAAGCAGTGTGTCATT
This sequence comes from Artocarpus heterophyllus, assembly GCA_025403435.1. Lineage (NCBI taxonomy): Eukaryota > Viridiplantae > Streptophyta > Magnoliopsida > Rosales > Moraceae > Artocarpus > Artocarpus heterophyllus. Next base: position 30,067,689 of record CM046343.1, read on the forward strand.
TCTCATGATGAGCCGCACTAAAAATTACAGCAGAAAACGTTAGTTTGGCTGGTATATGACTGCTAGTTTAAAGAAACGATGCGTCGTTTGGCCTTACATTGAACTACAAAATGAGATGGCGTTTCTTAATTTTTAGACCAAGTTTTAAACAGTCACAGTCAAGGATCTGATCACCAGACTTTATATAAGAAATGGAACTTTACACTTTTTTTTTTCTTTTTTTTCTTTTTTGCTCTCTGAAAAGTTTACTTTTAGTTTATAGACAAGCTTTCAAAGTTACTACAAACCCAATGTCAGTTATAAAGCACAAACGACGACAAAAGGTGACATGTCCTATCCATACTTGAAAAATAGAAACGTTTAGAACAAAAGCTAAGTCATTTTTTTAAGTATGAAAACTACGTCATTTTTCTCATTGAAGGGCATCGAAATTATGGGCAAAACTAGACGTTTTTCACCTTAATTGAACGACAACAAACTTAAGAAAATGGGGAAAGGAAGGATTCACTTCAGTGTTGAGTAAGCATATATATATATATATATATATATATAAAACACAGATTTCAGGTCCAACATTTCCCCTCTTAATAGTTGAAATACGGATGTTGGCTTAACTCTTTGGTTTTGAGCAAACAATCTACTCAAAATTTTGATAAATGATCCACAATGATTACTTATAGAGAGTATCTAGGAACCAAATTCTAACACCAAAAAGTTTTAACCGTTACAATGTAAAGTAAAAGTATGTTATAATTTAAAATTTTTATATGCCATCGTGTTTAAGTTTTAACTTTTCAACTTGGTTTCAAACACTCTAATTGATGACTATAATATTAAGTAGATTTTTTGGAGTTTCAAAGAAAAGGAGGAAGAAGGATTTTGGCATGGTCCTTAATTTGTCCATAAATATAGTCTTATTCATAATCAATATACACACACAATATATAGATGTGTTTGTTCTTACAAAGGACACACAGTATTGCATAGTAAGTCTTCTTTTTTTTTTTTTCTAATACATATTTGAAGCCTTGTCACCAGGTGATAGACTTCTATTAATAAATACTTATTTTCTCCCAGTACATTTGATTAGTTCTTGGCAGTTGGCACTTTATATCAAATCTGTTATTCATCACATGTCAAGTGCTCCTTTCTGATCTGCAGAAAATTAAGAGAAGGCGTGGTCAGAAAGCTTAAAGTTGTTACTGATTAAAGAATATTCTAAGGAAAATTGATTTGTTTTATAATTAATGGAGTGTCCACTTATCACCTATTATTAATGACACAATACTTTTTATTAGTTGCAGTGTTCTTCCAATACTTTTGGACATTTGCTTTTAGGTACTATTTTGTGTTTCCATACGTAATAAATTGTACTCTTGTCAATTTTTTTTTCTTTTTTTTTTCCCGATACGTATCATGGAGTGTATGGAAATGCATGCTAGCTACCTTTTACGAGCATCTTCAGTCGCTGTCGCTTCCACTGCTGTCGCCGCAGCTCCTGTTGAATTCCTTGTACTTGATCTTGGTAAAACTCTTGTTCTTCTTCTTGTAGTAATAATCACCGTCCATCTCAGTACTCTTCCCATCGCAGCTAGCCACGCCATGAGAAGGCCCGTAGTAGTATTGTTGCCCTTCATGGCAACGTCCGCAATTTTTTTTACCGTGGCCATATTGGGTTTGGCCCATGCCTTGATTCTGGCCCTGCAGGCCCGGTCTTCCATGGTCATGTAGTCCATCACGTGGGAGCATTAGGCCTCATATTATTGGGCTTGGGCATGGTTTGGTGGTTGTGGGGTTGACCATAAGAGGTGGGGTTACATAGGATTTGGTCATAATGTGGTACTCTAAAGAGTAGGCCTGGCCGTACGAGTCATGGTACGAACCATTGCCATTTGGATTGTAGCCATAACAGCTATCAAGGCATTTTTGTTCTCAGGTCTCTTCGGCAGGTTTGTAGCAATACTGCATTGAAGACATGAGGATTGATAGACAGATCAGAAAGAGGGAAGTTCAGCGCTTTGCTTGGTGCTTCATATGTTAGTGTTTGAGGATTTATATAGCCAAGGGCCAAATAATTGGATTAGTTTAGTTTTTAATAATTATTTTATATAGGGCCAAAATGTTTAGATTCCATGTAACCTAAGATAATCTACTTTATTTGGCCTAAGAAGGATTTGTGTTTGATTATGTGATGCTAAGTATCTATTTTAATTGAGATGAATTTGTTCTCTTTGTTTCGAGAGGAGTGACTTGGTTTAGTTCTACTTCTTGGTCGATTGAAAGAAAGAAAAAAAAAATATTGGAGATTAAAAATGTCCACGTTGTACTTCCTCTTTGATAATTTAAGTCCCAATTTTGGAATTCGAGCATCTAGTTTTCTATTCAAACTTTGACACCCCGTTATGAACAATGGAAATTGGAATCGAATATCTGTTAATTAATTAATTTATTTTTTAATCCAAGAAATAATGTTAATGGAAAAAAATGAAATGCCCACCACGTTTCAAAAAATAAAATAAAATAAATGTGTCTACCACAATCCCAGAATTTTCTTAAATAATTTGTTTTAGGTTGGGAGGAAGAGAAAAGAAAATTTAATGGGTGGATTTTGATCATCTTTAGAGAATAAAAAGGACATAAATTGCAACACGAGAAATGTATTATAAAATAAAAGAGCATTACTATAAAGCAATGATGGTGCTAAACACTATCTATTAATAGATAGCAGGTCCTATAATGTGGGACGCAAGAGTGAGTCCCGCAATATAAGACCCACCCTTTATTAGTGACGATGTTTCATAAACGTGAAGACTACTGTTTAAATCGACAATAAAGATTTTGAAACAAAAATGACATATTGTTGTCTCGATATAAACAAAATAAATTTTTGATGTACACTGTCATGAGCCTATATACGAGAAACTATTTAAACATTGAAAGAAAAAAGTTCAAGGGGGGGCATCTACTCTCGTCTATGTGTGGCTCCCCCCTTGATTTTAGGTGATTTCTTCATGTGATGAATGTTGTCAATGTAATTTCAAGTTTTAGATACCAGATTTATCATAGCTCTTTTTCTTTTTAATAAGGAAGTATATTTGGCGAAAGAAAGAGAAAGAGATTGATTGAAGAACAAATGATTAAATACTGTACGCAATAGCTTAAATACTAAGTTGTGGTAATAGCACTCTGCAACTAACTTCTAACAGAATTAGTTCTAACTGTGCAAAAGGTTCTCTACAATTAATAGACAAACTAATCCTATAGTTGATACAATACTTTCAACAACCCTCCCCAAACTTGTTATAAAAAACTTTTCTACAGTGAGTTTAGTTCTTAGTAGAGGATATTGAGAACTAGAGATGGCCTTGGTAAACACATCTACAAGCTGATCTTGTGAGGGAACATGTTCGACTTCAATCCTCTTTTGTAGTCCTTGTTCTTGTACAAAATATTTATCCAGTTCTATGTTCTTTCTTTGAGCATGTAAAACTAGATTTGTAGCTAACATCACAGTACTTAAGTTGTCACACCAAAGGGTAGGCGCACGAGAACAATTAATTGTAGTTCTCTAAGCAAGGATTGAATCCAGGTGATCTTTGCAACTAAGTTTGCAACACTACCAACTCTATCTCAGTTAATGATCTTGAAACTTGTTTCTTTGAATTCCATGAGATAAGATTTGTTCCAAGAAAGAAACAATAACCAGTTGTTGATCTCCCATCTTCTAAATTAGATTCCCAATTAGGATCATTAAATCTTGTCAAGGCCAAGTCTGTTATTGTTCCTTTTCTCTAATAAAGTTCATACTCTAAAGTGCCTGCCAAATATCTCAGAATATGTTTCACTGCTTTCCAACGCACCTCTAAAGGGTTTCGCATAAATTAGCAAACCTTGATAACACTAAAGGCTAATTCAGGCCTTGTAATGGTAACATACTACAGTGCACTAACAACACTGATTATCAATAGCATCACTGCCAAAAGAAGCAAGCTTCAAGCCATGAGCTATTAGTGCACTCATTGCTTTAGCATACTGCATTTCAGCTTTGCATAATAGATCAGTGACTTATTTCCTTTGTGACAAATGAAACCATCACCTGTTTCTTATACCGAGATACCAAGGAAGTAGTTAACTGGACCAAGTACTTGTTGGCTTCAAGGTTTCATGAAGCTATTTTAAATCAATTTTGATGATAACAAATATAATTTTTGTTTATATGTGCTAATATGTTTTTTTCAGCTAATGAAATTCTTGAGTGTTGAAAAGCATAAGTTTTCAACCAAAATCAAGTAATGAACATTCAAGAAGATTAGAGCTATGGATGCAACAAGGAGTGGACTCACATGGACTTGAAGATTTCAAGACTTTATTAGTTTTTAGTCCAAAAGTAAGTGAATGATTCTTATTTGGAAATATGATCAAATTATGGCTCAAATTCACACACATAATGCATCCATAAGTGTTTTTAAACTTTGCATATATATGTTCATAATATTTAAAATGTTCTACTATATGAAAAGGTGTTAAAAATACATTTAAGGTACTTGAATAGGTTTTTGCAAAAACAACTTTTTAGAACATTTTCTTAGGTAATTTTGGGCAATACAGATTAGCCTGCCGACCATTTCTAATTAGCCTAGCAATGGCCCAGATTGGCTTGTAGATTGCCCTACATCGGCTTGTTGATTCGAGGGCTTATAAGGGGTTTGTAGAGCTTCTGATGGCCTGCTGATCCTGGTCTTCGGCCTGTCGGTGGTTGAATGTTCAGCCTACAAAACTGCCAACCAGCCTACCAATCAGATGACTGTTTGAAGTCTTGATTTTCAAGTTTCAAACTTCAGCCTGCCAAACCTATTGTCCAGCCTGCCAAACTGTTTGTAATGACTATTTTTTTATCCGTTAGAACTCCATTTCCAATGCTATTTTGACCAAAATTTGAGTTTTTATGCTAAAGTTAAGCACTTGGATGCTCTAAATACCCCTCCATTCAATGTGCAACATATAACTAAGAATAGTTATGATATTATTCCTACACTGTTTTCTCAAGCATTCATTTCATACACATTCTCTCGAGCTAAATTTGTTTCACATTTTTATGAGAATTACTTACACATCTAAAGACAAGCCTTCTATTGTATTTATTTTTCATTTGAAGTGATTAGTTTGTGAGTGTGCCAAACTTCATATTAATCCTACCTTCCATCATTAGGTTTCCAAGCCTTGTAATTTGGGATTTGTGGTTAGACAATCTCTGTTAAAATTGTCATGTTATAAAAAGGTGTAGTGAGCCTCAGGTAGAGCAAGTTACCAGAGTTGTACAACGGAGTAATCGTGCCAAAAAGACGGTCTTATAGTGCAAGAGGTCGAGTGAAGGTTTTTGCTCGACGACAATGAATGTAGGCATATTGGCCAAACCACTATAAATAGCGTTTGTATTTCCTTTCTCTACTTTTTTACTTAAATGCAATTTATTTTCGTCTATTCATTTCAATATCTTAGTTTATGTATTTATTGCTTGAGCATACTTTATCTAGAATTTTTCAATAATTGTAAAAGTTTTCAAAAACCTAATTCACCCTCCTCTTGGGTTGCTATTCTTGGTTAACAAGTCTTTCAAAGCAAATTTATTGTTTAGCCGAGAAATTAGTTCTTGAACAAATTCATCATTGCTTCCTGTAACTAGTATATCATCTACATAGACAAGTATAAAGTTCCAATGATCAACACTATGTCTAATGAAGAGAGACTGATCAGATTTTGCAAATGAGAATCCAAACGAGATCAAGGCATTATACAACATATCAAACTAGGTTCGTGGTGCATGTTTCATACCATAAAGAGACTTATGAAGTCTATAAACTAAATCAGGCTATTTAAGATCTTGAAACCCTTTAGGTTGACATAAATACACCTCTTCAAGTAAGTCTTCATTGAGAAAGGCATTATTAATGTCTAATTGCCTTATTGACTGGCCTTTAGTAAGAGCAATTGTAAGAACTACTCTAATGGTTGTTGGCTTTACCATTAAGCTAAAGATTTCATCGAAGTCAAAGCCTAGAACTTGATAGAAACCTTTAGCAACCAGCCTAGCCTTGTACTTATTTACTGAACCATCTGGACTTTTTTATCAGAAAAATCCCCCTTCATCCTATGTCTTCTCTATCCTTTGGTAATAAAACAAGTGACTAGGCCGATTCCTGTTAAGGGCCAAAACTCATTAGTCATAGTTTGTTTCCATTCTGGGCTCTCTAAAGCATCACTAAATATTGCTGATTCCATGCTAGCTAGAAAAACTTTAGGCTTAACCATTGATAAGACTGTAAAAGTGTACATTTTCTAAGGCTTAAATCATTTATTTATGCTTTTATTTATCATTAAATCCTCTAATTAATAGCAATTTGTGTTAATAAGTATTTTTGTGTCTTAGTATATAAATGTGTTTAAAAATGTATTTTTAGTGTGTTTTTATGTTTAATAGAATTTTTAGTAATTTTTAGAGTCTTTTCGGTATGTTAAATAAGTGTCTAGTCTGTAAATAGTCAAAACCGTAAAAGTAATGCGTTTATTTTATTTTGAGTTTTAGAGTGTTTGATAGTGTGTTTTAAGTTTGTAAATATGTTTTATTATATTTTTAGTAATTTCTAAAAATATTTTCAAGTCATGAAAATTATATCTATGTCAAACCGTAAGAGACTGAAAATTTTAGGAGTTTTTATTTATTTTTGTGTGTTTTAATGTAAAATAAATATTTTTAATATTTTTATAAATATTATGTTTGTAAAATAATTAATATTAGTGTGTTTGTGATTTTTAGATTTGAAATCTGGAGGAAAAACAGAGCAATAAGATACCAAAACGGATAAAATCGGACATCAAATGCATCAAGAAGATAAACAAAATTCGAATTTGAAATTAATGGGACACGTGGCAATTTTTTTGGCCCTTGGATGATCTGCCCAAACAATCTCAACCGTCCAGAGAAGGGACGCGTGTCATAACGTCATCCATTGCGTCAGTCGATTGCAGTAGTGCGGTCCACGTGTCGTTATGCGACAGGCGCGTGTGACAAAGCCGCAGGCGAGTCAGAGAGCATCTCGGGATGTGTCTGCTCGCGTGCGGTCATCTTCACATGTAACCGTTCTCTCGGCCATTGGATTGGATTACCAAGACTGATCCGATGGTCTTCTCTCTTGGCCATGCAGCCCCACCTGGACCCATTTTCGCCCGTGTATCCAGACCGTCGGATCGCGTCTTCAACCGACCAGATCGTCCCATAGCCGTGCCCCCAGCTGCTGAAAGGCACAGAATCTCAGCAAGATTCTCACGCATTGAAGAAGGGCCAGCGCGAAGAAGAAAAGGAGGAGAAAAAGGATCAATTTGATCCGAATTTGTCAACTTTCAACAGGAAAAAATGATAATTACATACTGCAAATAGTAACTCTCAATGCCTATATATACTGAGGCATTTGCCTCAGTTGAATCATCCCTTCAGGCCTTTGGCCCTCTTTTCCCCTTTCTTTCCTTACTGCTGAGTCTAACTCAGCAGTATCTTTTTAGGTAATAAATAATAATAAAATAATGCTTAAATTAGAGTAGAGTGTCTGGTGAGGCAGAGAGATGATCTTGTATGCATAGTATCTTGGTATGGATTTTATCTCTATATCTACGTGGTAATGTTTATATTTTTATGGAATAAATTATATCTTTTATTGTTACTGTTGTTATGCTATCAATTTTTACATAAATTCAGTCATGCTTTCTTTATGTAATTTAATTATGTTGCGTAGTTAATATTAATAATAATGAAATAATGCTTAATTTTATGGAATGTTTTTTACTGCAGTATGACTTATTATATTGTCGATTCTAGATATTTCATAAGACGAAGTGCTGCCGGAATGTAAAAATTTATTCCACTAAAATATATTAATTTTGATTTGTTATTATCTTTTCTATCCTATAGTTATGTTAATTATAATTAAGTAATAGCCGTTATAATTTTCATAATTAGTGCACCAATAATTATTTTGCTAGTTTTTATAGGAAGACCCTTACTGCATTATGACTTGCTATATTGTCGATTTAGGTTTACCTATATAATTCGTAAAGTGTGCTTGCAATTAATGAGATAAGATATAATAAATCAAATACTTTAGATAATTATTAATTAGAGTTAAAATTCCATATCAGTTGCAAAACATACAAGAGGTTCTCCAAGCTTCACCGTTTTAATTTCATTTCTTTTGAATTAAAATTTTGAATAAAAACCACAAAAATATTTCTTTCATTTTAAACTTAGCTCTGAAAAACCGCTTGCCTTTTTGACCGTTTATTTTTATCAATTTGCCGAGGTACAAATTTTCATCTCCTTGTGGATACGACAACTTTTCTATACTACATACGTCCGCCGTTTAAAGAAGAAACATATTTTGGACGTGACCATCAAATCTAGCGCCGTTGCCGGGGATGTGCTGTTACTTTGTCAGATTGCTAAATTAAACAGGAAACCAGATAAGTACTTTATTCTTATCTTGTAAATGCTGTAAATATTGTTATTTTAGTTTGAATATTTAATTAAGTAGGCTACTATTCACAAAGTTACTATTCACATACTGTTCACTATTCATAAAAAATAAAAAATCAAAAAAATAAAAAAAGTCATAAAAAATTTATTTTCTTTCCTTTTCCTTGTAAAATATTTATTTTGTTAGTTTTAGGTTTAGATTTAAGTTTTTGCCTTAGAAATAAAGCATCATAAAATTTTAGAGTTAGGTTTTTCATAAAATAAATTGTGGTTTTGTGAAGAGTATCCTTTGAGGAAGTTCTGTTTGGATGCTGGTACTGGCTCGGATACCATTCCCATAGCCGGTTAATTTTGAAAACTTTTCCAACACCAGTCATTCTGGGAACGTTGCTCTGACTAGGAGATTGGTTTTTAAGGAGCCTTAGCCCCACCAATCTTTCCTGGGAACATCCTTAAGGTATATAATTCTCAAGATCTACAAAATAACTCAGGCGAGTGCTTTTCATTCACTACTTTATTCTCCCTGAATAAAGAAAAGCTTAGCATTTGTCTTTATCCTTGTAAAAAAAAATTAAAAATCAAAAATCAAAAATAAAAAAAAGAATAAAAAAAAAAAAGAGACACTTAGGGTTAATGATTCAAACTTAGTCGATTTGTTAAGGCTTCAGACTTAAGAAACCCTAGTGAACAATTGTCAAACTCTTTTTTGCATTCTTCATCTTCGTCAACCACTCTTGCAAATTCGTTCGCAATGGAGAATCTTGGTGAGAATCCTCAAAGAATGCTGATGAAAGATTTCATGCATCCGACTCGCACTTTAACTCCTTCATGTATTGTGTTTCCATCAAATCTTCCACAACAAGATTTTAAGCCTGGCATGATTCAACTCTTACCAACCTTCTTTGGATTAGAAAGCGAAAATCCTTATGTTCATATTCGTGAATTTGAAGAAGTTGTTGCCACTTTTCATAGCCACCCTGATATCGCTAATTCCATCAAATTGAAAAATTTCCCTTTCTCACTGAAAGATAAAGCTAAAAGTTGGCTTTATTCTTTAAGACCTCGATCCATTCAATCATGGAATGATATGACATCTACTTTCTTCTATAAATACTATCCATATCAAAAGACCAACAATCTCAAGAAACAAATTCTGACTTTCACCCAAAACGATCATGAAAATTTCTACGAAGCATGGGAAAGATTCAAAGATTTGTCAAGTCAATGTCCTCACCATGGTTATAAGAATTGACATCTTGTCAGCTTTTTCTACAAAGGACTCACAAGTCATGATCGCCAATATCTGGAAGTGATGTGCAATGTAAAATTTTTACACAAGGATCTTGAAGAGGCCAAGGAATTTCTTGATGAATTTGCTGAAAAAGTTCATTTGTGGTCTGAATTAGGTGTTTCTCATAAGTCACGATCAAATGAAGTTCATCAATTGAAGAAAGAGGATAGCTACAACCTTATGGTTCAAGTTGAAAACCTCACAAGAGAATTAGAAATCCTCAAAGCAAAGAATGAGAAAGGAAGTCATGTAGTCACAAGAGCTGAACTACAAGGAACAAGTTTTGTGAATGAAAGGTTTGACCAACAGTCACTGGACTGTCATGTTTATCAGGAAGTGATTAAGAAATATGAGGAACAATGCAATGCCTTAAAGACAAATCATAAGCCTTGTACTCCCCCTGAAATTTTCAATCCTGATAGAAGAAATAACTTGAATTTCGATAGGAGGAATTCAAATCAAGAGCAATCATTTGGAAATCAATGGAATGAAGAAGAAATGCACTCAGGAGAAAATGTTCCTCAACATGATTCACACTCGAGCAAATCTCTTGAAGAAGCATTACAAGCATTCATTGAGATACAAAGCAAGTCATGTGAAAAAATTGAAGCTGCTTTAACACATATGACAAAAGAAATTTCAAAATTGAATGAAAAATGTTCATCTCAAGCCCTAGTCATTTCTAAAGGACAAAGCATGATACAAACCTCTAACACTGAAGAGAAGGATGAACAAGTTAGTCATGTTACTACTCGCAGTGGTAAATCATTGGAAAAATCAAACACCACAGATGCGAGTAAGGAAGAAGATGTTCCTTAAAGAGAAGAAGAAGAAGTGAATAAGTTTCCAGTAGAAGTCCCTTTTCCTCAAGCTCTTCAAACTACTAAGAAAGTGCTGGAAAATTATGAACACATCTTGGAACATTTGAAGCAAGTTCGAATTGATCTTCCTCCTTTGCAAATTCTCAAACAAGTGCCTGCTTATGCCAAAGTGATAAAAGATTTGTGCACTGTGAAAAGAAAGCATCATGTCCCAAGGACTACGTTCTTAATTGAGCAACTAAGTGCAGTTCTTGAGCAAAGAGCACCGGTCAAGTACAAAGATCCTGGATGTCCCACAATTACATGTTACATAGGAACCCATGAAATCACTCAAGCCTTGTTAGAGTTAGGAGCTAGCGTCAACCTCATGCCCTATTCAATTTACTCGCAACTAGGCCTTGGAGAGATTAAGCCAACATATGTGGTCTTGCAACTCCCAGATCGATCCAAAAAGAAACCACGAGGGATAGTTGAAGATGTTTTGTTACAAGTTGATAAGTTTTATTATCCCGTGGATTTTCTCATTTTAGACACTCAAACTGAGGTGGATATAGAATCAAAAATTCCTATCATCCTCGGAAGACCTTTCTTAGCTACAGCTAATGCTCTCATCAATTGTCGAAATGGTCTCATGAAAATCTCTTTTGAAAATATGACTCTTGAAGTGAATGTTTTCCATATTGGGAAGCAATTTCAAAGCAATAATGAGTGTTCTTACACTGAAATCATTGATGGTGCTATTCAAGAAGAATTTCTAATACAAACCGGTGTACTTAAAGAAGTCTTCCAAAGTTTTGATTTTGAAAATTCTAATCTCATTTATGATATTCTCAAACATTCACTTGACAAAGAAACAAAGTTTTGGCAACCACATTTTGAAAAGCTATTCCTAGAAGGAGAAAAGCCAAAACCATCCACCGAAGAAAATCCCAAAATTAAGTTAGCCCAACTTCCTAAAGGATTAAAACATGCATTCTTAGGAGCTGATGAATCTTTTCCTGTTATCATTTTCTCCAAACTCGATGAATCACAAGAGCAACGGTTAATTAACATGTTGCGTGATCATAAAAAAGCATTGGGTTGGACAATAGCTGATATCAAGGGTATTAGTCCTTTGATTTGCTCCCATCACATTCAAATGGAAGAAGGTGTTAATCCAAAAAGAGATCCCCAAAGGAAACTGAACCCAACAATGAAAGAAGTCGTGAGGAATGAAGTTTTGAAACTATTAAATGCTGGTATCATGTACCCCATTGTGGACAGTAAATAGGTCAGTCCAACTCAAGTTGTTCCTAAGAAATCTGGTGTAACTGTAATAACAAATGAAAAAGGAGATTTTGTCCTTACAAGAGTTGTCACTAGATGGCAAATGTGCATTGATTATCGAAAATTAAATGCCGCCACTCGAAAAGACCATTTTCCACTCCCATTCATCGATCAAATCTTAGAACGTGTAGCTGGTCATCCTTTCTATTGCTTTCTAGATAGATATTCAGGATATTATTAGATAGAGATAGCATTAGAAGATCAGGAAAAGACCACATTTACATGTCTTTTTGGTACTTTTGCTTTTCGACGAATGTCATTCGGACTTTGTAACGCCCCAGCTACATTTCAAAGATGCATGATGAGCATTTCAGTGACATGGTTGAGAAGATTATGGAAGTTTTCATGGATGACTTGACTGTTTTTGGTAATTCGTTTGATACTTGTCCGCTTAACTTGGAAGCTATTTTGAAAAGATGTAAAGAATAAGGCCTTGTGTTAAATTGGGAAAAATGCCATTTTATGGTTCCATCTGGCATAGTTCTTGGACACATTGTCTCTAAAAGAGGAATTGAAGTTGATCTAGCTAAGATTGAGCTTATTTCAAACATGGTCACTCCAAAGACTGTTAGAGATGTTTGATCTTTTCTTGGAAATGCTGGATTTTATAGGAGGTTCATTCAAAATTTTTCAGCCATATCAAGACCACTGTGTAATCTCCTGTTGAAAGATGCTGTGTTTGAATGGACAAAAGAATGTGAAGAATCTTTTTGAACATTGATATCTAAGTTAACTTCTGCACCTATCATGCAATCCCCTGATTGGAGTTTACCATTTGAAGTCATGTGTGATGCAAGCAATTACGCTGTAGGAGCCGTCTTAGGTCATCAAAGGGAAGGAAAACCTTTTGTAGTATACTATGCAAGCAAAACCTTGAACAATGCTTAAATGAATTACTTAACCATTGAAAAGGAATTACTTGCTATAGTATTTGTGCTTGATAAGTTTCATTCATACCTAATCGGTTGACCCATCACTATTTTCACTGATCATTCTGCCCTTAAGTATCTCTTTTCTAAAAAGGATGCTAAAGCCCGACTTATCAGGTGGATCCTTCTTCTGCAAGAATTTGATTTGACTATCAAGGACAAAAAAGGAGTTGAGAACATGGTAGCTGACTACTTATCTTGTTTAGAAGTCAATGATTCTGTCGATGGTTAACCAATTCACGATGAATTTCCTGATGAACATCTGTTCTCTGTTACCAAGTTACCTTGGTATGCACACATTGTCAATTATTTGGCAACTGAAGAAATTCCATCTGCTTGGAGTTTGCAAGACAAAAGAAAGTTTTTGATTGAAGTGCGTAACTTTTACTGGGATGATCCATACCTTTTCAAATACTATCATGATCAAATCATGAGACGTTGCATTCTTGAAGATGAAGTGAATAGTGTCTTAAAATTTTGTCACACTGATGCATGTGGTGGTCATTTTTCTGCCAAGAAAACTACTGCAAAGATCCTCCAATGTGGTCTTTATTGGCCCACTTTGTTCAAAGACACTTATCATTATTGTCGTTCCTGTGAAAATTGTCAAAAGTTAGGTACTCTGTCTCGTCGTCACATGATGCCTCTAAACCCAATTATAGCAATTGAAATATTTGATTGCTGGGGAATAGACTTTATGGGACCTTTTCCACCTTCTTCTGGGTACCTATACATCCTTCTTGCTATGGAGTATGTTTCAAAATGGGTTGAAGCCGTAGCATGCCGTACTAATGATAATACAACTATTATAAAATTCTTGAAAGAAAATGTGTTATCTAGGTATGGTACGCCACGTACTATAATCAGTGATCAAGGCACACATTTTTGCAACCGTTCTTTTGAAACTTTGATGCGAAAGTACGGTGTGATTCATAAAGTTTTGACTGCCTATCACCCACAGACAAATGGACAAGCTGAGTTAGTCAATAGAGAGATCAAACAAATTTTGGAAAAAACAGTGAATCCTGATCGAAAAGATTGGTCCTCACGTCTTCAAGATGCACTCTGGGCATACCGTACAGCTTACAAAGCTCCTTTAGGAATGTCTCCCTATAGGCTCGTCTTTGGAAAAGCCTGTCATTTACCTGTAGAACTTGAACATAAAGCTTATTGGGCTATTAAAGCTCTCAACTTTGATCTTAGTACTGCAGGTATTGAACGGAAGCTTCAACTCTCTGAACTTGAGGAATTAAGGAATGATGCTTACAACAGTTCACGGATTTACAAAGCAAAAATGAAAGCATTTCATGACAAACATATTCTGAGAAAGAACTTTGAGCCAAATCAACGGGTTCATCTTTATGAATCTCGTCTTCACCTTCATCCTGGTAAGTTAAAATCACGATGGACAGGTCCATATATTGTGAAACAGGTTTTCCTTAATGGTGTTGTTGAAATTGAAGATCCATCCGACGAAAGGATACTCAAAGTAAATGGTCAGAGATTGAAAAGCTACATAGAACGGATAACTGAACCTGAAGAAGTCACTCTTATGGCTCCAGTTTATCAATCATGAGTAGTTTTCTGTTTATTCTCTTTTAAATATTTATTTTTGTTGTTTTTTTTTTGCTTATTTTCTCATATAAAAAAAACTTTGAAAGTTGAAAATAAATATCAAAATTAATTCTTGCAGAATAGCTGATATTAAGGAGGTTATAATCATTTGTGATTAGTAAATACTTTATATTTGCAGCCTCTTGAGACGAATTCTGAAGAATTTGTGTAAAAATATGATTTTGGACTTTCGAAAAAAAAAATGAAGTCTAGGGAATCTGACTCTAAAAGACCCAATTTGTAATATATTGTTATGTGTTTTGTTAGTTTTTAGTTTGTCAAGTTTACCACAGATCATCTTTGTAGCTGTGCTGATTCAGGTAATATTTTTGCTGCTCTCACTATTTTTTTTATACATTTAGGATAATGTACATTCTAGGTTGGGGGGAGAAGGTTGTGCTTAAAAATTGTGCTTCAATGTTGTGCTGTGCCCAAAATTTTTGATTTTTGCATATATTTTTTATTTTTTGCTTCAGATTTTGTGTGTTCTTTATTTATTTTATTTTTGTGAGTCATCAAATTTAAAAAAAATAAAAAAAAAGTTTTGTAAATATTAGTTTCTTAGTAATTAATGTGTTATTATTTTTGTTTTTGAATTTCATATTAATGTAATATTATTTTTCTATTCTTTGAATTATTTAATTTTATACACTTTCAAAACTTTAGTTTTATTTAATATTTTTATGTGTTTATTTTTCAAAGTGTTTGTAAGCCATTCTTTTCACACACACACTGTAATGCTTAATTGTGATGGTAAGTCCAAACTATGAATATTTGAGTTTTGTTATTTTGTGAAGATGAACAATTAAAGGCAGCAATATTTTCAAAATTTTAAAAAAATTTAATTAAAAAAAAAGAAGAAAAAAAAACAAAGAAAAAGAAATTGTAAATAAATAAAGTATGTAATGAATAAAGTTGGATAAGTTTGGTTTCATAGCCTCTTTAGCTCGAGTAAGTAAGTTCTAAGAGGTGCTTCAACACCTAGTACCTTAGACCAACTGGTCTGGAAGTTACTAACCCAAAGCTCATTAAATGAGTTATGGAGAAAGCTTAAGGAAGCCAGACAATGCACTATCCACATATGTAAAGTTTGTAAATATTTCTATTTTATGTTTCTACTTTTTAATTGTTCCAAATCAATAATTTAAAGTGTTGCTGCCTGCAGGAGTGAATTGAAGCAAAATATCAAAATAATTTTATTCTTAGTTTTGAAACTTCATAATTATTCATTATCCCTTTCTGCACTAAGTCTGGCTTATATACATTTTGTTAAATAGCATATAAATTGTTCAAATAAAATTTTGGTTTTGTTAGTCTATCTAGTTAGATAAGTCAAATTATAGTTAAATGGTTTCCATTTTATGATTATTCAATATATCATTTCAAAATTATATCGCTTTAATTGCTAGAGACTAGCAATAAGCTGGTTGGGGGGTGTGATGAGACTATAAAAGTGTACATTTTCTAAGGCTTAAATCATTTATTTATGCTTTTATTTCTCATTAAATCCTCTAATTAATAGCATTTTGTGTTAATAAGTATTTTTGTGTCTTAGTGTGTAAATATGTTTAAAAATGTGTTTTATTGTTACTGTTGTTATCACTACAAGAAAAACTACATTTAACGACATATTATTTACGACATGTAGTTTTTGAATGTCGTTGAAAAGTACATACAACGACATCTCCAACAAACATGTCGTTAATAACATTTGAAACAATAATTAATGACATCTATATAGATGTCGTATTAAAGGTCTCCTTTTAACGACAATAGTTTAGTGTCGTTAAATTATTTAACGACAAGTAAGAGATGTCGTCAAAGCCTTGGAGATTCCACGACACCACTTATAGACGACATCTTGACCAATGTCGTCTATAAGGGGTGTCGTAGAATCTCCAAGGCTTTAACAACATCTCCTACTTGTCGTTAAATAATTTAACGACACTAAACTATTGTCGTTAAAAGGAGACCTTTAATACGACATTTATATAGATGTCTTTAATTATTATTTTAAATATCGTTAATGATATTGTTGTTGAAGATGTCGTTGTATGTACTTTTTAACAACATTTAAAAAGTATATATCGTAAATAATATATTATTAAATATAGTTTTTCTTGTAGTGTATGCTGCCAATTTTTACATAAATTCAGTCATACTTTCTTTATGTAATTTAATTGTGTTGCATAGTTAATATTAATAATAATGAAATAATGCTTAATTTTACGGAATGTCTTTTACTGCAGTATGACTTGTTCTATTGTCGATTCTAGATATTTCATAAGATGAAATGTTGCGGAGTTAATGTAAAAATTTATTCCACTAAAATATATTAATTTTGATTTGTTATTATCTTTTCTATCCTATAGTTATGTTAATTATAATTGAGTGACAGCTGTTATAATTTTCATAATTAGTGCACCAATAATTATTTTGCTAGTTCTTATAGGAAGACCCTTACTGCATTATGGCTTGCTATATTGTCGATTTAGGTTGACCTATATAATTAGTAAAGTTTGCTTGCAATTAATGAGATAAAATATAATAAATCAAATACTTTAGATAATTATTAATTAGAGTTAAAATTCCATATCAGTTGCAAAACATACAAAGGATTCTCCAAGCTTCACCGTTTTAATTTCATTTCTTTTGAATTAAAATTTTGAATAAAAACCACAAAAATATTTCTTTCATTTTAAACTTAGCTCTGAAAAACCACTTGCCTTTTTGACCGTTTATTTTTATCAATTTGCCGAGGTATAAATTTTCATCTCCCTGTGGATACGACAATTTTTCTATACTACATACGTCCACTGTTTAAAGAAGAAACATATTTTGGGCGTGACCATCAACCATCCTAGTATTTAGTCTTGTAACCATAGGATGAACATTGATAGGGTTTTGACAAGGGGCTCTTCTATGTGGAGTACCAGGCGTAGGAATAGGTTGTGCTACATGCTCAACTAAAGAAGCTGGTTCTGGACAAGGCAAACAAGTGACAGTAGGAGCAATAGTATCTAGTATATTAGGTAAATGTTCATTTGTTGAACTGAGATTTGGATTAGATGGACAGGACGAAGGAGAAGTGACTGATGGTGATAGAACTTGTAAGGGTGAAATAGACGAAACTGATTAAACTACACATGACTGGACTGAGAAAGAAGAAAAGAAAGGAAAATTTTGTTCATTAAACAGCATATTTCTAGAAATGTATAATCGACCATCGGAGGAGAGACATTTGAAGCCCTTATGATTGAGACTATAGCCAAGAAAGGTACATAACTGAGTACAATATTGAAATTTATAAAAATTGTATGGCCTTAAGTTTGGGTAACATAGGCAACGAAATGCCTTCAATTGAGAATAATCAGGTTTAATGTGAAACAAGGTTTCTAAAGTTATTTTGCCCTGCAAAGTTACAATGAGTAGTCTATTGTGAAGGAAGACTAAGGCTCTAAAGGCTTCATCCTAGTGTTTGAAAGGCATAAAGGCTTGTGCTAGCAAAGTCAAATCATGTTCCACTGTAGTTCTGTGTTTTCTTTCAGCAAGGCCGTTTTATTTCTAGGTATAAGGGCATGATGTTCTATGAATAATCCCATGAGATGCAAACAATCATTAAAGGCATAGTACTTCCCTCCCAATTAGTTTAAACAACAAGAATTTTGTGACCTAACTGTAGTCAACTTCATTTTTAAAGATTTCAAAAGATGGTAGGGCTTCAGATTTTTGTCTTAGAAAGTAAATCCAAGTAAAACAGGAATAAGCAATGAATATCATACTTATATTCATTAGTTGAGACCCAAGGAGAGGGCTCCCTCAAGTTAGAATGAACAAGCTATAAAGGTTTGGTATAAACTGTGGAAGATTCAAGAAATGGAAGCTTGTGTAATTTGCCCATTCAACATGCTTGACAAACAAAAGAAGTATTTTTTTATTGATATTCTTGATATTACATAAGGAAAGCGCTAACTTTCAACCTTTTTAAAGGGATGACCAAGGCATTTATGCCACACATCAAACACGGTATTATGACTAGAGACAACAGTGTTACAAATTTCAATACATGAAGTATTTACAGATGAAATGCTAGTGCAAACAAGGAAAACAAAGTAATAATTGGAAGATAAAGTAGATACAAACTTAGGACACGACACAGTTGCGGCTAAGACATATGGAACAGTGACTTGTGAAGCAGAAGTTGAATATGAAGGCTTGTTTGAATCAAGCTGAAGATGAGAGAAGTCAAGGACATGGAGCCCATCTTCAAGGTTACCCTCTAGTAAGACATTGTGAGTAGTTCGATCCTTAGCAAAATAGGAAGAGGCATGAAACTTAAAGTAAACCTTGTCAAGGGAAAATTTAGAGATATTAAGAAAGTTCTTTGTAATTTTAGGGACATGAAGTAAATTAGTGAGAGATAAAGTACCTGATGGATCAAAAAAAGAAAAAAATACAAAAAGTACCAATATGACAAATACTAAGACCCTTACCATTACCCATATGCACTTGCTCAGGACCATGAAATTCAATATTATGCATTAGATTTGAGGCATTTGTAGTAAGGTGGTTAGTTGCTCTAGAATCAAGATACCACTAATCATCATGCACATCATCAGAGTAGCCTGCATTACATAAACAACGCCATATTCTTAGCCAAAAGAATATGGTGAGTATTGAACTAGTTGAGAAAATTGTTGTCAAGTACTAGAATATTTAGTAGAGGATCTAGCAGAATCACCAAGATCAGCTACATTGTCTTAAGCTGAACCAGTAAGTTAGGAAGGACCTTAAAACGAGTGATCAAAGTGATAGTAACAGCCTTAAGCCACATGTCCCATATGCCCTACCAGGCCAAGTGCCTTGACCATAACTAGAATGACTAACATGAACAAGCCATGACCTCTAGAGAAATTGCAAGAGTTGAAACCACTAGAACATGGAGATCTAGATCCTCGACCATAGGAAGATTAAGAAGGTGAGGGATTATAACCAAAAGAACCAAAAGAAGATGAGAAAAATTTCTTGTCAAAATTGGAATTGGTATCAGAATGAACAGGATTGGTACCAGATTGGGCAAGATTAGCAGAAGCAATATCTAGGTTTTTAATTTTTTTTTTAAATTTGAACTTCTTGGGCAAGCAACAAATACTTGATTTCTATAATGGAATAAGAGTCATTTCTTGAATTAAAGAAAGAACTAGGGTTTTATATTCAAGGGGTAAACCTTCAAAGATTGCATCAATATGATCTTTAACAGTAAGACGACGACCAATAGTGATGAATCTTGAGAAGAATTCGTTGATAGGGTTTTTTTTTTTAATAAACTACTTTATTCATGACCTATTATGATATGTTTTATGATACCTTATATTTTAGATGATGTCATATTTATACAATGCATTTGAACTTTCTTTAGACAAAAGTTTATTTGGACTATAAAAGATCTAAATATCCTTGACATGTTGTTATTTTTATTTTTTTTCCTATTTTGTTTTATTTTATCAAGGGCATTTAGATTTGTTTTGTGGTTAAATAGAGCATTGAAAAAAAAAGGTGAGAATAATTTTGAAATCGTAAAGTATAAATGTGATACAACCACAAATATGAGGTATGATTTTTTTTTTATATCCTCAAGATATAAGGTATAAAAATGAAAAAAAAAAAAACCTATGGTAAGGTCATTTTTGTGAGTTCATGTTTATAAATACTATCTGACAAAAATCATATCAAAATAAAAAAGATATGCAAAATAAATATTTTTCTTATAAAATCTAACATTTCATGAAAAAGTCCTACCGATAAGGTGTTCTCATGGCATAAAATTATTAATATATATCTAGTAGTTCTTGCAAAATATTATAAAAAATAATATAAACCGTCTCCACAAGAGTAAAAGGCTAACTTCGCCACTGACTGCGTAAATTTGTTAAGGACTGTCACACATTAGGCTTACACGGGTACATATTATTATTATTATTATTTCCAGGCAGTTGACATTTTAGTTGGACTTTCTTTTTTTCCTTGTAACTGCTCCTTAATCTGCAAAAATGAAAGAATTAAATTAGTCAGAATAAATATTTTAAAAAAGCAGTAAGAGGCACTCAAGATTTTCAGAAATTGAGTAGGCCTCAATCAGATAGTACACACAATATAAAATTTTAACGTAACAATATTTGACATAATAACTGTGTCGGTGCAGCTTCGATTGCAATCCTTGTGCTTCTTCTTGCTATGACTCTTGTCCTTCTGCTTGACGAAGTGATCTCCTTTCTTCTCCTTCACCTTCTTCCAACGACTCATTCTATGGCAACTATAGCCGTACCATGCGATGCGAATTGGCATAGTACTGTTGCCCTGCATGGCCATGGCCATGGCTTTGGACTTTTTCCATGCAATAGCTCTGGCTCAGCTGGCCAGGTTTAGCCACGGTCATGTGGCCGAGGCCATAGGTTTGAGTACCACAGCAGTCGTGGCCCAAATTAGGCTCGGCCATGTTTGGCATTGTGGTCCGTGGAATAAGACTGGCCATACAAAGCAGTAGCACAACTTTTGCCAGCATAATGTGAACCATGGTTGTTTGGCATGTTACTATAAGAGCCGTCAAGGGATTTTTGTTGGCAGGTTTGTGGCACTGCATTATGGCTAGTGATTGAGATGACCAAAAGGTGTTTTTCTTCAGAGAAATATTTTTGTGGGTACTTTTGCTTAGTGACAAATGTTTCGGCATTGAACCTTTTGGGCGTGTTTATCAAACTACAAAGTAAAGTAATATAAATAAGAATCATTCATTCCTTTTTTTGTATTTACTTATCTATTTGATGGTGTAATAAGAGATAATCTAATCGCCTTTATAGTGTTTATTTACTTCTCACTTAATATAATTACTAAAATATCATTTTCACATAATTAAATAACCGTTATCTAATAACCTTTGAATTTGTATGTTTATTTAAATTTAGCATTTATTCCTTTGGATAGGGAATCAATATAACTAAAGAGGATGTGAGGATTAATATTTTCCTTTATAACTAAAAAGGATGTAAAGATTAATATTTTCTTTTCTCATTTTATATTATGTAGGACCCACAAAACTTTTGTTACTGATTTGTAAATAAACACACTATTAAAGAGAAAAGAAATCATTTCTGAATTTCTCATTCTCTTTCATGGAACGTAAACATGCCCTTTATATATAAAGGGATAATAAAGTGCTACTGCTCGGTTGGAATGGTATTCGTTTCTCTTTAAACTAGTATGACACTTTCACTTAGAATCTGCTTTTTCAAGAAGCGCGACAAAAATATTGCCATACAAGGAAAAGGTCATGTTCAGGTACTCTTTATCCAAAATTCCAATTTAGCTCCTTTCATGATCGATGGTCTGCCAGGTTGCTAAATTCCATTTTAGATGACTTTGTTCTTGGTCCATAACCATTTAAAGCATACTTTTTTTTTTTAATATAGAACCATTTAAAGCATACTTGAGAAGTAAATATTGAGACACTTGTGATATCCAATTTGAACAGTCGATCGGTGCTCGTCTATGAGATCATGATAAGTCAATTATTCAACTTTTATTCTTCTTTTGGCCACTCCTATTTTAGCTTCGAATCATTTGTTATAGCCATTATAAAAGAGTAAAGCTATGTGGGTCCGATGACGAACTCTACTAACCTTGCATGACATCCAAAACACAACAATGGAAAGATCCCCAATGTTGAGAATAAATGCCATCCACTTTTTTTTTTTTTTCCATTTATACCTCCTTCTCTTTTTATTTTATTTTTACTATGTTGTTCTTACTTTTTTTTCTTTAAAATTTTATATTTAAATCTATTTCATCCAAATATTATTATTTTTAATTATTTATCTTATCTCAAGTCAATAATCCCAGCTTATAACAGTGCTTTTATTTTCTGTTATTAGAATAATCTTTTTTTAAAAGAGGAATAATCTTTTTCTAATATATCTAACATAAATATTTTCGCTTCAGACGGCCTACTGAGGGGAACTTTTTCGATGAACATGAGATATGATTCTTTAATTCAACCAAACCAAAATATAGAGCAATGTGGAAAATGAGAACAGAAACATTAATTGCAGTTGGGAAAAAAAATAGAAATAGAGTGCGTTTGGTAAGAAGAAGATAGGGTCAGAGAGCATGTAACGGATGAAGAATGTGAAGGAAAAGATAGAATGTAGTTTTTTTTTAAAATATTTTATATGATAGGACGAAATGATTTATAGTTATCTTTTCCCTGTTTAGTAGTAGAAAGAAAGATAAAGATTGAAGGATTAACTTTTTTGCATAAAGTTACTTTATTATCCTTTAATTAAATATTAACTTAACGCTTTATATTTAACTTTTGTTTGGCAAACCAGTTTAAACTGATAATAATAAAAAGTCTCACATACTAGTATAAAGCAAAAAAGTTGGTGTAGAGTAAAAAACTCACATGTTACAGTTTTTTGACTAATTTTTTTTAGTTCAAACTGATTTCTCAAATATTATATTAATCTATCTATTGTTTTTCAAAACTATGTTTATTCAATATTTATATTTTAAAACAAGATTATATTGCGTGTGCTTTGCCACATTCTCTAGCATGCATTTGATTTTTTTTTTTCAATTTTGTTAAAAGAAAAAATAAATGACAGTACAAAAAAATTTAAAAAATGAAAAGTGGATATTGTTCATTAGCTTGGCTCGATAAAAGATTAGATACTTTTTACGATTTTGACCCATAAATATATAAGGTGAAGAAAAGAATACAAATAAGATTTCACCCTCTAGTCCAATCTAAACCTTAGGCTCAATGTTGAGAAGTTCTTCTGTGCTGATTTCTCGTTATTCTATTTGAGTTGACAGGCAGAAAACCTTTAATTACTTTTTTTTTTTAAAGGAGCCTCAATTACTTTTCTACCAATACTAAAACATATATATATATATATATTTATCAATATTACAATCAAGATGAAGCTACGTACGGATGAAGCTATGTGACCAATCCTTTTGAATTTTTTTTCTTTTAATATCGTATATAAAATTTTGTAAAAACTACATTCAGCCTGCCCCCTTCCCCCCAACCCAAAAAAAAAAAAATTCATATTCTGCACCCCTAAAATTATGTTCCGTGCTCCTAAAGTTTTATATCTCCATTTAATTTTTCTTGATAATATTAGTATATGCTTCCCTTCTTGGCTAACTTTTTTGGCTTTGCCCTCGATTACAATAATCTAATTTACACACTTACAAAAGCAACAACTCTTTAATCTATCTTATTTCTTGTGTAAGATCAACTATATTGTAGGAGATTAAATGCATTAGCGTTATTGCTATCGAAATTGATTTATTGGATAAACTTGAATATAGAGATTTAATCTATATTTTGTATTTTAAAAGCAAGAAAAATAAAATTTAATTAAGTTTAATTAATTTTAATAAAAGTAAAATATATTTTTTTGTTCCAAATAAAAAAGTCCCCTTTTAAAATATTTGCCTAAGGCCTCAAATTGCCTTGAGCCAGCTCTGATGTTTGTACATCGGTCAAAAGGGTCGGAGGGGGAGAGGCTTAAAAACAAAAAACAATTGAAGAAAATAATATTGGATAAATATATGCAGCTTGGAATGTTCATTCCTCTCGTCTCACTAATTAACTATGATACCTTTAAAATGAGTGAAAAGCCATTCCGGAAGAGTAAAATAGTGCTTTGAGCCATGATTCCTTTAAAATGAGTGAAAGCCCATTCCGGTAGAGTAAAATAGTGCTTGGTACATGAGCTCACTAATTAACCATGATTCCATTAAACTGAGTGAAAAGCCATTCCGGTAGAGTAAGGGTAGAGTAAAGTATTGCTTGGGATATGAGCTCCTGTAAGTTCTAATTGATAGAACTCTTAATTTTAGATATTCAGAATTATGTAGAACTCTAAAATAATCATATCATGGTCTTAGGATCATACTATGCCAGATTATCAAGAAAATGAATTAAGGATAAATATATATATCCATAATAGCAGCTATCAACTATTTTGTGAAATTTTTACAATGATAGATGAATAGGATGAATCAAATCACTTTAGACTTTCATGGGTTCTTTCTCTTCTTGATGAGGAGAGGAAAAAGTGTTAGAATGATTTGATATCTTAGGGAACATAACTTAATAATGTCTTTATATACTCTTCCACTAGGGTCCCATGCATAAAATCTAGTTAGATCAGCATTAGGTATGTACCGCCAGCCTATTTTATGTAACGAACCACGTTAAGTTAGTAACGTTATTAAAGAATGTTATTAATAAATAATGTTATATGATATGATATGTGATGTGCATGTTACTAACTTTTTATGTCAAGTTTTGTGACAGGTGACGACCGCATGGGATCGTTGTGCTCTAGTGTTCATGTGAAATTCTAAGTATATGTTTATTTATGATGCAACAATGCATGAATGTTTTATTGTATGGTATTTAATGACAGATTGGCAGGCCAAACTTTTAAGATCGGCAGGCCAAACATCTTGCCCGAGAACGGCAGGCCGAACTTGCTGGAACCGGCAGGCCGAAGGGGAAAATCGGCAGGCCGAACATGGCTGACGAGCAGTCAGTAGAAATCTCTCCAGAGTTATGGTTGAGTTAATTACGTTAATTGGATGAATTAATGTGATTAATTGGCATAATAATGGAATGTTTTATCAGTTAAGGAAATTAAAGGGTTTGACTTGCATTGATTTGTGTCAAATTAAATGGTTTCCAATTTTAAATGGGCAAAACATGGTAAGACTGATGGTGTGTTGTGGTTTCCTTTTTCTTTCTCTTCTTTTTTTCCACGCCTCACGCCCTCAACAGTCAGAAAATTTCTGACTTAATGAAGGGAATTGAATTCCCATCAATGGTGTTTATTACGTTAAAAATTTTTAACGTTTCTTCTTTTTATTATTTCCTCTCCTCTCACGCTTTCTCTCTCTCAAAAATTCTGAGACATTTTCTGATTTCCCTATCTTCCTCTTCTCTTCTTCACGAAATTGCTCTCTCTCTCCTATGAAAATTTTCTAAGTATATTGAAAGAAAAAGTTTTGTTTCATTGGTGAAATCAAGAGTTTTGGGAAGAAATTCCAAGGTAAGAACTCAGTTTTCTTTGTGTTTTTGAAAAGAAATTTTTCTCCTCGTTTCATCTACAATATCCTCTCTAGGAATTGTATTTTTGTTTTGAGTTTTTATTATGATGTTCATGTGATGTTTCTTCACGTTTTATGTCATATGAATGTTTTATGAAAAATGGATATTTCTGTCTTCTACCCTTCACAGTAATGTTACTGTTTAATTTTGATGAATAAAAATGTAATGTTCATTCAAGGGGTAAATATGATGTCTTCATGAAAAGTTGTTAAAATATGCATATGTATGAGTATGTAAGATGAATGTATTTTATGATTATGAAATGTTTTGATAATGTTGCTTTTTGGGCTTTTGTTTTATTAAACGTTTTATGTATTTACATGATTTTATGCATGATAATATGATGATTGTATGGAGTTTTAAATTAAATATATGTGTTTTAAAATTTTTTCCAAAAAGATTTTCATGTTCACAAATGTATGAAATGTTTTGATTTTTAAGGAAGCATGTTATGAATAGCGTTTATATGTTTTAATGATAATTTTTATGATGATGATTATGGGATATGTCTGAAATGTGATGAATGTATACATGAATGTATGTATATGTGAATATTATATGAATGAATGTTATGTGTATGGATATTTCATGATAAGTACTGATTTTTTTTTTATTGCATCTTTAAATGATAAATGGCATGAACACTCAAGGAAGCGAGCACATCGAGACCGCGGCGTCGTCACCAAGTGCATTTTTAAGGTTAAGTAAGCTATCGTTAAGGTAAGTACATTCTCACCTGCAACATGACACATTTTCAAGGTTTGATGATATGTTTACAAGGATATTCATGATGATTTTATGATGATTTTCCTTAAAGGATTTCTTATGAAAGATTTTTCATGATTTTAAAGATATGCATGTATGATGATGACATGTTTCAAAGTATGAAAAATATGTATTTATGTATCACCTAATAAGTGTTGCACACCCAATGTTATGAAATGTTATGTTATGATGTCATGTTTGGTTTGGGATTAGCTACCATTCTCCTCTCATGACGGCGCGCCTATGATGATGTTTATGGTGCAACACTTGGGCCCTTAAGATAAAATGGAATAAGTTTTAAAATGGTCAACGTTATGAAAGATATGTTCTATGAAATTGTGCTTAAGGCACTTTTATGATATGATGACAATGATGATGATGATGATGTTTATGAAATGTTTTAAATTGTGAGAATATATGTACTTACTAAGCATTAGCTTAATAATTTTTTATGTCATGTTGCAGATAAGGGTAAGAAAATCGTGGACTAGGAGGAGGACATGGGAAGGCGTGTGAGCAACATGAACGATGAATTGTAACCGGAAGCACGCCAAGAAAAAAAAATGATTTTATGATTTAATCAAGTTATATATATTTTTTGAGCTTATATTTTTATGTTAAGTTTTAAGAATACTTATATTAAGGTATTTTATCATTTTTAATGAATTATTAACTTCCGCTATGTTTTACGTAAAGTTGGTATGTTTTAAATTAAGTTTTCCTTAAGAATTTGGTCTCGGACAGCCTGTCGAACTCTGTGGCCGGCCTGCCGAAGACCAGAAGTTCGGCCTGCCAATCGAATTTTTCGGCCTGCCGAACATGGATGAATATTTGGTCTGAATTGCAAAGCCTCTGCCGGCCTACCGGTTAGGAAAACTCCGGCCTGCCGATGATGTTCGGCCTGCCGAAGTCCCAAGTTCGGCCTGCCGAACTGTGGGAATAAATGGATTTCAAATGATGTGATGATCAAAGAGATTTAATGTGATCTTTTTATAAGTCCTGATTTTACAATTTGATAAACCTATATTAATAAATAAGTTCATGATTGGTTTAAGTATAATTGAATAAATTATATTATGGAATAAGTTAAACATTGTTATTCTAAATAATGATAAGTTAAAAAAAAAAAAAACGTATGAATGGATCCTGGTAATGTAAGTTTAAGTACCTTTAAAATCAATAGTAACGATTAAGTTTGATATTATTTATATGATTAAAGTTTATGCATGTATGAATGTAAGTATGTAACGACATCTGTGACGTCCAAATTAAGGGGCGTTACAAGGTATCCACTCATTAAACTCATATTTAGTTAATAACCTATAGGCTTTTTATAAAAAGACCACTTAAATTAACCTGCTAATATAATTGTTATATAAATATATTGCCCATAACTTAATGGGAAACTAAAATTTCCCAACACTAATGTGTGAGGCTGGTTTAAGCTAAGGTTTGGATGTGAATTTGCTGAAATAGTTTTGAATCTAGATGTGATTTTTAAATTCAAGCAAAACCATGACTCTATTTCTAGTTCCTTCACAATTCTTACACTATCTAGTTTCTTGATTTGATGTTTTATTCCTTATTTAAATCTTTACATTTCTAAATATTAATTCAAAACTACTAATCAAACCACATAAATTCAAGACCAACCAAAGGAAACAATTGTCTTTCTTTTCATCTCTTTTCTTTTCCTCAACCAAACATACCTATAAATACTTCTCTTATATATTGCAAATACGATAGGGCAAATACAAGGCATCATACAGCCAGGTTGTAGCCGCCTAGCTTGTACTAAACACACAGTACCTTCATGTGATAGGGGGGAAAAACACACCAAACATAGACATCATAGATAAAAACAGCCACAAAACACACACACACTTGTAGTTTGTGATTTATTTCTTTCACACTGGATCCTTATTTACTATTGAATTGAGAAATTGCTTCTTGGTATTTCTGATCACGACATGGATCGATGATCTCCCGTTCTGCTAAGCCTTCTAATACTGCAATCATAATTCATAAGCAAATATTATTGGAATTTCAAAACGATAATTAATACTGCAATCAATTTAATTAAGATAAGCGCATGATGATCAAGCAAGACACTTACGGCCCTTCCGTTTCTTCTCTGGTGGCGGGCGTTGCAGTCGCTTCCGTCGCTGTCGTAGTACTCTCCGTCGCTGCATTCGGAGTCTTCTCCCTCAAAATCACTGCCGCTGTTGTCCTCGCAGTCGCTGTAGTCTCTCCTGACATTGTAGTTGCTCCTGGACGAAGTAGTACTGCTGCTGCCACCGCTGGAGACGCTCATAGACTTCATCTGGTACGTTATGCTCCTATGATCCGCCGATTTCTTCAGATGACGCATCTTCTGCTGGCTCATTCCACCGTACTCCACCTCACCAGATGAAGCGTATTGCTGCTTCGAGTAATAGCGGCCACCGCCGCCGCGGCTTGGGCCATAGGCGCCGTAGCCGCCTTTTCTGGCCACGACAGCTAGGCCGCCGCCATTTCCGCCCTCATAGCTAGTATCGACTTTGGATGCCGAGTTTTTGTTGTAACAAATGTTATCCTCGTAGTTCCTTCTGCCGTTGTAGGCCTGCCGGCCGCCGCCATATCCGCTCCCGTAGCGAGTGTCGACTTTAAACCCGGACGTTTTGTTGTAACTCATGTTGTCCTCATAGTTGCTATCGTCATAGTTGGTCTGCTGGCCGTATTCTCCACAGTTGACCTTGTTCTTCGGGTATTGGTCGGACGTGCCATAACCGGTCTGGGCCTTAGATCGGTTGTGGCGGTAGCTTTTTTCCGTCTGAAGAATCACATATAGCAAAATTTTACTAGTCATGTTAAAATACAAATAAATATATAATATATTTACAAATAATAAAAATTAAAATAATTACTAAACATGTAATTTTATAGTATAAAAAGTGAACGTCATTATATTAATCATCACGAAAATTCTTCATTCTTAAAATATTGTTTTCAAAAGCAAATTGTTATATAAAATCTACTTTCATAAATTTGTGATGTAGTGTAATTTTTACCAGTTTTCTGTTGCCGCCGGCCATAATCATGTTCTGCTCATACTGACTGCCAGTGGACCAGCCACCTGCCGCGTCATAACCGCCGTTTGAGTAGCACTCAGTGGATATGTACTCTTCCCTATAGCACTGCATTTTTGGAGGCAAAATGGATATTCGGTTGCTTAGGGCTAGTTTTTAATATAATTTATATGTGCTTGGTTATAGTTAGCTTAGCTTGGTGTATGTGGGAAATGTTGTAATGTCCTTATATAGGCAAGGGCTTGTTTTAAGAGGAAAATACCTATTGGATAGAAAATGAAGCACTAAAATATTTGGACGGCCATTTAGATTCGTAAGGTCCTAATTGCAAGTGGATTATGGTATATATTCTTTTCTCAAAAATCCATTGGTCATGTCACTCCTTAAATCTGCATCTCATGCTTGAACCAACGTGTCCGCACATATGTATGGAAGTACCCTATTCGATTCAATATTTCACACACGCAGATATATAAATATATATATATATATATATATATATATATATATATTCTTGTGAAGACATCGTGTGATAAAATGGAAAAATTGTTTTAAAAAAAGAAGAATAACTTTATTACCAATCGTTTTGAACCACCATAAGTGGTTTAACTATTTTTAGAGACTCATTAATGGTATTATTTGGATGGACTGTTTGGTTCATAGGTTTCAACAGAAAGTTTGGACAAAAAATCACATTTTTATGAAAGAAAAAACTATAGAAAATAGTTAAAGCTATGGTTTGAACCTACAAAAGAACCCTCATTATCAACTTCTAGCCAAGACACGAGTATCTCGTTGGGGGGGAAGGCGTTGGAGATGAAGAGATTAATTGGGAGAACATTGAAGACTTGAAGATCTATAAGCAGTAGATTGAAGATTTTGAAGCAGCATAGTCTTCTAGGACGATGAGTGATTGAGTAGGGGTGGGTATTAGAAAATTCATGTTTCCCCTTGCCAAGGAGGCAAAAGCTTGGAAAGCTCTTTAGAGGGGGTGGTCCTTAGGGTAGCCATCGGCTGGAGGCCACTGATATGATGAGAATTTTAGCCGTGTACTCCCTCGCTCAAAGAAGCAGCCTTTTTTTTTTCATATATGTTGCTTATTTAATGATTTATTGTTTATGTTCTTGGTGCCTCGTTTTTTTCCTTGTTATGTGTACCAACTTGCTTTCTATGTGCTTGATTATCTTGGTTGTTGCCACTTATTGAATTCTTGTAATGCCAACGTATACTTATACTAGCAACATTGCAGGCAACGTTCTAAGCTGACTTGCTAGCTGAGAGGGGGTGACACGAGTGGCGCATGACTTGCCTATACAAGGGTCAAGCAGCAGGTCCGTGATAGATAGGATGGATGGAAGAAGATAAGGATAGATAGCATGTGAGGGATAAAAAATATGAAGAAAAAGTTGGATTGTAACTTTTTTTTAAGTTGTTCAGTATAATAGGATAGTATAATAGGATAGAATAATTGTTTGATATTATAAAGAAGGATAAAGAATGGAGAATTAACTTTTATACATAAAATTACTTTATTGTCCTTTTATTAATTATTAACTTATATCTTATACCTAACTTCCGTTTGGTAAAACCAATGGGTCTGAACAAATAACAATGAAAAGTCTCACATGTTACAGAGTAAAGCAAAAACTGCAACGAGAAAAGATCTCACGTATTAAGTTTTTGAACAAATTTTTTTAATTCAAACTGGTTTACCAAACACTTTACTAAGAGAAAATAACATGTTATACCATACTTTTAGATATAGTTGTTATTCATGCCATGCATGAAAAGGTTATGCCACACTACTGTGCATATTATTTGTTTAAGTTATACCATACTAAAACATCTGTGGCATTTATAAACAGTAAGTTCTAAAAGATAGCATTTATAAAAGTTACCCTTATAAACAGTAAGTTTTAAAAGATTGCATTTATAAAAGTTACCTTTTACCAATCTATTCATTATTTTTTCAAAACTATGTTTATTCACTATTTAAAATTTAAAACATGATTATATTGTATGTGCTTTGCCGCATTGTCTAGCATACATTTAATTTTTTTTTTTTCAATCTTGTTAAAAGAAAAAATAAATAACAGTAATAAAAATATAAAAAAATGAAAAGTGGTTTCATTAGCTTAGCTCAATAATAAATTAAATGCTTATGGTGCTTTTTTTTTTTTTAAAGGAAAGTGTAATTTACGATTTTGACCCATAAATATGTAAGGTGTGGAGAAGGGGTCTCTTCTGCCAATCCGTTTAAGTATTGGGTGGATTGATTTTGATGGGCCTTTGGCATTCGTGATGAAGTATTTACTCTGCATGCCACGGAAAGAACATTGGAACTGACTTATGCTAACGATTAAAACATTCAATTTGTTTTGTCACGTGGCAACTTAAAGTTTAAAGCAAAAAGACTCATACCCTCAAATACATTTGCTTTTTACTCATTAGGTTTTTTTTTTTTCCCTCTTCTCTCTCTTCATCTGGGCTCCTTTTTCTTTGTCATGCCAGCTTCTCTCTCTATCGCCCTTTCCGCCGCCCGCTGCCATGCGTTTTGTATTTTCGTCAACAGTCGCAGTTGTGATGTTGTCGTCTAGTTGGAGATCGAGACTCCAAGCTCAGATTGTGATGCCATTTTTTTTGCAAGCCAAAGATTGAAGCTCGGTCCCCCTCCAGCTTCTTCTCCGTGCTAGCCACTCAACCGCACATCTGATGTCTCCAATCTAGAGTTACTTAGAAGCTTTTTTTCTATTGTTTTTCTTTTTCATAAATTGATCTTTTTTTTTCGTAGATCTCAGGTTTTTTTTTTCTTGGGTTGTGTTTGTGCGAATTATTTTATTTTATTTTTTTGTCTGTGATCTGTAATGTTTGTGGTTTTCAAGAATTTTTGAGGACTTTTTTATATTTTTTTGTATTATTAACTGCTCCATCGTTGGTGGTGCCGTTAGTAATGGTAGATACCGGCTAGAATAATGTCGGATACCAGCCGTATACTAGTATCGCAATTAATTATTGTCCGTATCATAACAGTTACTAGTCGGTAACTTGAAGATATAAATGCTATTTTAAAATGTAATGTGTTGGTATTTTAAAATGTAACGTGGTGATGTGGTGTGATATTTTTTGTAATTATTTTTTTATGGCATGTATCAATTAGAGCTTTAATTTTGTGGCACACATGTAAAGAGTCTATTGGAAATCCCAGTATAATTCATTCTTCTACCTTTATCCTCTTACAAAATAGCCTCTTTATTCACTTTCCACATCCCAATCACTCTACTCCAATTCTTCCACCGTCCGATCCACCCTATCAAACACACCCTTGGGCTCAATGTTGAGAAGTTCTTCTGTGTGCTTATTTTTCATTTTTCTATCTGAGTTGACAAGAAAAAAAAAAAATAATTTCTTCTTTTTAAGGGAGCTTTAATTATTTTTCTACCAATACCAAAACAAAAGATTATACACACACACACACATATATATATATATATATATATATATATATATATTACAATCATCTCATTTACACTATAAAAACATCAACTCTTTAATTTATTTTAAGTCTTAAATAAGATCAACTACTGTATCGTATAAAGAAAGATTAAATGAATTAGCTTTATTGTATGACGAAATTGATTTATTGGACAAACTTGAATTTATAGATTTAATTAATGTTTTGTATCTTAAAAGACAACAAAATTGTCATGACCTGAAATCGAGAGCAGTGACTAATTTGATAGATATTTTAAAAATTTGATAATTCTAAATATTTAAAAAATTGCAATCGGGCTCATAAAAATTTTGTAATAAATCAAATTTTGCTCCAGAGTCTTTAAAGTTAAGAAAGAAATTAATAAAATACAAATCTAAAATTTAAACAAACATATTCAGTGGTAGATTAAATCTCACAAAATGAAATACAGCTGTGCAACTTTTATTAAATTCAAAAACTATATATTTACAAAAATATATGTGTAGAAAATCTACAATGACCAGCGTTCTACTGGATGTATCTCTTCATGTAACTTTCATTGCACAGAATAATTATAGCTAAGAGTTTCGAAGTAAGACAAATATGCTAGAGTATTGATTGTGGTCCATGACACTATATATATATTAAGTAACTTGAAAGGAAAAATGGGAGGGTGAGCACATAGTGCCGAGTAGGAAATCCATTATTATCTATTGATTTTTCATACTATTGTTATATATAAAATCCTCTAGAAGTTGATAAATGAGTTCTCAAAACAATTGAAAAAAATTCAATGTAAAAAATTCATCAAGTAGTTTATCAAAGCCAATTGATAACAAAATTTGTACTCATCACTCAAACTCTCACTCATATCCCAGGTTGTTAGTGAAGAAAGAAAGAAAAAAAGAAAGAAATGGGTATAAAAAATTCCATTATGCCCTAGATGAGCACTTCATAAAATAGGCCATCTAGCAATAGTCGCACCAAATTACATCAAATGTCCATTGTGGCCAACAAAAGAGCACCCATGGGATATAACCTTGAGGAATTATTCAAATGGCCTTAAAATTGTCCGATGGAGCTGCGTGAGGTCGCAACATATAATAGAATTGGTTATTAGTGAAGAAAGAAAGAAATGGGTATAAAAAATTCCATTATGCCCTAGATGAGCACTCCATAAAATAGGCCATCTAGCAATAGTTGTACCAAATTACATCAAATGTCCGTTGTGCCCAACAAAAGAGCACCCGT
The DNA here is from genome assembly GCA_025403435.1 of Artocarpus heterophyllus. Lineage (NCBI taxonomy): Eukaryota > Viridiplantae > Streptophyta > Magnoliopsida > Rosales > Moraceae > Artocarpus > Artocarpus heterophyllus. The sequence goes on from CM046343.1 coordinate 30,101,929, forward strand.
GGGATATAACCTTGAGGACTTATTCAAATGGCCTTAAAATTGTCCGATGGTGTTGCGTGAGATCGCAACATATAACAGAATTGGTTATCATCTACCTGGCTCCTAAACCCTCCAAAGTCATTCTATCCATGATAGTTTTAACAAAAATCCGACAACATAACGACTTATTTTTTTTAAAACTAAAAATCACAAACCTACAAGAAAACAAACTACAAATATATTTTGGCAAGCCACAATTGCAAGACGTGCCATCCTGAACAATGTTTATTTAACAAATCATAATAAAATGTCGATATCCAATCATCTATTGTTCAAGAACAATCAAATTTGATTTTTTTTTCATAACTACATGATCATGAAATATATAAAAATTGAACGTTGAACAATATTAAACACTTGATTGGTCGGAAGCTTTTCCATGTTCCACACTTGTAGTTTGCAACATTGTTGATAATATGATTTATAGGACTACAACAACCAAACAACAACAACAACAACAACAGATTAAAAACCATATAATTTAATAAACAATATATTAAAATCCATATAATTCAATTTGAAATGCCAAAATTTTCAACTAATTAGATAGCAATATCACAAAGAATGAGTAATAAAGTCCATCCTAACTTAGTTGATGACATTTGGTGGAAAAAAAAAATTGAAACGACATCATTTATTGAAACTTTGAATCACCAAACTTGGCCTTTCGAATTTAGTCTCACAAATCCGATACCATCGACACCTCCAAAATGTCAAAAAAATGTATGAATGATATTTTTTCCAATTTGGTGGGTCAACCGTTGACCGGTCAATTGATGTTGATCGATCGCCTGAGGGTGTCTGGTGGAGGTGGGTACCATCTCAAAGATCTCGAAGAGATTAGCTCATGTCTAGTGACGGTATCTCCAAATGGTGGTCGGTTCGCTGAAAAATGCAAAAAAATCATCAAAATGGGTGGCGGCGGACCCAAACTTTTTCGGCGATGATTAAGGTGGTGATGGGGTTGGTCTTTCTCTCCTCGTCAAGGGAAACACAATGGTAGAACTTATCGGAAAAATAGAGGTTGGATGTTGCCAGAATCTGTTGCTGAAGAATAGAAACTGAAACTTTATATAATATTTTCCAGCGAATGACGATGAGTGGGGTGGTGGGGCTTTGGCTCTGGTGGTTTCGGGGGGAGGCGGGCGAGTGTTCTTGGCCAGCATGTGGTGACGGACAGTGGTCACTGGTGGTCGGACGGTGATGGCAGTGGGGTGACGATTTAGTGAGAGAAAGCAAGAGAAAAAGAGAGAGAATAGGAAGGGTGGGGGAGCAGCACGGGGAAGCCGAGGGAAGAAAGAAAAAGAAAGGAAAAAGAAAAAAGAAAAGAAAAAAGAAAAATAAAGAAATATATACACATTCATACATATCTGGATTATGTGTACACAATTATATAAAATTTCAAATTCACCAATTTTTTTTAACTTTTGCCACCAAGTTCTTCAAATCACAAATGTTGGCCCAAAATGATAATTTCTTATCAATTAAAACCGTGGGGTTTTCACAAAAATAAATTTAAAATAAGTTTATTTTTTTAAATAAAATTCAAATATTTTTTTATTCAACATAAAAGTTCCTCTTATAAAAGTTTGCCTCGAATTGCCTTGAGCCGGCTATGATGTTGGTAAGTAACTCGGAAATGAAGGTGGAGAGGCTTAAAAGCAAGAAACAATTGAAGAAAATCATATTGGAAAAATACCTGCAGCTAGGAATATTGGAAAAATACCTGCAGCTTGGAATGCTCATTTCTCTCTTCTCACTAATTAAGTAACTATAATTCCTTAAAAATGAGTGAAAAGCTATTCCAATAGACTACTTTACTTTTACTAGCGTTTGGTACAAGGATTTGCATATAGGTTATAAATTTGGTTTAAATTAGTGTTTGGATATGTATTTGTTAAAATAGTTTTAAATTTTGACGTGATGTTTAAACTCATACACAAACTATGACTTCATTTCTAATTTCCTTATAATTATTACACTATCCAAATATTAGTTTTCTGATTTAAACATTTATATTTTTATAATCTTTGTTTTAGGTTAATCTAAAAATTATACTTTTGATCTCATCGAATATAAATCTTTAAATTTAATTGAATACACAAATCTATACCTTAATTAATAGTTGATTTTGACATTTAAAATGACAACTTATCATTAAGTAAAAGAGAGAGAATATTAAAACTTTTAAAAAATAAGAAGAAAACAAAACAAAAACACACAAAACATATTTTTTAAGTCAAAACCTTTATTATAAAGTTTTTTAAGTTCTTAAAATTCACTTATTTTTTAATTTGAAGATATTTTAAACAATTTTTTAGGTTAAACATGAAGATTGATTAAGAAAATATATGAATTTATATATAGATTTTAATTTAAAGGTATACATCTGAAAAGATTAAAAACTAAAGATATAATATTTAAATAAACTTAAAATATAGAGAATAAAAAGATAAATAACTCTTCTTAATTAATTTTTTTTTTCAAAACTTTACACTTTCAAATGTTAAGTCAAAACTATCGGTTAACCCTATGTTAAATCACATAGGTTGAAAATCAACCAAACGAAACAAGTATTTCTGTCCATTATCTTTCCTTTTCTACAAACAACCATACTTTAAAAACTTTCACTTATTGCAAATACGATTGTGCAAATACAAGGCATCATACAGCTAGCTTGTAGCCGACTAGCTTGGACTAAGCACAGTACCTTCAAGCAATAGGAAAAAACATAGACACCATAAGATAAAAACAACCACCAAACACAGATACCATACTAGTAGTTGTATCCAAGTTTGGCTTTTATTTCTTTCACATGGATCCTTATTTACTATTAACCATTGAGAGATAGCGTCTTGGTATTTCTCATCACGAAATGAATCGATGATCTCCCATTTTCTAAGCCTTCTAATACTGCAATCATAGTTCATAAACAAATATTATTGGGATGTCAAAACAGTTAAACTGCATTTAATTTATTTAAGGTATAAATGCATGATGATCAAGCATGACACTTACGGCCCTTCCGTTTCTTCTCGGGTGGCGGGCGTTGTAGTCGCTTCCGTCGCTGTCGTAGTACTCTCCGTCGCTGCATTCGGAGTCTTCTCCGTCAAAGTCGCTGCCACTGTAGTCCTCGCAGCCGCTGTAGTTTCTCCTGGCATTGTAGTTGCTCTTGGACGAAGTAGTACCGCTGCTGCCACCGCTGGAGAAGCTTATAGAGGTTATCTGGCACGTTATGCTCCTATGATCCGCCGATTTCTTCGGGTGACGCATCTTCTGCTGGTTCATTCCACCGTACTCCACCTCACCAGATGAAGCGTATTGCTGCTTCGAGCCGCGGCTTCCTTTTCTGGGCACGACAGCTTGGCCGCCGCCATATTCGCCCTCGTAGCGAGTATCGACTTTGGATGCGGAGTTTTTGTTGTAATACATGTTGTCCTCGTAGTTGCTTCTGCCGTTGTAGGCCTGCTGGCCGCCTCGATATCCGCCCCCATAGCAAGTATCGACTTTAAACCCGGACTTTTTGTTGTAACTCATGTTGTCCTCATAGTTGCTATCGTCATAGTTGGTCTGCTGGCCGTATTCTCCACAGTTGACCTTGTTCTTCCGGTATTCGTCGGAAGTGCCATAACCGGACTGGGCCTCAGATCGGTTGTAGCGGTAGCTTTGTTCCGTCTGAAAAATCACATATAGCAAAATTTTACCAGTCATGTTAAAATACAAATAAATACGTAAATTATTTACAGATAACAAAATTAAAATAATTACTATGCATGTAATTTTGCTGTATAAAATTTGAATGTTATTATAATTATCATCATGAACATTTTTTATTCTTAAAATATTGTTTTAAAAAACAAATTGTTATGTAAACTCCACTTTCATAAACTTGTAATGTACTGTAATTTTTACCAGTTTTCTGTTGCCGCCGGCCATCATCATGTTCTGCTCATACTGACTGCCAGTGGACCAGCCACCTGCCGCGTCATAACCGCCGTTTGAGTAGCACTCAGTGGATTTGTACTCTTCCCTATAGCACTGCATTTTTTTAGGCAAAATGGGAATTTGGTTGTTTAGGGCTAATTTCTAGTTAGCTTCGCTTGGCTAATTTCTAGTTAGCTTTGCTTTGTGTATATGGAAATGTTTTAATGTCCATATATAGGCAAGGGCTTCTCGTAAGATGAATACACCAAGGGCATGTTTGGTGCACAAAATTAGGAATGATTGGATTGGATTAAATCTTAATATTTTGTTTAGAGAAAAACTTTAAGGGATTGGATTAAATAAGCTCATGCTTGAATCCTCTTGAAAGGGGATTAGGCAATCCTTTGTTAAAGCATAAGATTAAATATAATCTTTGTATAAATTTAAGATCAAATTACAATTTCTCCAAAAAGAGTCAAAATATTATTTTTCATCTGACAGAAATATTTTTAATAATTATATTTTTGTCCTTTAATTTTAAAAAATTACAATGTCACCCAAAATTTGAATTTTTTTTACAAAAAGTCCCTATCTAAATAACGCAACACCAAATATGGGATTAGTCTAGTAAAATTTTATCATATCTATTTTAATATAATTCAATCTAATTCTCTAAGACTATCCTATCTAATGCACCAAACGGACCCCTATTGGATAGAAAATGAAGCGCTAAAATATTTGGACGGTGATTTGGACTCGCGCGGTCCTTACTGCAAGTGGATTATGGTGTGTATATGTATATATATATATTTCAAAAATACATTGGTCATGTCACTCGTTGAATCTGCATCTCATGCTTGACTTAACGTATTTGCATATATGTATGGAAGCACCCTATTCGATCCAACATTTCACATATATCTCTCTCTCTCTATATGTGTGTGTGTGTGTGTGTATATATATATATATTCTTGTAAAGTCATCATGTGATAAAATGGAATAATTATAAGCAAATAAAGCTAAGAATAACTTTATTACCAATCCTTTTGAACCACCACAAGTGGTCTGATTACTATTAGAGAATCATTAACGATACGTTCTCCAGCATTTTCGATGAATAAGTCTTCAAAAAGTATTTATTATATAGCAGAATAATCTTTTTGGTCATTTTAACTAGTTCAGAAAAGTATACTTAAACAATTAAGAAGTGATTTTCTTCAAATTATTCGTAATTTTCCACGTGCAATATGTATAATGCAGGACATGAGTAAGTGGATATGGCATCAATATTTAATTTATGCAAATATTGATTTCATGGGGGATTATTCGTTATAAGACGTGTACGGTATAATTTTCTTTTAGTTTTTTACTCAAGCTTCTCACGATATATGTGCTCATATGGTTTTTGTTTCTTTCTATTTAGGGTTCATTAAAAAAAAGTTCCCCAATTTTAGGGGAAATTCTACTTTAGCCCCTACCTAAATTAGAAATATTGAGAAGAGGAAGAGGAAATTTCATTTGTGCTTGAGGGGTTGGAGTTCTAGAGTAATGCCCCTCTGGTAAAGTTGCAAAAGGTTTATGTCACTTGTTAAAAAATAAAGATCCATTTGATGAATGGATTCGAATTATGTTGATTTTTGTTGGATTATTTTGATTTGAGTTGTGTGATTTAAACTAGTGATTTGAATTCTGAATTGATGTTTGGATGTGCATTTATAGTGTTAATCTAAATAAAAAATAAATTGGAATCTTTGTTTGGATAAATAATAGAAAAAGTTTTGATTTATCAACAAATCTAACAAAATCTTAATATTCATGATCCTAAAAAATGTGTAATATAGATATTGATTTATTCATCTATTCATTACAAATACAATAAAGAATAATCATCTCAATCGGATATCAAATTTTGGCTTTAATTGTGACAAATATATTTGAGTCCAAAGAGTTCAGGGGGATAGAACTTTGATAACTTGGATTCAAAGGATTTATATAATTTCAATTTTGGATGAAATAAACACAAAATTTTTTTATTATTTTCTTCCCAAAAATTTATTTTTTTTCTTTGAGACCTTTTTTTTAAAATTTTTAATTTTTTTCTCTTTTTTTTGTTAGCATGCTTAATAGGCTCGCGCGGAGTGCATGCTCTTCAATTAGTATTAACTTAAAAGAGATAAAATTCTAAATAAATGGCTCAAAACAAGACATAAATTAGGGGGGCACGTTTCCTAATTTCTCTTTTAAAAAGCTGATATTCACTTCATTTCACCCCCAAATCTTAAAAAAAAGAAAAAATCCATTTTATCCTTGCTTGGATGAAAACATCCTCAGATTTTAATGCTCATATAATGGATCATGAACAACCTTTTTATAAAAAAAAAAAAAATTAGATGGACTCCTTTTACTGCATAATAATAGAATATCGGAGTCACTTTTGGTATTTACCCTTTTATTTGTGTCCAATTTGTCAATTGAAAAAATTATATTGGAGACAAAATTCCACTTGATCTTTAAGTTTAAAGCCTACGGATATAATAGTCTCCACTACCTTAATAATTTGGAAAGACGAAACGTTACATTTATTGTAACAAAATTTAGAAAGTGATTGAAATCGATTTTAAGCAGAAATGCAGCGCGTCTTATTATAAACAAAAAAGTTGCACCTTTCTTTCCTAGCAAATCAAAATATTATTAATAGATTAACTAACATAACTGTCAAACCTTACAAGGTACATAATCGAAATAATTAACTTTCAGCTTTTTTGACTTTAATTCAAGCTGCGGAGCTCACAAGTATCAAGACTTTGAATCTCAGTTAAATTTCAGTGCAAATCTCAACTAATTTTTGCACCTAAATTTAATTAATCAGGTTTAGTTTCTTTGGTTGATCTTATGATCAAATAATACTTGGAACTTAGAAGATGTGCGTGTATGGCAAAACCTGCAATTTACATTAATAAATTTTGAAAAAGTATTATTTGCTAAAATTTCCTTAAAAAAAAAATTACAGCAAAAGGTTGTAAAATTATGTGGTTTAAATCTACAAACCAAACAAATCTTAATCATATCAAAAATTTATAACTAACTACATATTAGTCATACTTGCGACAAATATGTATTTAGCCTCTGTTTGGTAGGAAGGAAAGAAAATAGAAGGGAAAGAAAAATTGTAAAGGATTGAAAATTAGAAGGAAAGAAAGGATTTTAATTTTCTTTTTAGTTGTATGATTTAATAGAGGGAAAGAAAACTAATTTACCTTTATATGTTTGGTATTGGAAGTAAAACATGAAGGATGGGAAAATTATAATCAATACAATTACCTTTTAACCCAACACAACCAATGCAATTCACATGGCCTAAAAACAATTTTAAACAATAATGCAAGTTTTAAATATCAACCTGCAATCGCGTATAAATTCCAATAGATCATGTCATTTTGACCGAACCAGCAGAACCACAACACTCTTTCATTGACGAAACCTAGGTTTGGCAATTGGCTTTACCATAAAAGAGAACAACTGTTTCCCAAGACAAGAAATCAAGCATTATTAACATTTTTACAAAAAAAAAAAAAAAAAAGGAAAGAGAGTGATCCAAATTAAAAAGTGAAATTTTGATGTTTGTTCATTATATAATATAGGAATCCAAATGACGGAATGCTACAGTTAATTTGTCGATGTATTTTATCCTAGTTCAATAAAATTTTCATTACCTCTTAAAAAAAAAAGAACACTACGGTTTTGAAAGAGAAGTTGGTGTGCTTCAACTTAATTGACCAATTCTCATAATACAAAAAGGTGATACATAGCACACAAGTAGCGTCATATGAGATTATAATCTTTATTCAAAGTGCAAAAGGAGCACTGATTCTCAGTTTACCTTCAAAAGAAGAAGAAGGCGGTGCCTCCGATCTGTATCATCTGTCCTATCTAAAAGAATTGTAATATGCGCAGTGCCTTCAAAGGGCCCTATCAATTTATAAAGCTGTTCATGTACAATTGCCATTTTCCTCGCACAAAGTTCTCTAACAGAGGACCCCCTCCTCTAAACCCAACAAATACATACTATGTATGATCAACAAAATAGGAAGCATCAAAAGACTAATAAAGACAGAAAGAGTAATAAATTAGTATAATAACGGATCCAGCTAAAATAATAATAATAATAATAACATAACTACTAATCCAACCCAATTAAAAGACCTAAATATAACTACTAATCCAATCAATTAAAGAAAAAACTTAACATAGCTATTAATATTCCAGCTAAAAAAAACTAGCATTGACTTCAGTTTTCATTGTTGTACATCATCTTTAGTAGCAAATCATAGCATTGATGACTTAGAACTGCACAGAAAGCTCACTTGTGTGATGCATCTTATATTAGAAATAGAAAAGCATTCAATTGAAGATCATCGGGAACTCAAATGTTGAACAATTCAACATAAACTTCTTCATCTGTGTAGACACGTGGCTATGCTTTTTCAACAATAGCATTGCCCTCTTTGACAGCATCAACTACATTATTTATACTATATTGAAGCATTTGAATATGCTTGTCAAGTGAATTAATCACGGAAGATTTTCTTTTAACACTTTTTGATGCATCTGTAACTTGAGGATTATTTTAAGGCGATAAGGGCCCAACGCTAGTAGTAGTTACCTCATCAAACTGCTCAACACCCATAGACTGATTGAAGCTGCCTTCTCTTTGCCATTGTCGGACTTTCTATTCCACACTAGCAACAACCTCACTATCAGCTTTATCTTTTACAAAAAGTTTACTTAATTTTATCATAAAATTAGATCTTAGTATACCACTGTTTCTTTGCATTAGGTTTAGCCTACAACACGTGATGTAGAAAAGCTTAAACATCATATAAAATCTAAGCACAAAACATAAATACATAAAAAAAAAAAAAATTTACGTTTATGAAAACCTCAATAAGCGCCTTCCCCACCTCTGGCTCTACTTCAAACATCTTAGTTACTGGACTCCAAGCAAAACTACTTAAGCCTTTGAAAAGATGATGACAAGTATTAAAATTAGTTTTCAAAGTCTTAATTCGATTTGTACATGGTCTTTATCAAAAAGGTATTTGAGCTCATCTCGACAATTAGCCAAAACATTATTATAAGCAAGAGTAATTAACGTGCCATCGAGTATATTTCCATTCATTTATTGCTCTAACAATGCATCAATCAATATAGCATTTATTTCTTCTAACCACCTTATATTATCTTTTCATGATTCTTCACCATCAGCAATGTCTTTCTTTAACTTCTTAGCCATGTGCACAAACTGCATATTTAAAAACAATTCAATATACAACAAAACCATATAAAAGTATAATATTATATCTATAACTACAACCGCTTAACAAAACCTTTCTAACAAAAACAAAAGAACTTTATTTGAATGAAATACAACTTAAAATCAAATTCAGTCACTATTAATGCTCATCTTGAGCAGCCATTTGAACCTAAATAATTTAAAAAACAAAAGCAATGCATGAAATTTCTAATTCCAAGAATAGTTTATAAACTCCCAAAAAAGGAGAGTATAAAAGACCAATGCCAAGGATCGCAATATTATTATAAATACAAGTTTACATATGAACAAGCATCGAATCTCTATCTAGAGAAATAATAAAACAGAGGGCATAATCCACATATTTTACATGACTATCAAACTATATTTTCTATTCTACATGTTCTCAACATACAAACTACTAATAAATTACTATCAAGCTACATTTCTTAGTGCTGGACATAACCTTGCCACGTGTATTGTGCTATTTCGTGCCTTATAGCTGCTTCCATTCTAGCTTCTTCATTATCCTTTTGTCTATATAGTAGACATTTTCTATCTTAGGCTCTCTTTCCAAAAGCTCTCGATCAACCGTTTAGTCATTTGTTCGTTAGGATCTACGCCCATAAGATAGTTATGCAAAATACGATAAGTTAACACAATTTTCTATAGTGCTTTAATAGGATAATGTTGTTCAGCACCACTCAAAATTATAGGGAATTGTTTCTTAAGCATTCCAAAAGTTCTCTCTATGACATTGCATAAGGAAGCATGACAAAAGTTAAACAATTCTTGATAATTTTCAAAACCACGTGCAGAGTATTCTTTCAAGTGACATCGTACTCCTCTATATGGTGTGATTAGTCTACTATGCAACATGTAACCCGCATCAATCAAATCGTATTTTCTTGATAAAGTAAAATTTGCATTTTTAGACAATATTTTGTGATTACATAGTTTCAATAACTTAAAAAAAACTAAATATTACGTCCAGGAATTATGAGTTTTTCCATAGATAATGCATTTTGTTTATAATTCTTAAGTTAGATGCAGTTCCTTCCCACTCAACTAACATGTATGCAAATCTTATATCGAACCCATAAGCTGCCATAACATTTTGTGTTGGATAATCTTTCCTCCTATGATATCATGGAGTCTCCTTCCAAGGTACTTTTACTCGAATATGCATCCCATCAATTGCTCCTACACAATTTTGAAATTAAAACTTATGTCACTATCTATTATCATCAGGAACTATATTAAAAAAAGATGTGTATGTTATTATTTACCTTGAAATATGGATAGAACCTGTGGCTATCAAGAATTTGTTGTGGAACCTCTGCTCTATTTGGTTGAACTAAAAATTGATCTTCTAAACTAATTATTGCTCGTAATACCACATGAAAAAGGTCGACTTATTGCCATTAGATTGGCGAAAGAAGAAAGAAATAGTTCAGTTTTTAGCATTATGTGCTAATATGTATAGAAACTTGGTTACTTGTTCCTTTACCATAAAATTTTTATTATCCTTAAGTCAACCAATATCTCGAAGAAATTCACACATCCTGGCAAATTCTTCTAGCCCCATTCGAATAATATCACGGCATTTTTCATTTACACTAAGTTGACTCATGAGCTCACTTCTCACACTATTTCTTTCTCTACTTTTATTTAAAATGCTCCTGTCAACATAATATGAGTAGTGGTACAATTCTATTATATACACCAAGTATTTCACATAGCAAACAAGTTGCACACCGCCCATTCGCCTACTTATTTCCCAACTTCTCAAAAAATGTGTCATTTTCTGCACGACTTTCTAGCTGATTATACTCCAAGATCTTATTCTCTTCATCATCATTCAAACCCGTTCAAAATTTTTATCCTGTTTCATCTATTCGGAAGTGGTTCTAATTAAAATCATATATAGGAAACTAATGCAATGTGTATAAATATAACCATGATAACCAAACACACAGATTTTCATTCTAGTTACAAATTAAAAGAAAAATTCATAAAAATAATAAATATGATCTAATTTATGTTATTCATCTAAATTTATAGAGAAAACTCACTCTCAACTCACAACAAACATATCCATAATGCTGAAACCGTACTAGAATAGAAAACTTAAATCACATGAAAACTCACAATTTTACTCTACTGCGTTCAAAGCTTAAAATAAAATTCATCACAACTGCAACTACACAAAACAGTAATCATATCTCTTTCTATCTTCTGTCTCAATTCATTTTGATTTTTTTTTGGGGCCTTTTTGCTTATCTTTTTGCCCTTTTTAAGCGTAGTTTTGAAGCTTCACGCATAATATGAACATCATTATCTATCACATATCACAAAATTACCATACCCATTGCTTTTTGGCACCCTAGGCTCAGAAAAATTGATTGGATTACACGGTTTATAAAAGACTTTTTCTGTTTTAGGTTCACTTTAAGTAATTTCCTTTTTATAATAGAATCTAAAAATAAATTTGAATAAAACGAGAGGATGACAAATTTTTCACAAAAAGTACCTAATAAATTAAGTAATTATCAGATTTTGATGTCCAAGATCTTATCACAAAATACAGATTAAATGGATTCAAATTATCAGACATTTATTCCTAAGATCATCATAAAACCTATATATTTTTATAATAATTGTTAACACAAAGTAAGATTAAAAACCTTCCTCTCTCTATCTCTATATATATATATATATTTATATTTATATATATTCAAATATCTAATCAAACGCCATTTCAAGTGCGCACAGCTTGTAGAGATAGATAATTGATCGTAATCCAAGGATTAGAAATACCCAATTCAGAGCAGGAAAAACAAAAAAAAGAGCAAGGATTAGAAATACCCAATTCAGAGCATGGGAAAAAAGTGCAAAGAATATGTGAAATTGTTGGAGCAAGTATTCCCTGGAGACGGACAATATGAGCTTCTGATCTGATTCGGAGGCAGCTTGTGATGGGTATTGCAAGACTTGAACGAATGAGAGAGAAGAAAATGAATGAGAGAACCAGTCAGGAAGAACGTGATCCTATTTGGGGAAAATTTGTGAGGTAAGGGAGAGAAAAATTTAATTCTCAAATTTTTTGGTATAATTTTCAGGGATAATGTTGTAATTTTGACTTATTTATGTAAGTTTTAATCTTTTCTATATGATAATCCGTATAATTTTAGAAGGAAAAATAATATAAAACCTACTTAGTAGTTTTTTCATCTTATTTTTCTTTTCACTCAAACTTCCCCCTATCAAACAATCTTTTTTATCAATTTCTACCCTAAAATTCCTTTACCATTTTTCATTCGTACCAAATAGAAAGTTATTACACAAAAATCGTGCAAAAAATTGTCACAAGAAGATGTTGCGATTAGAATATATTTTAGTGCTCTATGTATGTATATAAATTTGTGTTTGTAAGTATATGTATACATGTAAGTATATAGAACACTCACAACCCTATATTTGTGTGCGTATTTTCTCGTCTTTGGTTATATTACACTGTACATATGAATCATCCTATTTTTATTAAAAAAAAAAGGCATGCTTTTCTTTTAAGGATTATGTAACTAAATCTTCTATATGTTCTATTTATCAACATATTACGTTTTACCATGTGCTTTAACAAATGCCACAACCGTCACATGTTTGTTTTTTTTTTTTGGTTTTTTTTTTTTTTTTTGCTTCATGTGCCGTCCGATAAAAAAGAAATATTAATTATATATAGGATCAAACTTAGAAACCCCATCGATCGAATCGTCCCTTGGTTTTTAATTTCATGTTAAAATTTGACCACATTTGATCCAACTTAAAGTGCAAAAAAGGTTTTTAATTTCATGTTAAAACTTGACCACATTTGATCAAACTTAAAGTGCAATATATATATATATATATATATATATATATATATTTTATGTCGGGAAGTCACCGGTGACCATTTTATCATTAAAGAGGGTGGGTTATTTCTTTAAAGGGCCAAGAAATTAATGTCTTCTTACAAACAGGGCCATTTCCAAGACATCAATGGCAACAACCAAGTTGAAGCAGAAAATTCTGAGCAAGAACAAGACGGTATCCCAATTGGTAACATCTCCATCTTATTTCCTTTTTCTCAAATTTGCTAAAGTCACATCTAACTCTTTGTGCGTACTTGGTGCAACATATAAGTTTTTGTTTCGAAAACGAAATGAAGAACAAACAAGAACACAAGATAATTGAAAAAAACTCAAACAGATTACAGTCATATTACTAGGACATTTTAGGCTAAAAATTGTAGATCAAAGTAAATTAAACGGGAAGCTTACTAAATTAAACATCTAAAATTGAGAAGCACTAAAATACGAACTTCAGAATGGGAAATCTGAAATAGGAAGCACTTTTAACAATAGCGCTTTAACGTACATACATGGGTTCGGGTAAAAATTCTCACTCCAACACAAATTAATTTGGTATAAAAGCTTTTGGTTCAAACAGAAATGAAAAACAAACAAGAAAATAAAAAAATAATCAAATAAAGCCCAAATAAGTCTAAAATTTTATTGATGAGATGTCATCAGAATAATCTGATTACATTCATATTATATATAGGATTTTTTTTTTTTAGGCTTAGAACAGGAATCTGTAAAACCCACAAATTTTAATGGATAAGAAATTATCAAATTGGGCCAAAGTTGTTATGTCAAGAACTTTGTTGTAAAAGTTATACAAAAAATTGGTGATTTTCAAACTTTGAATAATTTTGTACAATTACTACACCTACATATATATAATTTATTATTATTATTATTATTTCCTTCTTTTTATTTTCTTTCCTTAACTTTTTCTTCTATTCTTTTCTTTTTCCCTCGTTTCCCCTGCCTCCCATGTAGACATCATCTCCTTCTCATCTTCATTTTCTTCTCATGAGAACACACGCATACTCACTATCCAAAATAACCTGCCATTTTCCAGCCACCCGTCGTGGGCACGGGCTGGCTCATCCAAAGTGTCGACATCTGAAACTTCCAGTGTTGAAGTACCACCGTCAAACGCGCCTCTTCGATCATCGACAAATGGCGAGGAAAGTCTTGGTCTTTAAGCTTTCTCAATGGATTCCGGTAACATCCGAGCTCCATTTCTCTGGCAAGTCCTACCATTGTGTTTCTCTCGTCGAGGAGAGCAAGACCCACCCCACCACCGCCTTAATCACTGTCGAAAAAGTTTGGGTCCGCCGCCACTCTTTTTGACACTTTTTATGCATTTTCTGACAAACCAGCCGCCGTTTTAGAGAAACCGTCACCAAATATGAGCTCTTCTCTTCAAGATCTTTGAGATGGTACCTGCTTCCACCGCCAACCACCCTCGGGCCGTTGACTGGCAGGTTTAACCTATCAATAGGTTGACCCAACCATCTCAGTTCGGGGTAGTGCATTCCCAGCCTATTCTAGACGCTTTGGACATGCATGTGAAGTTGGAATTGTGAGGAGGAATTCCAAAGACTTAAGTTTGGTGTTTAAAGTTTCATTGAACGTCATAGTTTTACAAAACGGAGTCTTTTTCACCACCAATTGTCGTTGGTTGAATCAGTAAGAATTTCATTACTTTCTTTTCGTAATATTTATGGTTTAATTTACTTAACTGAAATTATCAAATGATGAAAATATGTTATATGTATTTTATTATAATGCTCTAATTTATAGATTTGCAAATATAATTGAAATATTGAAAATTGATTGGTAAAGTAATATTTTCCTTTGAAATAAAAATATGCAAGTCTATGGATAATTGGTAAAATTAGATGATTTCAAAAACTTCTAATTTGTTTATTTGTTCATTTTGTTCTAAGAACCTATTAGACATAATTAGAGTTTTAAAATTAATTGATAAATTAAAAAGAAAATAATGCTTTTAATTATATGAAAAAATAGAATTGGGATTATGCAATTTATCGTTTGCTTGCAAATGGAGTTTTTATATTACGATGAATGCTTTATATCTTGGTTATTCAAATCCTTTAAATTTTACTGTGATATTGTAAGTCTTTATAATTTGTAGTTATTTAAGAGTAATCATGACTTTACTTTCACCGGTATGATTAATGTTGAGGAAATGCTAATTGCAACTAGATGCAAAATTATGATGTTATATATGTAACTATTCTGGGAGGTACGTCTCGCAGTTATAGCATGCCAAAATCTATTTAAAATTGGTTTCTTGCAGGTTTGAACTTTCAGTTTTAAGAAAAATAAGTCGTCATGCTGTCAGATTTTCGTTAGGACTAACTACCGTTGGTAGAATGACTTAAGAGGGTTTTTAGGAGCCAGTTGAGGTTATAACCAATTCTTTTCTATGTTGAGACCTTATACAGCGCCATCGGACAAATTTTAAGGGCATTCAAAGTATTCCTCAAAGTTATCTTCCAAGGGGTGCTCATTTGTTGGATACAATGGACATTGCATATTATGGCACCATTATCGACGCATGACCTATTCCACGTGGTGCTCATTTGGGCACAATGAAAGTAGGGTGCTCATCTAGAGCACAACAGATATTTTCATACCCCTTTCTTTCCTTCATTTCCTTCGCTAACAACCTAAGTATGAGTGACAAAATTGAGCGATGAGTATGGATCTTGAGTTATTGATTGGTTTGATAAGTTGTGAACTTGATAAGTTTTTATATTGATATGAGAATTTGCTTACTAACTTTATAAGGATCTTGCACATATTAATAATTAAAAAAAAACCAAGTAGTGAGTAATGAATTTCCTACTGACCACTGTGTGGTCACCCCTACTTTCCCTTTTAGTTTAGTTAATTATTACTTGATGTCTTGAATTGTTATTGATGCTCCTCACCATTCGACTGGTATACTCTCCTTACATTTTCATTTCTTGTTAGTGCATGGAAGATACATGGAACGAACACTCCTAGTAGATAATTGACTATTTATAAGCTTTTACTTATTTGTTGTTTGAATTTATATTTTGACTAAAGCTGTGCAGTTGTATTTTTACTTATTCTATGAGTATTAATTTAATTTTGTACATTTTCACTTAAACTTTCTATTCATATTTTTTATTTTAATATTAAAGACTCCGTAGCAACCTTGATTTATTTCTTAATTTTATGGGCCCAACTAAAGTTTTCAAATATTTTTTTATTTTTATTTTTTAAATCTGTGAAATATTTCTTTCAATTTTGTCACTAGCCTCGATTTTGGGTCGTGACAAAATTTAAATTAAATAAGTTAGCATTACAAAGAAAATACTAAGTAGGAAACAATAAATTTAAAAATTAAAAAATTAAATTAGGAAATATAAAATAAGGGTTAGTGCAAGGTGTCTAGATAAGTTCTAACCCAATAAACTCTCACGTGCTACAGTATCTTTGGTTCAAACTCTTGAATTCAACTCACTTTGCAAACACCCTATTTGTCCTACATCAGGACAAAGTTGATTATCAATTAAATGAAGAAAGCAAGCCAACGATAAGCCCTATTCCCCTAGGGCCAGAGAATCCAGTCTCAACTCTATGCCATGTTTATTTGACGCCATAACACTTTTAAGTTAACAATGAAGTTTTCAAATTACCTAGTATCACTCTGTACGTTGATAATCAAGAAATAAACTTAATAATTATACAATCCCTCAGAAACAAAAAAATAGAGTTAATTATTTGCAAAAGGCTGAACATATATAGACACCATAAATAAAAGCTGAACATATATAGACACCATAACTATACACCACCAAACACAGAGTTTTGCTTTTATTTCTTTCACACTAGGTCGTTAAATAATATTGTATGTATAGAGAGATGCATATCTTGGTATTTCTCATATATCAGGACATGAATCGATGATCATCTCCCAGTCTGCTGCGCCTTCTAACATATTACTGTAATAAAATGTAACAAACCAATATAATTAATTAGAATACCTTCTAGTTTCAACCACATAATATTATTCCAATTAAAAATCTCAACAATAATTACTTTGTTAGCAGTCCAAAGCTAGTTATTGTGGATTACACTACACAACTGGCCTGCCGTTTCTTCTCCGGCTCGCCGCTACCATGGTCGCTTTTGTCGCTGTCGTAGTACTCGCCGTCATCACTGCATCCGGATTCTTCTCCGTCGAAGTCGCTGCCGCTATATTCCTTGCAGTCACCGAAATCACTCCTGGTATGGTAGTTGCTCCTGGAAAAAGTAGTACCGCCACCGCCGCCTCTAGACTCGCTCATAGCCTTCACCTGGTACAGTATTTCGTTACCTTCTGCTTGCACTTCCTCCAGTGCTGCGGCTGCTTCCCGGGGTAGTAGCCATATCCGCCGCCATAGGGAGAATTAATTTCTTTGGGCTTGTTCTTTGAGTTGTATCCTGCTGGTTTCGGACGGTCGTGGCCCGCGATGCCGTAGGGAACCATGTCTTTATATATTTAATTTTACATGAATTAAAATACGTTTCTTGATTTAAACAATATGGATATGAAGACATAAAGTTTAAGTGTTTTTTATATAATTTTGAAACACTACATTCAAAAATTAAGTAAAAAAAGGGATAAAATCTATACTCAAAAGTAAATAAATAAATAATATATATAAAATCTCGATATTTTATTCATATTTTCACAAAATTTTTGTAAATTTTCATAATATTTTGTCATTTAACACTATATAAATTTTACAAAAATTGAAATTTTTAGATCTTTTCATGAGAATTTTTGGATATTTTTATGGAAATGTTTCTAGGCCTTTGTTTTCATATGGGTGCTTTTCTAAAAATATATAATGTTTTACAAAAATATCAGTGAAAATATCAATTTTTTTAATCCTTAGATTGATGACCTAATATTTTCATAAGTTGATATTTATTTTTATATTTTAACTATGTGTGATGAAGAATTCTTTCGCGTTCTACGGAATATGCCTATTGAATAGGAATGAAGCCCCAAAATATTTGGATGGTAGTTAGGATTCAAAACATCCTTATTGCAAGTGGGCTATAGGATATATGCTTTTCAAAGATTCATTAGTTTGAGCCTATTTAGAATGACTTATTTTATCCAAAAAGCTATTTATGAGCTTATTTCAGTGACCCATAGAAAAATGCTTATAGTTGTTATAAGCATTTATTAGAAAAGTCAGGGTAAAGGTGTTTGTGAAAAAAAAAAAAAACACTTATAAAAAGCTTTTTAATGTACATTTTTGGACTTATGTTTAAGAATAACAAATTAAGAATTCTATCCATATCCTTAAATTACATTACTTTTTATTTCAATAAGAGTTTTTGACTTATTTAACCAAAGAGATTCAATAGCTTCTAAAATCAAAAAGCATTTTTTCATGTACTATCTAAATACTAATAAAAAAACCCTAATTTATGATTTTCTTCTTCTGTTGCTTAAAAGGAAAAGCACAAGCTATCTTAAATGGCCCTTTATGTCCTGCTTTAGATCTGCATCTCATGCTCTTATGTAACGTATTCGCATAAACGTATTAATACCCTATTCAATGGATCCATTTCACATGTGATCACATGGAATAATAAGGAAATAAAGCTAAGAATAACTTTTCTACCAATCATTTCTAACCACCATAAGTGGTTACAATTAGAGAACACTTAACGTTACCTTATCCATTATTTGGATGGATATAAGACTTCAAAAAGTTTTCATTATAGAGAAAAAATAATTAATTATAGAGAAAAAAAATAATTAATCTTTGTGGTCATTTTAACCAGTTCAGAGGTTTGCTTAAACAATTTAGAAGCAATTTTCTTAAAGATTATTCGTAATTTTCCACGTGCAACTGACAATTACGAACAATACAGGATATCATGATCAGTAAGTGGATACGACATTAATATTTTGGGCTAACATTTAATGCAAATATTGAATTCAAGGGGATTTATTCCTGATAAGACGTGTACAGTATAATTTTTTATTTATGTTTGTCTCCAGATCAGGACTACATATGTATTGCTTTTTATTGAAGCTCCGCTATGGCGACTCTTTCTTTCAATTTCGGGATTAAAAAAATGTTCTCCAATGTTAGGGAAAGTTCTACTTTAGTCCTTGCCTAAGTTAGAAACCCTTAGAAGAGGAAGATGAAAACTTCAGTTGCGCTTTAGGGGTTCTCAAGACAAGAAATTTAGAGAAAAGTTCTTTTGGTATAGTAACCAAAGATTCCTTTCATATGTATTTGAAAAAATAAAAGATTTTTGACCTCGTTTTCTCCCTTTTTATATTAACTTAAAAAAGATAAAGTTCTAAAAGAATGGCTCAAAACTAAATAAGTGAATTAAAATGTTATGTTTTCTAAACGCTTATTCATTTAATTTAGCCCTCAAATCCAAGAAAAAAAATCATTTTACCATCACTTACCTGATGCATGAAGAATTGTATCCAAATTTAATGATCATTTAACAGATTGATTATTTTTACCACACAATAATATCACCGTTATCTTTGGGATTTACCCTTCTATTTATGGCTTTTTGTCGATTGAAGACATTATATTAGAGACAAAATTTCTAATTTTGATCTTTAAGTGTAACACCCATGAATATAATATTATCCACAACCTTGACATTTTTTTTTGGAGGGGACAACCTTTAACAATTTGGAGAGACGAAACGTTATTTATTACAATAATTTTGGAAGTTCACAAAAATCGATATTCTTAAACAGAAATGCAGCGCATCCAATTGTCTTGTCTCACTAAAAAGTTGTACCTCTCTTTCTTAGCATATATGTATTGATAGATTAGCACAACTTGTCTGGCCTTACAAGATAAGATCCGAAATAACAAACTTTTTATGTGTATTGTATCTTCTTTTTTTTTCCTTCTCTGTCCGTTTTTCCATTTCTGTGCTTTGGGTGTTTATCAAGACATGGAGGGTCGTCTTGGATTTGGATTTTGTAAGAAGGCCGACTCTTTGAGTGAATTGGCGTAGTAGCCCATTGGTGAACTCAGATCAGTGGAGGTCTGAGGAACAAATTGGCTAGAAGCATGTTCTAACCAAGAGTTAGGAAAAGAACATTCAGAGAAATTAGAAAAGGGGTTTCAACCCAATTGCATACATCAAATATCCAAAGCTACTAACAGCCTCTCGCCTTATCTTCTAATACCCAAGGAAAGCCACAAAACGCAGCTCTCAACTCAAGGGCTGAAGCTAAATGGCGTCGTTACAATGCTCAAAGGTCCAAAGTCAAACGACTGTGTTTAGTAGAAAAACGACAATGCCAAGTTTGGCTTATTACAACAATAAACAAACGACAGTAAAAGAAAATGGCCCAAACGCCTGCATCATAAATACATACTCTTTTTCCCATCTAGTATTTTCTGTCTAGGTTTTAAATAGAAGGTTTTTAATGAGGTATATTTGAAGTTATGAGTTTAATCCCGGCTTTAGGATTTTTGTTCCTTTTTTCCACCTGCCTTTAGGGTTTTTTTTTTGTTAAACTTATGTATTTTCTTTCTTCTGGCAATAATATCGGAATGGGAAGGCTTGGTATAAGATAGGTGCTTTGGAGAGTGCCAATCTAATTGAGATATTCCTTAAAGATTTAAATTAAATGTCTCCTTTTTTTTGTCTCCTTTTGTATCCTTTTAATAGTATCATCCACGTTGATTATAATATTTTAACCGACATGATTAATAATATAATAATTTAATTGACTTAACATTTTTAATTGATGCGGTATAATACTACTTGAGGGACATGAATATATAGGACATGAATAAGGGGACACAAGAGTCTATACCACTTCTTAGTGCCTTAATTACTAGTTGTCTCCTTTTCTCAATTTATTAAAAAAAAAAAAAGACCAAACATCCTTTTATAAATACAGAGACATCATACAGAGGCGACTAGCTTGTGCTAAACACACACTACTTGAAACAATAAGAGAGAAAAAAAAAAAAAAAAAAAAGAAAGAAAGAAATTACTGAACATAGACACCATGAATAAGCACTATGCAAAACGGACACAATACATGTAATTGGAGCATTCATTTCTTTCACAGGAGACCGTTATCAATATCGTATTGAGAGATGGGTCTTCACATTTCTGATCACGACGTGGATCGAACTCTCATTTTGCTGCACGCGCCTTCTTATATGTATCGATTTACTACAATAAAAAGTAACAAACAAATAAAATTAGAACACCTAACAATTTTCTTTTCTTTTTCTTTTTTTTTTTTCTTGAGTAAACACCTTCTAGATTAAAATAATATATATATATATATATTATTGCAATTTAAAATCTCAATAATAACTACTTTCTTATTAGATCCAAAGCTAGTTATTAATTACATACAATTAACCAGCCGATTCTTCTCCAGCCACCCTTGTGGTACTCCCCGTTATTGCGGCGGGAGTGTTTGCCATCAAAGCCGCTGTTCCTATAGTCCGTGCAGCTACTGTAGTCCCTCCTGGTATGGTAGTTGGTCCTGGACGAAGTAGTACTACTAATGCCACCGACTCTAGACTCACTCATATTCTTATCTGGTCTCTTGTACTCCCTCCTGGTTTGTGGTGGCTGCCTTGTGAGGTACCGGCTGGTGGCACCGCCATATCCGCCACCACTGGCTTCGTAAATAATTTTAAAACGCAAGTGGTCTTTTCCAGCGTGGCCCCATGTTTGAAAGTTTTGGAGTGTTCGTGTTTCGTCGTAGAATGGACCGGCGCCGCCAGTAGACCCGCAGCCTTCCACGTTATAACCGCCGTTACGATAAGGCTCATCCTTAGGATGGTTTTCGTGGCACTCCTGGGATTGCTTATTAATGGCGTCACTGCCCAACATCATGTTCTGCCCGTACCGATCGTCGCCGCCAGTAGACCAGCGGCCTTCCACGTCATAACTGCGGTTTGAGTGGTTCTCAGAATCTGGTGATGTGCACTCGGTATAGTACTGCATTTTTGGGGAGATAAAGGAAACGTATGGTTTGTTTGGGGCTAATTTCTAATCTATTCTATATGCCTTTTGGCTATATAGCTAGCTTTGCTTGGTGTACATGGATAATGCTTTAACGTCCTTATATAGGCCAGGGCTTGTCGTAACATAGAAGTTGGACTAATTTGATTTTGGGAGATTTTAATTAAATAATGTTTTTATAATTAGTAATTGAAGTAAATAGGATGTTTTAAAAATGATTGGAGTAAGATAATAGTAAATACCAAACTTACTCGGTAAATTATTTTCGACTTGTAGTAAATAGGTTTTTAACCTAGAATTTTTTTTATTTGCTTAGCAAATTTATTAATTAGTACAAAGATTTTAAAACCAACAATTTATTTACGATTACTTTTGTAAATATTATTATGTTTTTCCTTTGTTGTTTGTATATTCAAGAAAGTGTGTATGTTTGAATGCGTTAGATTCTAGCATTATGATGAAATTTAGACCTTTTAAAGATTTGAGCTTTCATCGTAAAAACTCAACTTGTTAACTTTTAATGTCTAAAATTTATTGTGTTTTATATTTTAACAATGATGTGAAATTGACGTTTCTTTCACCCTTCTAACCGTGGTGGTAATTTTTATGACAGATAAGAACTGTGGAAAAATCCAGAATTTCTAATAGTATAGAGCTGGAAGACAAAGATCTCGACCAATTGCATGCTTGTGTACGTACTGCTTAATCAAAAACATTCTGCAAGCTAAAATTCTAGACCTTTATTTGGCTTCGAAAGGCTTAATTATGATGTATGCTTCAGTATTTTTCTTACGTTATTGCCAAAGTATAATCTGATTGTGAGCAATCTAATTTGGTTAAGTGTATTTGCATTAGCTTTGTTGACTTTATTAAATCAGTGATCTTTCTCCTTCCTGCAATCTTTCGAGTACTAACAAAATATTGCTTAAAATCTAATCAATTAGCTCAGTTTCTAATCATTGCACGACTACGCCAAAAGGCGCACGTACGTCATTCAAACTGCAAATTCGCCCGTCGTCATAATGCTAGGAGTTTTCATTAACTACAACAGTTACAGGGAATGGCATCTATGCATGTTTCACGATAATATTGAATTCAAAGGGAATTCGAGATAAGAGACATATGGATGGAGATAAATGTAAACACTTTTTCTCTTTGAAGAGAACAAGCGCTTGTATTTTCCACCATCCATATGTTGTGCAAACGTCAACATTGGACCAATGTACGACTCCAATAGGAATTAATTAATTATCAGCATGCTTACCCTAAGGTGACTTTTTAAACGCTTCCTCCCTTGTTGTTTCTATTATTTAATTTAAGTACTCTTTCAATAATTGCAATATAACTTTATTTTTCGCTGCATGTGGGTTTATTTTTCCTTGCCAATAATTTGTCTATATTATTCTATTGTCTTGATGATCTATCACCGCAGTGTTCCATCAACCTAAACATACACAAACAACCAATACAATATGTACAAATATTTCAATTCAATTGATACAACTGAATTACTTAGAAAAGAACAATAAACATATGCTTTTTATCTTTTATGTCATCCAACTATAATCACCATATATAAAAATATTCCGTTGGAGCTGTATCATCAAAGAGGCTCCTATTTCTTCGCTTATTAATGACGACGCCGCCCAACATCATGTACTGTCCGTACTGACTTGCGCCGTGGCCGTCGGTAGACTAGCAATCTCTGCCACGTCATAACCGGCGTTTGAGTTGTACTTAGTTGATGTGTACTCGGTAGTATAGTCCTGCATTCTTGGAGGGCAAAAAGGATGTTTTGTTTTTTGGGCCTAGTTTCTACTCTATTATGTGTGTTTGGTTATATATATATACACACACACACGATATATAGCTTTGTTTGGTGTGTATGGGAAATGTTTTAATGTTGTATATAGGATAGGGATTGTTGGAAGAGCATTTCATCTTAATAAGTTGGTCATTGTTTTTATATCTTAATGATGTGAGTTTCAGGTCGTTCGAGTCATTCATTTTAGCATGTTAAGCTCTAATATCATTATGAATTTGGACTTTATAAGGATTCGGATAATATCTTAAAAATCGCAAGAAAATTACATACCACACTTAAAAAAAATGTATTTGTTAATGCTACATTGAAAAAGTTGTGGTATACTATTATTTATATTATATGATTAAGTTGTACGATACTTAAATATGTATAAAATTTATAAAATGTAAGTTTTAAAAAATTACATTTATGAAAATTCCGCAAAGATCAAGCTGTTTAATGAGAAAAGGGTAATCCTATATTTTTTTAATAAGTTGATGTTTGTTTCTATCTAGGATCTTTTCGCACCTTTTACAAAATATCCCATTGGATAAAAAAAATGCAGCTTTAAAATATTTGAATGGTAATTAGGATTCGAGACATCCTTGTTGCAAGTGGGTTATAGGATATATTCTTTTCAAAGATTCATAATTTATGTCACTCTTCGAATCTGCATCTCATGCTCTAAAGTAACATATTCGCATATATGTATATGAAAAGCATAACATTCTATTCGATCAATTTCACATTTGATCACGTGAAATATCAAGGAAATGAAAGTTCATTTGAGCTTTAGGGGTTCTCCAGACAAGAAACGTAACACAAGGTTTATGTCATATGTATTTGAAAAGATAAAAGATTTTTGTTTTCGCTTTCTCGCTCAATTTATTATTAACTTAAAAGAGCTAAAGTTCTAAAGCAATGGCTCAAAACTAAAAAAGTGAATTGGGGGGTATTTCCTAGTTCTCTTCCTAAACGCTATAATATTCACTTAATTAATTCCACTCTCAAATTCAAGAAAATTTTTTTGTTTAACCCTCAATACATGACACATGAGGAATTTTCTCTAAATTTAATTATCACACAATGGATGGACTATTTTTACCAAACAATAATAAATTACGGTCATTTTTAGGATTTACCTTTCTATTTATGGCCAATTTTATCGATAGAAAATATTATATTAGAGATAAGATTTCTACTTTTGATCTTTCAGCGTAACACCGAAGAATATAATGTTCTCGTCGAAACTTTTGGGATTTACCGTTCTGTAGGATATGTATGGTATGTTTAGGGCTAGTTTCTAATATATATTATATTATGTCTTTGGCCTTATAAATGGCGTTGCTTGATGTTGTTGTATATCTCTTTTCCAAGGGGGTTGCAGGATATATCTTTTTTTAAAAGATTCGTTAGTTATGTGACTCTTTGACTGTACATCTCATGCTTTCATGAGTTGTGTAATTACTATTAGAGAATCAATATTAGCAGTACTCTCCATTATCGGATGGATAAGTCTTCAAAAATTGTTTCAAGTTTTCATTATTTTGCAGAGGTATACTTAATCTTGAGATCGTTCAACTAGTCTAGTGATTCGCATAAACTTTTTTAATTAGGAGCAATTCTATTTTTATTATTCCCTAATTTTCCAAGAGTAAGTGACTTAAATATTATTATATATATATTATATATAATATATTATGCAGATATTGAATTCAAGGTGGATTCTTTGTGCTAATTAGACGTAGATTAGTATGTATATATATATATATATATTGGTTTATCTCGATTCACAGAGACCACAAGAGAATATATTCTCTTATATGCTTGTAATCACCCTGAATCAATTAAGTGATATTAGTATATAAAATAGTAGGTTAGTGTGCCATAATGAATGTTTTAAACTTAATTTGATCATTTTGTGAAATTTTTAAATTAATGTTATTTTTAATTATTTTAATGATTATTAAGTACTCTTAACTATTTTTAATTTTTATTTTAAATTTTGAAAACGGAACAATTTGACAATACCGAATGTGTCCTGTTTGAAATCGGTGTGCTGCTGCATACGGTTTTTGTGCAACTAACTGTCTCTTCCTCTCTTTATTTATTTCTCTCCTCTCCCTCTTCCCCTCACTCACTCTCTCTCGTCTCTCTTCCCTCTCACTCTCAGCTCTCACTCTCTCTTTCTTCCCTCTCACATTTTTATTCAAAATTCAAGCTCAAGCCTTGCTTCCCAGCTAGATTGGAAGCTTGGGAACGCGATTTGGCAACCGCAGACACGATTTAAAGCTTCGATTTGAGGTTAGTTTCAAAATTTCTAAACTTTTTAAATTTCTTAGTATTTTGAATTTGAGTTTTCCTAAGCTTAGAAAAACCATCAATCTAGGTTAGAGGAACTTAGAACATCTAGAATCTAAGCTTTGTTTGATCAAAAATGGATTTAAATCAAGATTTTTCATTTTCTTCCATTTTTCTCTATTTTCAGGATTTTTCAAAATCTTTGTCCAAATCTTGTTTAAATTGATTTAAAAGTGTCTTATAATATTTTTCTATCATCTATTGATGTTTCCCATACCTGAGTATTGAGAAAAATAGGTTAAATTGAGGATTTGGACATGGGGAGACCGAGACTTGTGCCTAAATTTTTTTAAAATTTTCCAGTTTGGCAGGCCGAATTCATGGGTTCGGCAGGCTAGATTCATACGTCTGGTAGGCCAGACCTGGAAAAGTTTGACCAGCCAGACCTGGTTTTCAGGTGCAGTTTGGCTAGCCAAACTAGGGCGACCGGTAGGCCAATCGGCAAGGCGGAATTTTATGATTTTTCATCCGTTTTTACTGTTTTGAACCCTGATTGAAATTTTAACCTTATAAAATGATTTTATAGATATAAAAGGCACACTAAGACACCATGAAATAGTTTAGCAATGTAGAATATCTTAAACTAGATACTGATAAACTTAGTTTATATATAATTAAGGTTGTTCGTGGCTCCACGGAACTGACGCATAATGGACTGGGATTAATGTGTGGGACACCAGCAAGAGTATTGAGGTAGGACTTCTACCCTTTTTCTTTGGTAACCTAGTTTTTAAGAAAATTTCAAACTCAAAAGGGTTTCATCAAAATGTTTTCAATGAATAATTGAAAAAGGATTTTCATTGGCTGTTTTTCATTAACAGTGGATTAAGGTGATTTTCATAACGAATCACATAATGAATGTAAAAGAAAATACTTGGTAAATGGGTCTTAAATAATAATAGAAATGAATATAAGAGCATGATGCCATATCAGAGATCGGGTCGTGTAGCATGCGATCTTGGAGGCAGGTCCCGAAACCTAGCTGGGCCACAACGGTGGTGATATATATATGGTTTCCTCAGGAAAAGAAAATGATATTTTCGGGTTTACCAACAAATGGTTTTGGTAAGATTAATTCTTATAGTGTTTTATTTATTCATTTATTCAAGTCTATTTACTAATGATTTCTTGAATAATGAAAGTTTACATTTAGAATTAAATGCCTCTAAAATAAAGTCCTACTAAGCTTTTAACTCACATTTTTATTTGTTTTAAAACTTTTACCCTTTCTAGGTGGATTTTAGCTTAGGACTAGAAAAGAGTCCACCGACAGGACATTCGAGCATTAGAAAAAACAAGTAGGTTATTTAAATTATTAAATCAAGGCATGAATATTCTAACTCTCTCCTTTTATTTGGACTATGATTGTAATATAATATTGTCAGTACTATATGTGTGCACAAGATGTGGGTCAGTGGGACCCAACTCATATTCTTTTCCTTTCTCTATAATGGTTTTTCTTATTGTCTATTTTGTTAATCTTATTCCTTTAATCATTATAAATATTTTCTTAAAAAGGGTTTAAATTATCATATTTTCATAACTAATTAAATTCTTTAACCTGTATTTTAATTATTTTTTATTTAATTAATCTAAATAAACTACCACATCACCTTCCGGTCTCGGAGGCATGACAAAATGGTATCAGAGCTCAAGGCTATAAATGTAACACCTACCAATTTTGATGTAACAGATCATGTTAAGTTAGTAACGACGTTAAGTAAATTTTATTAATAATTTATGTTATATGTTATGATTTATGATCTTAATGTTACTAACTATTTATTTCAAGTGTTATGACAAATGACGACCGCATGGAATCAATGTGCTCAAGTATTCATGTTAATTTTAATGTATGTTTATTTATGATGAAATGATGACTTGAATGTTATAATGTATGGTATTTTAAGGACAGTTCGGTAGGCTAGACTTTCAAGTTCGGTAGGCCAAAAAGTCTGTCAAGAATCGGTAGGCCAAATTTCATGGTATCAGCAGGCCAAACTGTGCAGTCGGCAGGCCGATGAGAGCTGACGAGCAGTTAGCAGAAAGCTCTCTAAATTTATGGATGAGATAATTACATTGATTAGGTGTTTTAATGTGATTAATTGGTATATTATGGATTAATTTCCTCATTTAAGGAAATAAAACGTTTGACTTGGCATTGATTGGATGTAATTGTTCAAGGCTTCCTATTTTTAGAGGGCAAATTATGGTAAGATGAGATGATTTATCTAACTTTCTCTCTTTTCTCTTCATTCTCCACACGAATTAACCCAAGATTAGTGAGAAATTTTTGACATAATTGAGAGCATTGAAATTTTCTTTTACGTTATCCTCATTCACGTAAACGCTCTCTCTCTCTTTAATCTTCTAAGACGTTTCTTTCCTCTTCTCTCTTTTTCTTCACGTTTTCTCCTCCCCTTCTTCTCCTTGTTTTCTTGAGAATATTTGAAAGAAAAATTGATAATTTCGTTGGTTGAATTGAAGGAGTTTTGTGAAGAAATTTGTTTAAGGTAAGAATTTCTTTTGGTGTTTCAGAAATGTATTTCTTCTCCTTAATCCGACTGTCATATCTTTCTCTACAAAATTTCATTTGCTCTGAATTTTTAATATGTTATTCATGTATGTGTTATGTAATGTTCCTCTAAATTTCATATTATTTGGATTTTTCTATGATAAGTTATGAATTTTCTATCATCTACCACTCACAGTAAAATATTGTTGTTTGGCTATGATGGATGAAAATGTGATGTTTGTTCAAGGGGTAAATGTGCTTTGTTTGCTACTAAATTTAGTAAGAATGTTCATGTATATATTATGTTATGGACTGCAAAGTCTGGTAATTTTTTGATGAGTGAATTATATGTTATGAAATTTCTATGAGATTAGGTCAAGAAAACTGTTTTAACAATGTTAATTTTGGACTTTCGTTTTATGTAATGTTTTATATGTGTAAATGATTTTATTGATGATGAAATAAGTTTATGATATCAAAATATATGACAATAAGATGTTAGTGTTAATATTAAGTTTTTAAGTCTTAAATCCATGTATGTCAGTGAAGTGTATGTGATAATGATTTTATGTTTTTGATGATTATAGTTATGGATGCATGTTATGAATTATGTTTGTATGAGATGAAAGTATATGTAATGATATATGAATGGATGTTTTACTTTATGATAATAAGTATTAATTTTATTTGTATTTTTAAATGAATAATGGCATGAACACACAAAGGAACGAGCACATCGAGACCGCGGCGCAGTCACCAATTCATATAAAGTTAAGTAAGCTAGCTTTTAAGGTAAGTATATTCTCACCTGTAACATGATATGTTTTATAAGGTTTGATATTATGTTCATGATGATATTTATGATGATTTTCTTAAAAGGTTTCTTATGAAAGATTTTTATGATTTAAAGTTATGCATGTTTGATCATGGCAAATTTCAAAGCATAAAAGTTATGTATATATGTATCACCTAATAAGTGTTGCACACCAATGTTACGATATGATATGTTATGATGTCATGTTTGGTTTAGGATTAGCTACCATTCTCTTCTCATGACGGCGCGCCTACAATGATGATTATGGTGCAACACTTGGGCCCTTAAGATAAAATGGAATTAGTTTGAATATGGTTAAGTAATGAAAGATATGTTTCTATGAAAATGTGCTTAATGCGCTATTATGATATGATGATGATAATGAAGTTTATGTGATGTTTTTAAATTATGAAAATTATATGTACTTACTAAGCTCTAGTTTATTCAAGTTTATGTCATGTTATAGATAAGGGTAAGAAAGCCATGGATTAGGTGGAGGACATTGGAAGGCGTGTAAACATATGGAAGATGAATTGTAATCCGAAAGAACGCCAATAAAGCAAGTTTTTACGATTTAAATTATGGTTAAATTATTAAACCTATTTTTATGATGTGTTTTAAAGAATCCAAGAACTATGTTTCATTATTGTATTTTATCATTTTTAAGAATTTGATCTTTCGCATTTTAAAAGTTGAATCTGTTTTACAAATTATGTTTTCAAAAGGTTTTTGACTCTGTCGGCTTGCCGAACATCATTGGTCGGCATGCCGATGAAAGTAAGTTCGTCCTGCCTATCTCATTTTTGGCCCGCCAAACTTTGAAAGTTTTTAAGCCCTATTTTGTAGAGTCTCTGCCAGCTTGTTAGTTGACGACTTCCAGTCTGCCGACCATGTTCGGCCTGCTGAAGTCCCAAGTTTGGCCTGCCGAACTGTGGGAGCAAGTAGCCTTTAAATGATGTGATGTTTTATAAATTTTGATTTTATAATTTGGTATATTTATTTTATTAAAGCAATTTTATGATTAATATTCATGTGAAATTAAATTATGGATTAAGTTAATGAATGTTGTTTTTTTTTTTAAAAAAAGTGCGTATGTATGGATCTTGGTTACGTTTTCCTTAACTACGTTTACATTTAAAGTTCAAATAAGTATGCAATCTATGAATGTAACAACATCTGTGATGTCCATAAGGGGGGCGTTACAATGAACCTTAGGAATTGTGCACATATAGGTACGACAATGAAAGACCACTGACAGTCCAAATTTTGTTTTCAGAAGTGAGAGAATGACACCTAGATGTCGTTCAACGGCTGATGTCAAGTTTGAAAATGATGAGGGTATGATGAGAGCCATGTTTGCTGCATTTCAACAAATGGCAACTAGGGCAAGACCGGAGGATTCTGAGGCTAGTCATCGACATGCATACTTTAAGGAATTTCAGCGTGCATCTATACCGACCTTCGACGAAAATAGGGACCCGCAAGTGGCAAAATATTGGTTGGACTTGATCGTGAAACACTTGGATACTCTTGGTGTGCCAGCTGAGTATCGTGTGGAGTTTACAGTATATAAGTTCAAAGGTGGTGCTAACACCTAGTGAAAGCAGGCTAAACGCTTGAAGAACAATGGTAAGATTAGTTGGGATAGGTTCGAGGAGTTGTTCTACGATCGATACTTTTCGCAAGGATATAGAGACCAAAAGGCGGTTGAATTCTACAAGTTGCAATAGGGTGACTTGTCAGTTCAAGAATATGAAGCGAAGTTTAATGAGCTGGCCAGGTTTGCTCCATCGATAGTGGCATCGGAGCGTGAGAAGTGCATTAAGTTTCAAGAAGGGCTCAAGGATCTTATTTGACGACAGGTGGTTGCCCTGCAACTCATGAATTTTAGTGAGCTTGTGTCATCAACAATATCCGTGGAAAATGATTACACACAATACTATAAGGATCGAGCCAAGATGTCAAGAAGACCATAGAGGAGCGGTAGGAGGAGCACTAGTAGCCGTCCAACACCAAGAAAGAACAAACAAGCAGCGTGAATAGTAGTGATATCAGTTCATCTAGCTGCGGGCGTAGCAACCCCTACAGTTTTATTGCCATTATTGCCAACAGCCATGACATATCAAAAGGAATTGCCCGATCAGAAGTGCTCATCCAAGATCTCAGGCCGAAGAAGGAGCCAGTCGTCAGCCTTAGCCCCAGTCTTCACCATCACCTCAGCAATTTCCTCAGCTTCAGTTCCATCAGTTCTCTCCCTAGAAACTACCATACTCAGCATAAGGACAGCAGCTGCAGAACCTCCAGTGCAACGCCCCTCAATACTGAGCATCGAGTACAACTAGCATGCAGTCGTCTCCGTCACAACAATATCGGCTGACTAATCCAAGACCTAGCAATGCTGGCAGAGGAAAGAAAAAGCTCCAGTTTAGGTTTATACGATGACAATGAGGAGTTCGAATGCCCAGACTAGCAATGCGGTTGTCGATGGTACGATCCTAGTTTCTCAATCCTTAGCTCATGTTTTATTCGATACTGGTGCCACTTATTCTCTCATTTTGAGTTCTTTTGTACATGCCTTGGGATTGGGGATAGAAGAATTTGATTAACCCTTAGTTATAGCTTCACCCTTGGGGTGGGTGTGTGTGAATTATGTATGCAAAGCTTGTAAAATGAAGATTGGGGATGAGATTTTAAAGAGTAATTTGATTGTAATCCCCATGAGTTCGTATGATGTAATCCTAGGGATGGACTAGCTATCTAGGCATAATGCAGTCGTAGACTGTCAGCTTAGAAAAATGACCCTAATGTCTGATAGGGGGATGACGATCACTTACCAGGGTGATGGTGATCGGCTAATGAGTAAACGTCTTGTAAAGACATGTTTCAAAGGACGGAAGAACCTTTCTTGTTATGCCATCCTCATGAATCTAGAAGGAGAGCCTAGTGCTTCGAGAAGAAACGCAACAATCCCAATGGTAGACGAATTTAAAGAAGTTTTTCCCGACGAGCTGCCAGGACTACCACCACATCAGGAGATTGAATTTGGTATAGAGCTACTTCTAGGAACAACATTGATTTTTGTAGCACCTCATCGGATGGCGCCGGCAAGAATGAAAGAATTAAAAAAGCAACTACAGGAGCTTGCTGATAAGGGATATATTCAGAATAGTATGTCACCGTAGAGAGTACCGGTTTTGTTCGCTAAAAAACATGATGGGACTCTCAGGTTGTGTATAGAATATCGACAGCTAAATCAAGTCACAGTAAAAAACAAGTATCCTCTGCTCAGGATTGATGAACTGTTTGATTAGTTAAGAGGTTCGCGGTACTTTTTGAAAATAGATTTGCGATCGGGATACCACCAACTCAAGATTAAAGAAGAAGACATTCCCAAAACAGCTTTCAAGACCCGGTATGGACACTTTGAGTTTTTGGTAATGCCATTTGGGTTGACAAATGCTCCGGTAGCTTTCATGGATTTAATGAATAGGATATTCAGGCCTTATCTGGATCAGTTTGTTATCGTGTTCATCGACAACATCTTGGTTTATTCTAAGACTTGGGAGGAGCATGAGCAGCATGTTAGACATGTATGCTCTAAGGAGTAAAAATGTAATACGCTTTTGGAGACATTTTTATCAATAAAGAATTTATTCATTTAAATATACCAAATATTGTCCTCTTTACGTTCATATTCGTTGAATGTATGATAAGCAAACAGTAGTCTGAGACTGTCAGTCTAAACCTTAAGAGTTGGGCATATGATGGGATGATTATGCGGTAGACACGACTCTTAAGGTGATGGTCTAAAATATATGATCCGCAATCGAGGGAATAAAGTTGGGCGCTTTATTCATGTAAAGATTGTTATGTTGTCTATATCCCTTTTGGGAGATGGTTTGTCTTGGCCATCGGAGTTGGACTCCGTGAATAGAAACATTGGCGCGTTGTCATAGGTGACGATGTGTTGGATCGGGACATAAAGTGAATTGATTTGGATTAATAATTCTGTCTTGGCAAATCGATTCACTTTAGACAGTCGTTTGTATTGTATCTTAATCCTGAGATGAATAATGGGCCCGTTGTCTCGACTTGTGTCTTTTGATGTACCAATGGGTGACTCCCACATCTCTATAGTGGCATGCATGCCGGTACGTTGGAGGCATGACTCTTGATAGCGTAGACTTGTTATTCATAGATATGGAATCCATAGCTCCTCTTTAGGAGTAATGATATCCTTTTATATGCGTTGTCCTGTAATTGGAAAACTGGAGCGCTCAACCATTTGGATACATAGGTGTAACCGAATGGTATACTATCTTTGGATGGTAAGTTTTCTAATGGTGAGACAATGGAACGTAAGATAAAAATAATCGGGAAGGTAAGACAAAACTTGTCCTTAAGCCGATTATGGATGATCATATGGGGATGCGATACACTATGATATGTCATGGAGACTTAGCTACACGAGCTTCGTAATTCTGTAAAGTTCGAGAGTGCAGCTCCAAGCTTTTAGTGGAGTAGCGTTGGAGTTGATAATTGTGAAATGTATATCTGGGATATTGGGTTTCATAATTATCATGAGCTTGAACTTTATAGGTCCATTTTGGTCCCCTTTGCTAGCTCACAAAGTCCTGTAACGACACGGCGTGCTTTTCCAATAATTGGTGACTTATGTCGGATTTATCAGATTGGTTTAAAATTTATAAGAATCAAATAATTCATGTCTGTTTATCGGTTGAATTAATTATGTAAGAAATTAGTTCAAGATGAACTTGTTGAATTATGGCGTTCGGATAATTCTTGTCTATTTATCGGTTGTTTTAATTTTGGACAATTAGAACAAGATAAACTTGTAGAATTATTGTGAATTGATTTATTTTCTTAGAGATTATCTTGATAAAGTTTGTTTTGATCAGATATCTTTTCTATTGGGGTATTTGAATCAAAACTGAGACTTTATCCTTTAGAATCTCGGGTGGAAAATAAAAGATTCACGGAGATTTTTTCTCGGCAGTTCGGCCTGCCGATCATAAAGTTCGGCCTGCCGAACTGGTCAGTTCGGCCTGCCTATCACACAGTTCGGCATGCCGACCGCGACAGTTAAGATTACGCGTTTTTACGCGTATCTTATCAGATATTGATCCGAACTTGATTCTGTTTCGATTTTTGAGACCTAATCTGATATGGACTGACCCCAAGGACCAATAGGTATAAAAAGGAAGTAAGTCTAATGATTTACTAAGAGATCAATTTGAGAGATTAAGAGTGATACTCTTCTAGTGAGCATCTGAAAACTCCCTGAGAGCTTTTGTTCACAAATCACGAACACTAGCTTTGGGTTCTCTCTATTGGTTGGAAGGAGAGTCACCGGTGGAAGAGCTGTACGTGTGAGCCCACACTCACTCCGGTTGTGGATAGAGAATAGCAAAGAAGACCAGTTGGTTGAGGCTCTTCTGGAACGTTACTTCTCTACACAGGTCGCGGAGGTTCTTCGGCACACTGAGGTTAGTAAGATCTGTTTAATTTATACATATAACATGTCAAACTTGTATTTTGGAAAATACTCTGATGAAATTTTTTTTAAAAAATTCCGCTGCGCACTTTGTTTCCAACAATTGGTATCAGAGCCGAGGTTTTTACATAAATTTGCAAGTTTGTGATCATGTTATATGCATAAATTTTGTGATCTTAATCTCTCCTATGCTTGAATTGAATTTTATAGAGAGATGACACTCTAGGTTTCTATATAATATATATGTTGTCATAGATTATATGGTGAATGTTTATTAATTAATTATGGTTGATTAAATTGTTGTTTAATTATTTATTAATTAATTAATACCGGTTATGGTTCCTTAGAGGTTAGAATGTGTATCTAGGTTTTTCATGTAATTAGATGGCGGACTATCATCTCTGTCTAGGAATTATTATTTAATTTTTAATTTGTAAGAATTTTGTAATTAAATAATTATTCGGAGAAGACGGAACGAGAAGTCGGATCTTAAAGATTGATGATGGCACCTCCAGGTATTTCCTGAGTCTCTAATTTTATGTTTTTGAATTGTTGAAAATAAAATTGATGAATTGCATTAAAATTGTATTTTCTGGATTGAGGGTTTTCTGCTCGGTCGGCATGCCGGACCTCACAGTTCGGCAGGCCGAAGGTCACAGATCGGCAGGCCGGACGTACGGTCCGGCAGGCCGACAGTGGGACAGAAATTTTGGTGCTCTGCCGGCAGGCCGAACCTTCATGTTCGGCAGGCCGAACCACCATGATCGGCAGACCGATCACCTAGATCGGCCTGCCGACAGAGAGCATCCAGGTGTCCAGAAAAGGTGCAATTTTTCAGTGCAGTTTTAATTTTATTTTTTGGGACGATTCTGAGAAACATTAAATTTGGATATGACCGGAAATATGAAGTGTTCGATTCATACGGGATTGAGGACTTGAAGATGGATATTACATGAAGAAGGATACAGCTTGAGGATTCAAGGATGAAGAATCGATAAATGTCTCGATTATTCTCTTGTAATCTTAGTTTTTCTATTCTCTAGGGTGGAACCATAATATTACGGTTATTATTATTATGCTTGTAGCTTTGCTTGATTGCTTTGCTTGTCTGCATTATAATATGATTTACCATGTATATTGATAACATGTCATATAGAATAGGGAGTGCCGCTCATATTAAAATTATTCATGCATAATTTTAAAATAAAACCTTGACTTCAAAAGATTGAGTGGGAGAAGGTTTTCGAAGAGAGAACCTAAGGCCTCCATCGTTGGTCCATAGGAAGAACATGATGGTCCCAACCCCTAGGAAGGGATTTCTATTATGTACCAGATTGGATCTCTAAAAGGATAAGGTATTTTAGTATGATTTATGGTTGCACACCCCTAGGTGGTGATTATAAATCATGGATAAAATATTGAAACGGTGGTTATACACTCACGTTAATTTTATTATTAACCTCCCCTAGGAGCTCTGTTAATAAAATTAATGGCCAAAGAAACGATTATTAGTATATGCTGGATCATACGGGTCCTGGATGGCATATATTAATCAGGAGGGGATCCGTGTTCCTGATTGAATTTGGCATGACTCCCCTAGGAGCTTGTTGAATTCTGAGTTGGGAATTATCGTTGTAAGGTTGTGATATTTTCAAGGTTTTGACACATAAACACATTTGTATGATTTTACATGATTGTGTTATCTTACTAAATTATTAAATATGTTTGCTTATGTTTGGTATATGATTCTTTATTGTAGATTGAAAATGTCTAAAAACGCTTTATCATCGATACTTGACAAAAACCAATTAACCGGTGAGAATTATAACGATTGGAAACGGAACCTGGACATCGTCCTATCCTTTGAGAAACTGAAATATGTACTGACAACTCCTTGTCCTCCCGAGCCTACGGGAGACTCAAGTAATGAGCAATTCCAAGCGTACGACCGCTGGAAAGATGCTAATGATCAGGCCCGCTGCTATGTTATGGCTAGCATGAATAACGTGCTGCAGGCTCAACATCAGGATTATGAGACTGCGAAGCAGATCTTGGATAATCTTGAGGACATGTTTGGAGGCCAGGCCATAACAAAGCGGCAAGGGGCGCTTCGGAAACTCTTAAACTGTAGACAGAGACCGGGGACATCTGTAAAGGAGCACATGATGTTGGTCATGGGTTACCTCACTGAGGCTCAAACCAATGGAGCCGACATCGATGCTGAAACTCAGATGACTATGGTCTTTGAGACTCTGTCTAAGGAATTTATTCCGTTTAGAGCTACTTTTAATCTAAGCAATAGATGGGATATGACCTTGACAGAACTGATGAAACAGTTACAGGAGTTTGAACTGCTGATCAGGGAGTCTCCTGCTGGTGGAGAGGCCAATATGGTAGCTGCTTCTGGTTCCAATCCTAACTCTGGGAATGGAAAGAAGCAACGGGCCAAAAGTGGGAAGTCTTCTATTCCTATTGCTACCAAGAGCAAGAAGAAGAAGAAGAAGAACCCAAAGAAGCTTAAGTGCTTCTTCTGTGGTAAGGTCGGGCATATAAAGAAGCATTGCAAGGACTTCCTTTCCAAGGGAGGTAGGTGTGATCTTCTATATTTAGAAACTTGTTTGGTTGAGGAATCCAGTGACATTTGGGTCATAGATTCCGGTGCAACTAATCATGTTTGTGTTTCTCTGCAGGGATTCAAAGAAACGAGAAGTCTACTTCGTGAAGACTTAACGCTTCGGATGGGCGATGGATCCTTGGTCTCAGCGGAAGCAGTGGGAGATGTCCATCTTTGTTTTGATAATTATAGGAGTTTAATTTTGCGAGATTGTTTTTATGTTCCTAAATTTAAAAGGAATTTAATTTCTGTATCTTCTTTATTTAAAGACTCCTACGTGGTATCTTTTAATGAAAAAGTGGTGATTCGTAAAAACAAATCTTTTATCTGTTCTGGATGGATGCAAAATAATCTATATTTTATCAAACCTAAGATGGACTTATTGCTTAATGCTGAGATAAATGATAATGACTCAAAAAGACTTAAAACTTCTCACTCTAATAAGACTTATCTTTGGCATTTGCGCCTTGGCCATATTAACCTAAATAGGATTCAAAGGTTGGTAAGGGATGGACCTTTAAGTCACTTAAAGGTGGAATCTATACCTCAATGTGAGTCTTGTTTGGAGGGTAAAATGACCAAAAGACCATACGGGTCTAAGGGCAATAGGGCCGAAGGGGTTCTAGAACTTGTGCATAGTGATGTTTGCGGACCGATGAACATCCGGGCACGAGGAGGGTATGAGTACTTCGTCACTTTTATTGACGATTACTCAAGATATGGGTATGTGTACCTAATGCACCACAAAAGCGAAACTTATGATAAGTTCAGGGAGTTTCGGGCTGAAGTGGAAAAGCAATTGGGTAGACCCATAAAGGCACTTCGATCTGATCGAGGTGGGGAATACCTTTCTGATGAGTTCTTGGGACACTTGTTAGAAAATGGGATTTTATCCCATTTGACTGCGCCGGGCACTCCGCAGCAGAATGGCGTAGCGGAGAGAAGGAATAGGACTTTGTTGGACATGATTCGGTCCATGATGAGTTATTCATCATTGCCTTTATCCTTTTGGGGATATGCACTACAAACCGCATGTTATCTTTTGAACAATGTGCCTTCAAAATCGGTCCCTAAAACTCCTCATGAGTTGTGGACAAGACGGAAGACATCCTTAAACCATATTCGCATATGGGGATGTCCAGCTCATGTCCTGTTTAAGGATCCGAATAAGTTGGAAGCACGTTCAGAAGTTTGCGTGTTTGTAGGATATCCAAAAGGGACTAAAGGGGGTTATTTTTATAACCCAAAGGAAAATAAAGTCGTGGTTTCAACTAATGCAACTTTCCTTGAGGAGAGTTACATGAACGACTTTAAACCTCAAAGCAAAGTGGTGCTTGAGGAGTTGAGGGGTAATCCGTTTACTCCGGAGGTTCCGAACGAAACCATTCCGATCGGTGTAGAAAAACCAAACAAACCTGAACAACAACCACAGGGGCTTCGGCGTAGTGGGAGGATCGGGCGTCAACCTGAGAGGTATATGTTCAATGGGGAGGTCTTTTTGGCTGAACCGGATGAACATGACAGGGATCCTTATACTTACGCAGAAGCTATGGAGGATGTTGATTCAAGACTCTGGACAGAGGCCATGAACATAGAGATGAAGTCTATGGAGACTAATCGGGTCTGGGAGCTTGTGGATCTTCCCGAAGGGGTAAAACCCATAGGGTGTAAGTGGATCTACAAGAGGAAAAGAGGAGTGGATGGAAAGGTCGAAACCTTTAAGGCTAGACTGGTAGCTAAGGGTTATACGCAAAAGGAAGGAATCGATTATGAGGAAACCTTTTCGCCTGTAGCCATGCTTAAGTCCATCCGGATTCTCTTGTCCATAGCTGCCGCTCTCGACTACGAGATTTGGCAGATGGATGTCAAGACGGCTTTTCTAAATGGCTATCTTGATGAGTCCATTTATATGGAACAACCAGACGGGTTCAAGGTCGCGGGTCAAGAGGGTAAGGTTTGTAAGTTGCTAAAGTCTATTTATGGACTTAAGCAGGCTTCTCGTTCTTGGAACATAAGATTTGATCAAGTGAACAAGACTTATGGGTTCTCACAAAATGTGGATGAACCATGTGTTTACAAACACATTAAGAATGGGAAGGTGGTTTTTCTACTACTCTATGTAGATGACATTCTGCTAATTGGCAATGACGTTGGGGCGTTGTCATCGGTCAAATTATGGTTGACCAAGCAGTTTGACATGAAGGACTTAGGTAAGGCTAATTTTGTTCTCGGTATCTAGATCTTTCGGGATAGGAAGAACAAAATGATAGCTTTGTCCCAAGCCAGCCACATAGATAAAATTCTCATGAGGTTTGCAATGCAGGATTTCAAGAAAGGTGGGCAACCATCTAGGTCTGGAATTACTCTTTCTAAGAAAGACTCTCCAAAGTCTTATGAAGAAAGAGAATACATGAAGAAGGTGCCTTATGCTTCGGCAGTGGGTAGTCTCATGTATGCCATGCTTTGCACACGACTGGATATTAGCTATGCGGTTGGGATTGTGAGTCGATTTCAGGCGGATCCAGGACCGAACCATTGGGTTGCGGTAAAGCATATTTTCAAGTACCTGAGAAGGACTCGAGGGTATATGCTTGTGTATTCGGGTGAGGATTTAACTCCTCTAGGATACACTGATTCGGATTTTCAATCCTGCCTGGATTCTAGGAAATCGACTTCAGGGTTTGTGTTTACTCTGGGTGGCGGTGCCATCAGTTGGAGAAGTGCGAAGCAAGATTGCACTTCGGATTCAACGATGGAGGCCGAGTATGTGGCGGCTAGTGATGCTTCGAAAGAAGCAGTGTGGCTCCGCAAGTTCCTTGGGGATCTTGAGGTAGTTCCTGGTATGGATAAAGCGGTATCACTGTACTGTGATAACAGTGCGGCGATAGCTAATGCTAAGGAACCAAGATTTCACAAGAAGAGTAAGCATATTGATCGGAAGTATCATGTGATAAAGGACTTCGTTGAGAGCGGGCATGTCACGGTGTGCAAGATCGCGTCAGAGGACAATTTAGCTGATCCATTTACGAAGACACTTTCTGGGAGAGTCTTTGAGAGGCATGTGGAAGCTATGGGGATGCGAAATTTGCAGTATTTACTCACTTAGTGCAAGTGGGAGATTGTTAGACATGTATGCTCTAAGGAGTAAAAATGTAATACGCTTTTGGAGACATTTTTATCAATAAAGAATTTATTCATTTAAATATACCAAATATTGTCCTCTTTACGTTCATATTCGTTGAATGTATGATAAGCAAACAGTAGTCTGAGACTGTCAGTCTAAACCTTAAGAGTTGGGCATATGATGGGATGATTATGCGGTAGACACGACTCTTAAGGTGATGGTCTAAAATATATGATCCGCAATCGAGGGAATAAAGTTGGGCGCTTTATTCATGTAAAGATTGTTATGTTGTCTATATCCCTTTTGGGAGATGGTTTGTCTTGGCCATCGGAGTTGGACTCCGTGAATAGAAACATTGGCGCGTTGTCATAGGTGACGATGTGTTGGATCGGGACATAAAGTGAATTGATTTGGATTAATAATTCTGTCTTGGCAAATCGATTCACTTTAGACAGTCGTTTGTATTGTATCTTAATCCTGAGATGAATAATGGGCCCGTTGTCTCGACTTGTGTCTTTTGATGTACCAATGGGTGACTCCCACATCTCTATAGTGGCATGCATGCCGGTACGTTGGAGGCATGACTCTTGATAGCGTAGACTTGTTATTCATAGATATGGAATCCATAGCTCCTCTTTAGGAGTAATGATATCCTCTTATATGCGTTGTCCTGTAATTGGAAAACTGGAGCGCTCAACCATTTGGATACATAGGTGTAACCGAATGGTATACTATCTTTGGATGGTAAGTTTTCTAATGGTGAGACAATGGAACGTAAGATAAAAATAATCGGGAAGGTAAGACAGAACTTGTCCTTAAGCCGATTATGGATGATCATATGGGGATGCGATACACTATGATATGTCATGGAGACTTAGCTACACGAGCTTCGTAATTCTGTAAAGTTCGAGAGTGCAGCTCCAAGCTTTTAGTGGAGTAGCGTTGGAGTTGATAATTGTGAAATGTATATCTGGGATATTGGGTTTCATAATTATCATGAGCTTGAACTTTATAGGTCCATTTTGGTCCCCTTTGCTAGCTCACAAAGTCCTGTAACGACACGGCGTGCTTTTCCAATAATTGGTGACTTATGTCGGATTTATCAGATTGGTTTAAAATTTATAAGAATCAAATAATTCATGTCTGTTTATCGGTTGAATTAATTATGTAAGAAATTAGTTCAAGATGAACTTGTTGAATTATGGCGTTCGGATAATTCTTGTCTGTTTATCGGTTGTTTTAATTTTGGACAATTAGAACAAGATAAACTTGTAGAATTATTGTGAATTGATTTATTTTCTTAGAGATTATCTTGATAAAGTTTGTTTTGATCAGATATCTTTTCTATTGAGGTATTTGAATCAAAACTGAGACTTTATCCTTTAGAATCTCGGGTGGAAAATAAAAGATTCGCGGAGATTTTTTCTCGGCAGTTCGGCCTGCCGATCATAAAGTTCGGCCTGCCGAACTGGTCAGTTCGGCCTGCCTATCACACAGTTCGGCATGCCGACCGCGACAGTTAAGATTACGCGTTTTTACGCGTATCTTATCAGATATTGATCCGAACTTGATTCTGTTTCGATTTTTGAGACCTAATCTGATATGGACTGACCCCAAGGACCAATAGGTATAAAAAGGAAGTAAGTCTAATGATTTACTAAGAGATCAATTTGAGAGATTAAGAGTGATACTCTTCTAGTGAGCATCTGAAAACTCCCTGAGAGCTTTTGTTCACAAATCACGAACACTAGCTTTGGGTTCTCTCTATTGGTTGGAAGGAGAGTCACCGGTGGAAGAGCTGTACGTGTGAGCCCACACTCACTCCGGTTGTGGATAGAGAATAGCAAAGAAGACCAGTTGGTTGAGGCTCTTCTGGAACGTTACTTCTCTACACAGGTCGTGGAGGTTCTTCGGCACACTGAGGTTAGTAAGATCTATTTAATTTATACATATAACATGTCATACTTGTATTTTGGAAAATACTCTGATGAAAATTTTTTTTAAAAATTCCGCTGCGCACTTTGTTTCCAACACAGCATCTCAAGATCATACTTCAGACTCTACGGGAGCACCAGTTGTACGCCCAGAAAGAGAAGTGCGAGTTTTGGTTGACAGAAGTTAAGTTTCTAGGTCATGTCATCTTCGAGCATGGTATCTTAGTAGATTCGTCCAAGGTCGAAGCCATAATAGAATGGGAAAGACCAAGGAACATAGCCGAAATCCATAGCTTCTTGGGACTTGTAGGGTACTACAGAAATTTGTGAAGGATTTCTCAAAGATCGCAGCGTCGCTAACAAGATTGATTAGGAAGAACGTCAGGTTTGAGTGGGATAAAGAATGTGAGTTCGCTTTTCAAGAATTGAAGAATCGGTTAGCTTCAGCCCCAGTATTGATTATTCCTAATAGTGATGAGCCGTACGAGGTTTACATAGATGTTTCAGGATGAGAACTTGGGTGCATGTTGATGCAACATGGGTGCTTGGTGGCGTACTGATCAAGACAACTACGACCTCATGAGCAGAACTACCCTACTCATGACTTGGAGCTCGCGGTTGTGATTCATGCGCTGAAGATCTAGAGGTGTTATTTGTATGGGGCAACATTTAAGGTATTCTCCGACCACAAGAGTTTGAAATATCTGTTCACCTAGAGGGATCTCAACTTGAGGCAGCGAAGGTGGATGGAATACATAGAAGATTATAATTTTGCACTATAGT
Organism: Artocarpus heterophyllus; assembly: GCA_025403435.1. Lineage (NCBI taxonomy): Eukaryota > Viridiplantae > Streptophyta > Magnoliopsida > Rosales > Moraceae > Artocarpus > Artocarpus heterophyllus. Next base: position 30,145,602 of record CM046343.1, read on the forward strand.
ATCATCCTGGGAAAGCTAATGTAGTCGTGGATGCGCTTAGCAGGAAGTCTTCAGGGATTCTTGCTTGTTTGGCTCTTAAGGATTGGAAAAGGGATACGACAGTGAGCGAGTACGAGCTATCGTATTACAAAGACTACAATCGAGTTTCAGTGTACCATATGGAGTTGACCCTAGCTCTTGTTCAGATGGTGAAGCAGAATTAATGGCGGGATCCATATCTACGAGGAATCTAGATGCGAATTCAGAACGGAGAGCAATTTGAAAAATGAATGATTCATGCGGATGGATCATTATACTTCAGGGAGCGCCTAGCAGTTCCAGCAATTGCAAAGGTGACGAAAGCCATAATGGACGAAGCCCATAAGTCTCAATTTGCCATTCATCCAGGAAGCATAAAGATGTATCGTGATCTAAAGAGGCAATATTGGTGGATAGGTATAAAGAAGGATGTTCGAGAATATGTAGCTAAGTGTACAACATACCTTCAGGTGAAAGCCGAGCATCAAAAGCCAACAGGTCAGCTTTAGCCACTTCCTATTCTAGGGTGAAAATGGGAGCACGTAACGATAGATTTCCTTACTGGTTTGCCAAGGACGGAGCAAAGACACGATGCAATTTGGGTTGTGGTCAACAGATTAACGAAATCGACGCATTTCATTCCCTTCAAGTCGACTTGCTCGAGGAGAGTTCTCGAAGAATTGTACATACAAAACATAGTAAGATTGCACGGAGTTTCATTGTCCATCACATCAGATAGAGACACCAGATTCAATGGCAAGTATTGGAGAAGCTTTCAGGAGGCTTTAGGTACGGACTTGAATTTCAGCATGGCGTTTCATCCTTAGATTGATGGACAATCAGAGTGGGTTATTTAGATTCTCAAGGACATGTTTCATGCTTATGCATTAGACTTTGGTGGGAACTAAAAGAAATATTTGCATCTGGCAGAGTTTGTGTACAACAACAACTATCAATTAAGCATTGGCATGGCACCGTTTGAAGCATTGTATGGACGAAAGTATCGGTCACCAGTATGTTAGGCAGAACTGGCAAATATGGTTATTCTTGGGCTAGATGAAATTTGCGATAGCAATGAAAGAGTCGTCGTAATTTGAGACCGATTGAAGGTAGCTCAGAGTCGATAGAAGAGTTACGCGGATAGAAGACGTCGACCTTTGAAATTTGAGATATGAGATTTTGTTCTCTTGAAGGTATCACCTCGCAAAGGCATCACGTGATTCGGTGTAAGTGATATGCTTGCACCAAGATATGTTGGACTGTTTGAGATTACTCAGCGTGTCGGTGTGGTTGCTTATCGCCTTGACCTTCCTCCTGAACCTTCCTCCTGCACTTTCTCATGTTCATGATGTGTTTCACGTGTCGATGCTTCGAAAGTGTCCGCTAGAGCAGACCAAGATAGTCTTATTCCACGATGTACAGGTTCAGGAAGACATGATGTACGAGGAAGTGCCGATCCAAATTATCGACCAAAAAGTGATCAGCTTACGTCGTCGTGATATACCGTTAGTGAAGGTTGTATGGCAGCATCATGGGGTTGATGAGGCCACCTGGGAGTTAGAATCGACCATGCGGGAGTTGTATCTGCACCTATTTTGTTTCTGAATTAATTTGTAAATTTCAAGGGCAAAATTTCTTTTAGGGGTAGAGAGTTGTAACGCCCCAGAATTAATTAAGCGATATTAGTATGTAAAATGATGAGTTAGTGTGCCATAATGAATGTTTTAAACTTAATTTGATCATTTTGTGAAATTTCTAAATCAACATTATTTTTTATTATTTTAATGATTATTAATTACTCTTAACTATTTTTAATTTTTATTTTAAATTTTGAAAACAGAACAATTTGACAATACCGAATGTGTCTTGTTTGAAATCGATGTGCTGCTGTACACGGTTTTTGTGTAGCTAACTGTCTCTTCCTCTCTTTATTTATTTCTCTCCTCTCCGTCTTCCCCTCACTCACTCTGTCTTGTCTTTCTTCCTTCTCACTCTCAGCTCTCACTCTCTCTTTCTCTGCCCGTCCCTTTCTTTCTTCCCTCTCACATTTTATTCAAAATTCAAGCTCAAGCCTTGCTTCCTAGCTAGATTAGAAGCTTAGGAACGCAATTTAGCAACCACAGACATGATTTGGCAACTGCAAACACGATTTAAAGCTTTGATTTGAGGTTAGTTTCAAAATTTCTAAACTATTCAAATTTCTTAGTATTTTGAATTTAAGTTTTCCTAAGCTTAGAAAAACCATCAATCTAGGTTAGAGGAACTTAGAACATCCAGAATCTAAGCTTTGTTTGATCAAAAACAGATTTGAATCAAGATTTTTCATTTTCCTCCATTTTTCTCTATTTTTGGGATTTTTCAAAATCTTTGTCCAAATCTTGTTTAAATTGATTTAAAAACGTCTTATAATATTTTTCTATCATCTATTGATATTTCCCATGCTCGAGAACTAAGAAAAACAAGTTAAAATGAGGATTTGGACACAGGGAGGCCGAGACCCGTGCTTGAAAATTTTTGAAATTTTCTAGTTCGGTAGGCCAGATTCATGGGTTCGGTAGGCCGGATTCATACGTTCAGCAAGCCCAACCTAGAAAATTTCTACCAACCAGACCTAGTTTTCCAACAGCAGTTCGGCCGGCTGAACCAGGGCGACCAACAGGCCGACTAGCATGAATTTTGTGATTTTTCATCTGTTTTTACTGTTTTGAACTCCGATTGAAATTTTAACCTTATAAAATGATTTTATAAATATAAATGGCACACTAGGACACCATAAAATAGTTTAGCAATGTAGAATATCTTAAACTAGATACTGATAAACTTAGTTTATATATAATTAAGGTTATTCGTGGTTCCGCGGAGCTAACGTGTAACGGACCGGGATTACGGTGTGAGACACTAGCATGAGTATCGAGGTAGGACTTCTACCCTTTTCTTTGGTAACCTAGATTTTAAAAAAAAAATTGGCCTCAAAAGGGTTTTATTAAAATGTTTTCAATGAATAATTGAAAAAGGATTTTCGTTGGCTATTTTACATTAACAGTAGATTAAGGTGATTTTCATAAGGAATCACATAATAAATGTAAAAGAAAATACTTGGTAAATGGGTCTTAATTAATAACAGAAATGAATATAAGGGCATGATGCCATATCAGAGATCAGGTCGTGTAGCGTACGACCTTGGCGGTAGGTCCCGAAACCCAGCTGGGCCACTATGGTGGTGATATATATATGGTTTGCCCAGGAAAAGAAAATGATATTCTTTCTGGTCTACCAACAAATGGTTTTGGTAAGATGAATTCTTATAGTGTTTTATTTATTCATTTATTCAAGTCTATTTACTAAATGATTTCTTGAATAATGAAAGTTTACATGTAGAATTAAATGCTTCTAAAATAAAGTCCTACTGAGCCTTTCACTCACCTTTTTATTTGTTTTAAAACTTTTACCCTTTCTAGGTGGATTTCAGCTTAGGACTGGAGAAGAGTCCACCGACAAGACATTCGAGCATTAGAAGAAACAAGTAGGTTATTTAAATTATTAAATCAAGGCATGTAATATTTTAACGCTCTCCTTTTATTTGGACTGTGATTGTAATATAATATTGTTAATACTATGTGTGTGTACAAGATGTGGGTCAATGGGACCCAACTCATATTCTCTTCCTTTCTCTATAATGGTTTTTCTTATTGTCTATTTTGTTAATCTTATTCCTTTAATCATTATAAATATTTACTTAAAAAGGGTTTAAATTATCACGATTTTCATAACTAATTAAATTCTTTAAACTGTATTTTAATTAATTTTTATTTAATTAATCTAAATAAACCACCACGTCATCGTTTGTACTCCAAGGGCGTCACAAGGCTCCTTACATACATAAATATATATATATATATATATATATATACGCTCCTCACGATATGTGCTTATATTGTTACTATTTCTTTCTATTTAGCTATTTTTTTAATTAAAAAATAGGGTCAATGGCGCATATTGTTCTTTAGTTGTTTACAAAAGTGATGAGTTGATCTTCATTAAAGAGGCATACTTTCTTAGGGGCGGGTACCCACAAGCCCGTTCTACTACAAGCTTTATATTGACGACTATAATGTCTTAACTACATATAAAGGTGATCAATAAGTATTATTTATCTTTCAACCAAAACAAGTGTTTTTGTTGGAACACTCATTTAAGTCTCCACTTTTTTTTTCTTTCTTTCAAGCTTTTTTTCCCCTTCGCTCCCCGTCTAAATTTATATTTTGACTCTTTTTTTTTCTTTTTTTTTACTTTGACCAAGAAATCTTTTTTTTTCCCTCTAAAATTTTATTCCATTCAAATTAAAACTATTCGTCTGGCTCGAAACTCTTCTTTTATTTTTTATTCTTCTATTAAAGTAATTTTGCTCAAAAGCATCATGGTTGAGTATTTTTCCTAGTGATTTTCTAAAATAGCAAAAAAAAAAAATCAACAAATCGACTACACAAGTGCATTTCCTAGCCAGTTGTTCAAGAAGAGATATGTATCGATATCTTGTGTTTTGTCGCTATCACTGCTGTAGCTATAAGAGTACTGCATCTCCGTTGCCTTGGTTGTACTCATCAAGGAAATAAATGTATTTTTTCCTTCTCTTTCCGTTTTTCCAAAGAAAGATCCTTTTTTATAAATACAGAGACATCATACAGAGAGCCGACTCGCTTGTGCTAAACACGCACTACTGCAAGCAGTTAAAAAAAACTAAAAAACTAACTGTAGACACCCAAAAACAGACACAATTGTACCCGAATTTGGCTTTTATTTCTCTCATGCGTCTTCGCATTTCCGATCATGGCATGAGTCAAATTCCCATTCTTCTCAGCCTTCTTATATATTACTGAAATAAAAAGTAACAAACAAATATAATTAGAACTCCTTATAATTGCAATTTAAAATGTCAACAATAACTACTTTCTTATTAGATCCAAAACTAGTTGTTAATTACATACAATTAACCTGCCGATTCTTCTCCAGCCGCCCTTGTGGTACTCGCCGTTATTGCGGCCGGAGTGTTTGCCATCAAAGCCGCTGCCGCTATAGTCCGTGCAGCTACTGTAGTCCCTCCTGGTATGGTAGTTGGTCCTGGACGAAGTAGTACCACTACTGCCACCGCCTCTAGACTCACTCATATTCTTATCTGGTCTCTTGTACTCCCTCCTGTTTTGTGGCAGCTGCCTTGTGAGGTACCAGCTGGTGCCACCGCCATCTCCGCCACCACTAGGTGTAGTGTGTTGTTTGGGGTTGTTCTTCTCGTAAGTAATAATTTTATGACGCAAGAGGTCTAATCCAGCGTAGCCGCAGGTTTGGTCTTGTTTGGATTTGTTTGGAACGGTAGTAGACCCGCAGCCTTCCACGTCATAACCGCTGTTATTATAAGGCTCGTCCTCAGGATGGTTTTCGTGGCACTCCTGGGCTTGCTTATTAATGGCGTCGCTGCCCAAGATCATGTTCTGCCCGTACCGATCGGCACCGCCAGTAGACCAGCAGCCTTCCACGTCAAAACCGCGGTTTGAGTGGTTCTCAGAATCTGGTGATGTGTACTCGGTATAATACTGCATTTTGGGGGAGAAAAAGGAAATGTATGGTTTGTTTGGGGCTAGTTTCTAATCTATTCTATATGCCTTTGGCTATATAGCTAGCTTTGCTTGGTGTATATGGATAATGTTTTAACGTCCTTATATAGGCCAGGGCTTGTCGTAACATAGAAGTTGGACTAATTTGATTTTGGGAGATTTTAACTAAATAATGTTTTCATAATTAGTAATTGAAGTAAATAGGATGTTTTAAAAATGTTTGGAGTAAGATAATAGTAAATAGCAAATCTATTCGGTAAATTATTTTCGACTTGTAGTAAATAGGTTTTTAACTTAGAATTCTTTTTTATTTGCTTAGCAAATTTATTATTTAGTGCAAATATTTTAAAACTAACAATTTATTGACAATTAGTTTTGTAAATATTACTATGTTTTTCCCTTGTTGTTTTTATATTCAATAAAGTGTGTGTGTTTGAATGTGTTGTATTTTGACATTATGGAGAAATTTAGACCTTTTAAAAATTTGAGCTTTCATCGTAAAAACTCAACATGTTATCTTTTAATGTCTAAAGTCTATTGTCTTTCATATTTTAAAAATGATGTGAAATTGAAGTTTCTTTTACCTTTTTAACCATCGTGATAACTTTCATAACAGTTAAAAACCATCACAAATCCAGAATTTCTAATAGTACAGAGCTGGAAGACAATGATCTAGATCAATTGCATTCTTGTGTACGTGCTGCTGAATCAAAAGCATTCTGCAAACTAAAATTCTAGATCTTTATTTGGCTTTAAAAGGCTTAATTATGATGTATGCTTCAGTATTTTTCTTACGTTATTGCCAAAGTATAATCTGATTGTAAGCAATCTAATTTGGTTAAGTGTATTTGCATTAGCTTTGTTGACTTTATTAAATCAGTGATCTTTCTCCTTCCTGCAATCTTTCGAGTACTAACAAAATATTGCTTAAAATCTAATCAACTAGCTCAGATTATAATCATCGCACGACTACGTCAAAAGGCTCACGTACGTCATTCAACCTGCAAATTCGCCCGTCGTGATAAGGCTAGGCGTTTTCCTTATGTACAACAGTAAGAGGGAATGGCATCTATACGTGTTTCACGAGGATATTGAATTCAAAGGGGATTCGAGATACGAGACAAATGGATGGAGATAAATGTAAACACTTTTTCTCTTTAAAGAGAACAAGCACTTGTATTTTCCACCATCCATATGCTGTGCAAGCGTCAACATTGGACTAATCTACGACTCCAATAGGAATTAATTATTTATCAGCATGCACACCCTAAGGTGACTTTCTAAATGCTTCCTTCCTTGTTGATTGTCTTATTGAATTTAAGTACTTTTTCAATAATTACAATATAACTTTATTTTTCACTGCATGTTGGTATATTTTTCCTTGCCAATAATTTGTCTATATTATTCTATTATCTTGACGATATATCACCGCAGTGTTTCATCAACCTAAACATACACGAACAACTAATACATTATGTACAAATATTTCAATTCAATTGATATAATTGAATTACTTAGAAAAGAACAATAAACATATGCTTTTTATCTTTTATCTCATGCAACTATGATCACCATATATAAAAATATTCTGTTGGATCTGTATCATCAAAGCGTCTCCTATTTCTTCTCTTATTATTGGTGCCGCCCCCCAACATCATGTACTGCCTATACTGACTGGCGCCGTGGCCGCCGGTAGACCAGCAATCTCTGCCACGTCATAACCGCCGTTTGAGTAGTACTCAGTTGATGCGTACACGGTAGTATAGTACTGCATTCTTGGAGGATAAAAGGGATGTTTGGTTTTTTGGGCCTAGTTTCTATTCTATTATGTGTGTTTGGTTATATATATAGCTTAGCTTGGTGTGTATGGGAAATGTTTTAATGTTGTTATATAGGATAGGGATTGTTGGAAGATCATTTCGTCTTTATAAGTTGGTCATTGTTTTTATATCTTAATGATGTGAGATTCAATTCAGATTGTTCGAGCTATTCGTTTGAGCATGTTGGGTTTGATTTCATTATGAATTTGGACTTCAAAAGGATTTGGATAATATCTTAAAGATCGCAAGAAAATTGCATGCCACACACGTAAAAAATGTATTTGTTAATGCTACATTGAAAAATATTGTAGCACACTATTATTCATATTATTTAGTTAAGTTGTGTAATACTTAAATATCTATAAAATAGATACTTAAATATCTATAAAATAGAAAATACTCTTGTGGCCTCACGTGATTGAGTTCACTATGCATTTAAACTAGTTATAAGAGATGTATTTCTTGAACAAATATTTCTAAATCCAAATATTCGCTAAAGAATCTAAAAAGGGCATGTATCGATCAACTTAGTAAATCAATAAAGAATAATTATAAATAAAAATATAATTACTATTTGTTGTTGATATAATAGGATCCAAATAAAAACTCTTATATATGTATATATATCATCATTCCCAAGAAGCTTTGCATAAAATCAGGCGCATTTTCTCGTGTTCAAGTCTTGAAAATACACCAACTTTACTTAGAAAAGCATTTCTTTAGTCTTAATCCAATCCTTCCCAACCCCATACATTTTTCTTGACCCACTCACTCCTAGGCAAATCCTTTTTCATTTTCTTGGATTTTTTTCCTTGACTTTTTCTTTCCTTCTTTACATTTTTCTCCAAGAATTTGTTTTTGCATAATTAAATAGTACATTCATAACACACCAAGGTGATGATATAATTATGCACCTCCATGTATAACTCTCCTCTATTTTCTTCTGTCCACCCACTATCTACATTATATGCCTTTTGTCACACCAAAAATAACTCCTAACCATATTCCTAATCACATCCCACAAGCATAGCACCACATTTCCAACGCTTTCTTTCTTTCTTTTTTTCCATAATATTTTGAGGCCTTTAATTTGGGGGGGACATATAGTACCTCGACTGAATCTTGTCATAATAATAGAGTTATTTTTTTTCTCTCCACAAAACGTGGAAAATTTCTAATATTTACTAATTTTAAGTGGCCTCTAACCAACGCCACCATCGTACAAAATATAATTCATTCATGGTAGGAATTCAAATTTATGACATAAAATACCATAATAAAGTTGATTTGAATCAAAACCTTTTTTGTTCAAACCATGTTTCCAAACATGCTTTAATATGGTATCATCAAAGAGGCTCCTATTTCTTCGCTTATTAATGACGATGCCGCCCAACATCATGTACTGTCCGTACTGACTTGCGCCGTGGCCGTCGGTAGACTAGCAATCTCTGCCACGTCATAACCGGCGTTTGAGTTGTACTTAGTTGATGTGTACTCGGTGGTATAGTCCTGCATTCTTGGAGGGCAAAAAGGATGTTTTGTTTTTTGGGCCTAGTTTCTATTCTATTATGTGTGGTTATATATACACACACACACGATATATAGCTTTGTTTGGTGTGTATGGGAAATGTTTTAATGTTGTATATAGGATAGGGATTGTTGGAAGAGCATTTCATCTTAATAAGTTGGTCATTGTTTTTATATCTTAATGATGTGAGTTTCAGGTCGTTCGAGTCATTCATTTGAGCATGTTGAGCTCTAATATCATTATGAATTTGGACTTTATAAGGATTTGGATAATATCTTAAAAATCGCAAGAAAATTACATACCACACTTAAAAAAATGTATTTGTTAATGCTACATTGAAAAAGTTGTGGTATACTATTATTTATATTATATGGTTAAGTTGTACGATACTTAAATATGTATAAAATTTATAAAATGTAAGTTTTAAAAAATTACATTTATGAAAATTCCGCAAAGATCAAGTTGTTTAATGAGAAAAGGGTAATCCTATATTTTTTTAATAAGTTGATGTTTGTTTCTATCTAGGATCTTTTCGCACCTTTTACAAAATATCCCATTGGATAAAAAAAATGCAGCTTTAAAATATTTGAATGGTAATTAGGATTCGAGACATCCTTGTTGCAAGTGGGTTATAGGATATATTCTTTTCAAATATTCATAATTTATGTCACTCTTCGAATCTGCATCTCATGCTCTCAAGTAACATATTCGCATATATGTATACGAAAAGCATAACATCCTATTCGATCAATTTCACATTTGATCACATGAAATAACAAGGAAATGAAAGTTCATTTGAGCTTTAGGGGTTCTCCAGACAAGAAATTTAGAGGAACGTCCTTTCGGTATAGTAACAAAAGGTTTATGTCATATGTATTTGAAAAGATAAAAGATTTTTGTTTTCGCTTTCTCGCTCAATTTATTATTAACTTAAAAGAGATAAAGTTCTAAAGCAATGGCTCAAAACTAAAAAAGTGAATTGGGGGGTATTTCCTAGTTCTCTTCCTAAACGCTATAATATTCACTTAATTAATTCCACTCTCAAATTCAAGAAAAATTTTTTATTTAACCCTCAATACATGACACATGAGGAATTTTCTCTAAATTTAATTATCACACAATGGATGGACTATTTTTACCACACAATAATAAATTACGGTCATTTTTAGGATTTACCTTTCTATTTATGGCCAATTTTATCGATAGAAAATATTATATTAGAGATAAGATTTCTACTTTTGATCTTTCAGCGTAACACCCAAGAATATAATGTTCTCGTCGAAACTTTTGGGTTTTACCTTTCTGTAGGATATGTATGGTATGTTTAGGGCTAGTTTCTAATATATATTATATGATGTCTTTGGCCTTATAAATGGCGTTGCTTGATGTTGTTGTATGTCTCTTTTCCAAGGGGTTTGCAGGATATATCTTTTTTTAAAAGATTCGTTAGTTATGTCACTCTTTGACTGTACATCTCATGCTTTCATGAGTTGTGTAATTACTATTAGAGAATCAATATTAGCAGTACTCTCCATTATCGGATAGATAAGCCTTCAAAACATGTTTTAAGTTTTCATTATATTGCAGAGGTATACTTAATCTTGAGATCGTTCAACTAGTCTAGTGATTCGCATAAACTTTTTTAATTAGGAGCAATTCTATTTTTATTATTCCCTAATTTTCCAAGAGTAAGTGACTTAAATATTATTATATATATATATTATATAATATATTATGCAAATATTGAATTCAAGGTGGATTCTTCGTGCTAATTAGACGTAGATTAGTGTGTGTGTGTATATATATATTGGTTTATCTCGATTCACGGAGACCACAAGAGAATATATTCTCTTATATGCTTGTAACACCCCTGAATCAATTAAGTGATATAAGTATATAAAATAGTAGATTAGTGTGGCATAATGAATTTTTTAAACTTAATTTGATTATTTTATGAAATTTCTAAATTAATGTTATTTTTAATTATTTTAATGATTATTAAGTACTCTTAACTATTTTTAATTTTTATTTTAAATTTTGAAAACAGAACAATTTGACAATACCGAATGTGTCCTGTTTGAAATCGGTGTGCTGCTGCATACGGTTTTTGTGCAACTAACCGTCTCTTCCTCTCTTTATTTATTTCTCTCCTCTCCCTCTTCCCCTCACTCACTCTCTCTCATCTCTCTTCCCTTTCACTCTGAACGCTCACTCTCTCTTTCTTCCCTCTCACATTTTTATTCAAAATTCAAGCTCAAGCCTTGCTTCCCAGCTAGATTGGAAGCTTGGGAACGCGATTTGGCAACCGCAGACACGATTTAAAGCTTCGATTTGAGGTTAGTTTCAAAATTTCTAAACTTTTCAAATTTCTTAGTATTTTGAATTTGAGTTTTCCTAAGCTTAGAAAAACCATCAATCTAGGTTAGAGGAACTTAGAACATCCAGAATCTAAGCTTTGTTTGATCAAAAATGGATTTAAATCAAGATTTTTCATTTTCTTCCATTTTTCTCTATTTTAAGGATTTTTCAAAATCTTTGTCCAAATCTTGTTTAGATTGATTAAAAAGTGTCTTATAATGTTTTTCTATCATCTATTGATGTTTCTCATGCCTGAGAACTAAGAAAAATAGGTTAAAATGAGGATTTGGACATGGGGAGGCCAAGACCCGTGCCTAAAAAGTTTTGGAATTTTCTAGATCGACAGGCCGGATTCATGAGTTCGACAGGCTGGATTCATACTTCCAGCAGGCTAAACTTGGAAAAGTTTGAACAGCCAGACTTGGTTTTCAGGTGCAGTTTGGCTAGCCAAACTAGGGCGACCGGTAGGCCAACCGGCAAGGTGGAATTTTATGATTTTTCATTCGTTTTTACTGTTTTGAACCCTGATTGAAATTTTAACCTTATAAAATGATTTTATAGATATAAAAGGCACACTAAGACACCATGAAATAGTTTAGCAATGTAGAATATCTTAAACTAGATACTGATAAACTTAGTTTATATATAATTAAGGTTGTTCGTGGCTCCACGGAACTGACGCATAATGGACTGGGATTAATGTGTGGGACACCAGCAAGAGTATTGAGGTAGGACTTCTACCCTTTTTCTTTGGTAACCTAGTTTTTAAGAAAATTTCAAACTCAAAAGGGTTTCATCAAAATGTTTTCAATGAATAATTGAAAAAGGATTTTCATTGGCTGTTTTTCATTAACAGTGGATTAAGGTGATTTTCATAACGAATCACATAATGAATGTAAAAGAAAATACTTGGTAAATGGGTCTTAAATAATAATAGAAATGAATATAAGAGCATGATGCCATATCAGAGATCGGGTCGTGTAGCATGCGATCTTGGAGGCAGGTCCCGAAACCTAGCTGGGCCACAACGGTGATGATATATATATGGTTTCCTCAGGAAAAGAAAATGATATTCTTTCGGGTTTACCAACAAATGGTTTTGGTAAGATTAATTCTTATAGTGTTTTATTTATTCATTTATTCAAGTCTATTTACTAATGATTTCTTGAATAATGAAAGTTTACATTTAGAATTAAATGCCTCTAAAATAAAGTCCTACTAAGCTTTTAACTCACATTTTTATTTGTTTTAAAACTTTTACCCTTTCTAGGTGGATTTTAGCTTAGGACTAGAAAAGAGTCCACCGACAGGACATTCGAGCATTAGAAAAAACAAGTAGGTTATTTAAATTATTAAATCAAGGCATGAATATTCTAACTCTCTCCTTTTATTTGGACTATGATTGTAATATAATATTGTCAGTACTATATGTATGCACAAGATGTGGGTCAGTGGGACCCAACTTGTATTCTTTTCCTTTCTCTATAATGGTTTTTCTTATTGTTTATTTTGTTAATCTTATTCCTTTAATCATTATAAATATTTTCTTAAAAAGGGTTTCAATTATCACGATTTTCATAACTAATTAAATTCTTTAACCTGTATTTTAATTATTTTTTATTTAATTAATCTAAATAAACTACCACATCACCTTCCGTTCTCGGAGGCGTGACAGAATGGTATCAGAGCTCAAGGTTATAAATGTAACACCCACCAATTTTGATGTAACAGATCATGTTAAGTTAGTAACGACGTTAAGTAAATTTTATTAATAATTTATGTTATATATTATGATTTATGATCTTAATGTTACTAACTATTTATTTCAAGTGTTATGACAGGTGACGACCGCATGGAATCGATGTGCTCAAGTGTTCATGTTAATTTTAATGTATGTTTATTTATGATGAAATGATGACTTGAATGTTATAATGTATGGTATTTTAAGGACAGTTCGGTAGGTCGGACTTTCAAGTACGGCAGGCCGAAAAGTCTATCAAGAATCGGTAGGCCGATGGAAACCATCGGTAGGCTGAATTTCATGGAATCGACAGGCCAAACTGTGTAGTCGGTAGGCCGATGAGAGCTGACGAGCAGTCAGCAGAAAGCTCTCCGAATTTATAGATGAGATAATTACATTGATTGGGTGTTTTAATGTGATTAATTGGTATAATTATGGATTAATTTTCTCATTTAAGGAAATAAAACGTTTGACTTGGCATTGATTGAATGTAATTGTTAAAGGCTTCCTATGTTTAGAGGGCAAATTATGGTAAGATGAGATGATTTATCTAACTTTCTCTCTTTTTTCTTCATTCTCCACGCGAATTAACCCAAGATTAGTTAGAAATTTTTGACATAATTGAGAGTATTGAAATTTTCTTTTACGTTATCCTCATTTACGTAAACGCTCTCTCTCTCTCTTTAATCTTCTAAGACGTTTCTTTCCTCTTCTCTCGTTTTCTTCACGTTTTCTCTTCTCCTTCTTCTCCTTGTTTTCCTGAGAATATTTGAAAGAAAAATTGATAATTTCGTTGGTTGAATTGAAGGAGTTTTGTGAAGAAATTTGTTTAAGGTAAGAATTTCTTTTGGTGTTTCAGAAATGTATTTCTTCTCCTTAATCCGACTGTCATATCTTTCTCTACAAAATTCTGTTTGCTCTGAATTTTTAATATGTTATTCATGTATGTGTTATGTAATGTTCCTCCAAATTTCATGTTATTTAGATTTTTCTATGATAAGTTATGAATTTTCTATCCTCTACCACTCACAGTAAAATATTATTGTTTGGCTATGATGCATGAAAATGTGATGTTCGTTCAAGGGGTAAATATGCTTTGTTTGCTACAAAATTTAGTAAGAATGTTCATGTATATATTATGTTATGGACTGCAAAGTCTGGTAATGTTTTGATGAGTGAATTATATGTTATAAAATTTCTATGAGATTAGGTCAAGAAAACTGTTTTAACAATGTTAATTTTGGACTTTCGTTTTATGTAATGTTTTATATGTGTAAATGATTTTATTGATGATGAAATAAGTTTATGATATCAAAATATATGATAATAAGATGTTAGTGTGAATATTAAGTTTTTAAGTCTTAAATCCATGTATGTCAGTGAAGTGTATGTGAAATGATTTTATGTTTTTGATGATTATAGTGATGGATGCATGTTATGAATTATGTTTGCATGAGATGAAAGTATATGTAATGATATATGAATGGATGTTTTACTCTATGATAATAAGTATTAATTTTATTTGTATTTTTAAATGAATAAATGGCATGAACACACAAAGGAACGAGCACATCGAAACCGCGGCGTCATCACCAATTCATATAAAGTTAAGTAAGCTAGCTTTTAAGGTAAGTACATTCTCACCTGTAATATGATATGTTTTATAAGGTTTGATATTATATTCACGATGATATTTATGATGATTTTCTTAAAGGGTTTCTTATGAAAGATTTTTATGATTTAAAGTTATGCATGTTTGATCATGGCAAATTTCAAAGCATAAAAGTTATGTATATATGTATCACCTAATAAGTGTTGCACACCAATGTTACGATATGATATGTTATGATGTCATGTTTGGTTTAGGATTAGCTACCATTCTCTTCTCATGACGGCGCGCCTACAATGATGATTATGGTGCAACACTTGGGCCCTTAAGATAAAATGGAATTAGTTTGAATATGGTTAAGTAATGAAAGATATGTTTCTATAAAAATGTGCTTAATGCACTATTATGATATGATGATGATAATGAAGTTTATGTAATGTTTTTAAATTATGAGAATTATATGTACTCACTAAGCTCTAGTTTATTCAAGTTTATGTTATGTCATAGATAAGGGTAAGAAAGCCATAGATTAGGTAGAGGACATTGGAAGGCGTGTAAGCATATGGAAGATGAATTGTAATCCGAAAGAACGCCAATAAAGCAAGTTTTTACGATTTAAATTATGGTTAAATTATTGAACCTATTTTTATGATGTGTTTTAAAGAATGCAAGAACTATGTTTTATTATTCTATTTTATCATTTTTAAGAATTTGATCTTCCGCATTTTAAAAGTTGAATCTGTTTTACAAATTATGTTTTCAAAAGGTTTTTGACTCTGTCAGCCTACCAAACATCATTGGTCGGCATGCCGATGAAAGTAAGTTCGTCCTGCCTATCTCATTTTCGGCCTACCAAACTTTGAAAGTTTTTAAGCCCTGTTTTGCAGAGTCTCTACCAGCTTGTTAGTTGACGACTTCCAGTCTGCCGACCATGTTCGGCCTGCTGAAGTCCCAAGTTTGGCCTGCCGAACTGTGGGAGCAAGTAGCCTTTAAATGATGTGATGTTTTATAAATTTTGATTTTATAATTTGGTATATTTATTTTATTAAAGCAATTTTATGATTAATATTCATGTGAAATTAAATTATGGATTAAGTTAATGAATGTTGTTTTTTATTTTAAAAAAAGTGCGTATGTATGGATCTTGGTTACGTTTTCCTTAACTACGTTTACATTTAAAGTTCAAATAAGTATGCAATCTATGAATGTAACGACATCTGTGACATCCATAAGGGGGCGTTACAATGAACCTTAGGAATTATGCACATATAGGTACGACAATGAAAGACCACTGACAGTCCAAATTTTGTTTTCAGAAGTGAGAGAATGACACCTAGATGTCGTTCAACGGCTGATGTCAAGTTTGAAAATGATGAGGGCATGATGAGAGCCATGTTTGCTGCATTTCAACAAATGGCAACTAGGGCAAGACCGGAGGATTCTGAGGCTAGTCATCGATATGCAAACTTTAAGAAATTTCAGCGTACGTCTATACCGACCTTCGATGAAAATGGGGACCGCAAGTGGCAAAATATTGGTTGGGCTTGATCGTGAAACACTTGGATACTCTTGGTGTGCCAGCTGAGTATCGTGTGGAGTTTACAGTATATAAGTTCAAAGGTGGTGCTAACACCTAGTGAAAGCAGGCTAAACGCTTGAAGAACAATGGTAAGATTAGTTGGGATAGGTTCGAGGAGTTGTTCTACGATCGATACTTTTCGCAAGGATATAGAGACCAAAAGGCGGTTGAATTCTACAAGTTGCAATAGGGTGACTTGTCAGTTCAAGAATATGAAGCGAAGTTTAATGAGCTGGCCAGGTTTGCTCCATCGATAGTGGCATCGAAGCGTGAGAAGTACATTAAGTTTCAAGAAGAGCTCAAGGCTCTTATTTGACGACAGGTGGTTGCCCTGCAACTCATGAATTTTAGTGAGCTTGTGTCATCAACAATATCCGTGGAAAATGATTACACACAATACTATAAGGATCGAGCCAAGATGTCAAGAAGACCATAGAGGAGCGGTAGGAGGAGCACTAGTAGCCGTCCAACACCAAGAAAGAACAAACAAGAGGCGTGAATAGTAGTAGCATCAGTTCATCTAGCTGCAGGCGTAGCAACCCCTACAGTTTTATTGTCATTATTGCCAACAGCCATGACATATCAAAAGGAATTACCCGATCAGAAGTGCTCGTCTAAGATCTTAGGCCAGAGAAGGAGCCAGTCGTCAGCCTTAGCCCTAGACTTCACCCTCGCCTCAGCAATTTCCTCAACTTCAGTTCCATCAGTTCTCTCCCTAGCAACTACCATACTCAGCATAAGGATAGTAGCTGCAGAACCTCCAGTGCAATGCCCCTCAATACTAAGCATCGAGTACAGCTAGCATGCAGTTGCCTCCGTCACAACAATATCGGTTGACTAATCCAGGACCTAGCAATGCTGGTAGAGGAAAAGGAAAAGCTCCAGTTCAGGTTTATACGATGACAATAGGAGTTCGGAGGTCCAGACTAGCAATGCGGTTGTCGATGGTACGATCCTAGTTTCTCAATCCTTAGCTCATGTTTTATTCGATACTAGTGCCACTTATTCCCTCATTTTGAGTTCTTTTGTACATGCCTTGGGATTAGAGATAGAAGAGTTTGATGAACCCTTAGTTATAGCTTCACCCTTGGGGTGGGTGTGTGTGAATTGTGTATGTAAAGCTTGTAAAATGAAGATTGGAGATGATATTTTGAAGAGTAATTTGATTGTAATCCCCATGAGTTCGTATGATGTAATCCTAGGGATGGACTAGCTATCTAGGCATAATGCAGTCGTAGACTGTCAGCTTAGAAAAATGACCCTAATGTCTGATAGGGGGATGACGATCACTTACCAGGGTGATGGTGATCGGCTAATGAGTAAACGTCTTGTAAAGACATGTTTCAAAGGACGGAAGAACCTTTCTTGTTATGCCATCCTCATGAATCTAGAAGGAGAGCCTAGTGCTTCGAGAAGAAACGCAACAATCCCAATGGTAGACGAATTTAAAGAAGTTTTTCCCGACGAGCTGCCAGGACTACCACCACATCAGGAGATTGAATTTGGTATAGAGCTACTTCTAGGAACAACATTGATTTTTGTAGCACCTCATCGGATGGCGCCGGCAAGAATGAAAGAATTAAAAAAGCAACTACAGGAGCTTGCTGATAAGGGATATATTCAGAATAGTATGTCACCGTAGGGAGTACCAGTTTTGTTCGCTAAGAAACATGATGGGACTCTCAGGTTGTGTATAGAATATCGACAGCTAAATCAAGTCACAGTAAAAAACAAGTATCCTCTGCTCAGGATTGATGAACTGTTTGATTAGTTAAGAGGTTCGCGGTACTTTTTGAAAATAGATTTGCGATCGGGATACCACCAACTCAAGATTAAAGAAGAAGACATTCCCAAAACAGCTTTCAAGACCCGGTACGGACACTTTGAGTTTTTGGTAATGCAATTTGGGTTGACAAACGCTCCGGTAGCTTTCATGGATTTAATGAATAGGATATTCAGGTCTTATCTGGATCAGTTTGTTATCGTGTTCATCGACAACATCTTGGTCTATTCGAAGACTTGGGAGGAGCATGGGCAGCATCTCAGGATCATACTTCAGACTCTACGGGAGCACCAGTTGTACGCCCAGAAAGAGAAGTGCGAGTTTTGGTTGACAGAAGTTAAGTTTCTAGGTCATGTCATCTTCGAGCATGGTATCTTAGTAGATTCGTCAAAGGTCGAAGCCATAATGGAATGGGAAAGACCAAGGAACATAGCCGAAATCCATAGCTTCTTGGGACTTGTAGGGTACTACAGAAATTTGTGAAGGATTTCTCAAAGATCGCAGCGTCGCTAACAAGATTGATTAGGAAGAACGTCAGGTTTGAGTGGGATAAAGAATGTGAGCTCGCTTTTCAAGAATTAAAGAATCGGTTGACTTCAGCCCCAGCATTGATTATTCCTAACAGTGATGAGCCGTACGAGGTTTACATAGATGTTTTAGGATGAGAACTTGGGTGCATGTTAAAGCAACATGGGTGCATGGTGGCGTGCTGATCAAGACAACTACGACCTCATGAGCAGAACTACCCTACTCATGACTTGGAGCTCGCGGTTGTGATTCATACGCTGAAGATCTAGAGGTGTTATTTGTATGGGGCAACATTTTAGGTTTTCTCCAACCACAAGAGTTTGAAGTATCTGTTCACCCAGAGA
Organism: Artocarpus heterophyllus; assembly: GCA_025403435.1. NCBI lineage: Eukaryota > Viridiplantae > Streptophyta > Magnoliopsida > Rosales > Moraceae > Artocarpus > Artocarpus heterophyllus. The sequence continues at coordinate 30,164,519 of CM046343.1, forward strand.
GATCTCAACTTGAGGCAGCGAAGGTGGATAGAATACATGGAAGATTATAATTTTGCACTACAGTATCATCCTAGGAAAGCTAATGTAGTCGCAAATGCGCTTAGCAGGAAGTTTTCAGGGATTCTTACTTGTTTGGCTCTTAAGGATTGGAAAAGGGATACGACAGTGAGCGAGTACGAGCTATAGTATTACAAAGACTACAATCAAGTTTCAGTGTACCATATGGAGTTAACCCTAGCTCTTGTTCAGATGGTGAAGCAGAATCAATGGCGGGATCCATATCTGCGGGGAATCTAGACGCGAATTCAGAATGGAGAGCAATTTGAAAAATGAATGATTCATGTGGATGGATCATTGTACTTCAGGGAGCGCCTAGCAGTTCCAGCAATTGCAAAGGTGACAAAAGCCATAATGGACGAAGCCCACAAGTCTCAGTTTTCCATTCATCCATGAAGCATGAAGATGTATCGTGATCTAAAGAGGCAATATTGGTGGAAAGGTATGAAGAAGGATGTTCGAGAGTATGCAGCCAAGTGTACGACGTGCCTTCAGGTAAAAGCCGAGCATAAAAGGCCAGTAGGTTAGCTTTAACCACTTCCTATTCCAGGGTGGAAATGAGAGCACGTAACGATGGATTTCCTTACTGGTTTGCCAAGGACGGAGCAAAGACACGATGCAATTTAGGTTGTGGTCGATAGATTAACGAAATCGACGTATTTCATTCCCTTCAAGTCTACTTGCTTGAGGAGAGTTCTCGAAGAATTGTACATATAGAACATAGTAAGATTGCACGGAGTTCCATTGTCCATCACATCAGATAGAGACACCAGATTCAATGGCAAGTATTGGAGAAGCTTTCAGGAGGCTTTAGGTATGGACTTGAATTTCAACACAACATTTCATCCTTAGACTGATGGACAATCTGAGCGGGTTATTTAGATTCTCAAGGACATGTTTCATGCTTGTGCATTATACTTTGGCGGGAACTGAAAGAAATATTTGCATCTGGCAGAGTTTGTGTACAACAACAACTATCAATTAAGCATTGGCATGGCACCGTTTGAAGCATTATATGGACGAAATTATTGGTCACCAGTATGTTAGGCAGAACAAGCAAATATGGTTATTCTTGGGCTAGATGAAATTTGCGGTAGCAATGACAAAGTCGTTGTAATTTGAGACCGATTGAAGGCAGCTCAGAGTCGATAGAAGAGTTACGCAAATAGAAGACGTCGACCTTTGGAATTTAAGGTAGGAGATTTTGTTCTTTTGAAGGTATCGCCTTGCAAAGGCATCACGTGATTCGGTGTAAGTGATATGCTTGCACCAAGATATGTTGGACTGTTTGAGATTACTCAGCATGTCGGTGTGGTTGCTTATCGCCTTGACCTTCCTCCTGAACCTTCCTCCTGCACTTTCTCATGTTCATGATGTGTTTCACGTGTCGATGCTTCGAAAGTGTCCGCTAGAGCAGACCAAGATAGTCTTATTCCACGATGTACAGGTTCAGGAAGACATGATGTACGAGAAAGTGCCGATCCAAATTATAGACCAAAAAGTGATCAGCTTATGTCGTCGTGATATACCGTTAGTGAAGGTCGTATGGCAGCATCATGGGGTTGTTGAGGCCACCTGGGAGTTAGAATCGACCATGTGGGAGTTGTGTCTGCACCTATTTTGTTTCTGAATTAATTTGTAAATTTCGAGGGTGAAATTTCTTCTAGGGGTGGAGAGTTGTAACGCCCCAGAATTAATTAAGCGATATTAGTATGTAAAATGATGGGTTAGTGTGCCATAATGAATGTTTTAAACTTAATTTGATCATTTTGTGAAATTTTTAAATTAATGTTATTTTTTATTATTTTAATGATTATTCATTACTCTTAACTATTTTTAATTTTTATTTTAAATTTTGAAAATAGAACAATTTGACAATACCGAATGTGTCTTGTTTGAAATCGATGTGCTGCTGCACACGGTTTTTGTTTAGCTAACTGTCTCTTCCTCTCTTTATTTATTTATCTCCTCTCCGTCTTCCCCTCACTCACTCTGTCTTGTCTTTCTTCCTTCTCACTCTCAGCTCTCACTCTCTCTTTCTCTGGCCGTCCCTCTCTTTCTTCCCTCTCACATTTTATTCAAAATTTGAGCTCAAGCCTTGCTTCCCAACTAGATTGGAAGCTTGGGAACACAATTTAGCAACCACAGACATGATTTGGCAACTGCAGACATGATTTAAAGCTTCGATTCGATGTTAGCTTCAAAATTTCTAAACTTTTCAAATTTCTTAGTATTTTGAATTTGAGTTTTCCTAAGCTTAAAAAAACCATCAATCTAGGTTAGAAGAACTTAGAACATCCAGAATCTAAGCTTTGTTTGATCAAAAACAGATTTGAATCAAGATTTTTCATTTTCCTCCATTTTTCTCTATTTTTGGGATTTTTCAAAATCTTTGTCCAAATCTTGTTTAAATTGATTTAAAAACGTCTTATAATATTTTTCTATCATCTATTGATATTTCCCATGCTCGAGAACTAAGAAAAACAAGTTAAAATGAGGATTTGGACACAGGGAGGCCGAGACCCGTGCTTGAAAATTTTTGAAATTTTCTAGTTCGGTAGGCCAGATTCATGGGTTCGGTAGGCCGGATTCATACGTTCAGCAAGCCCAACCTAGAAAATTTCGGCCAACCAGACCTAGTTTTCCAACAACAGTTTGGCCGGCCGAACCAGGGCGACCCACAGGCCGACTGGCATGGTGAAATTTTGTGATTTTTCATCTGTTTTTACTGTTTTGAACTCCGATTGAAATTTTAACCTTATAAAATGATTTTATAAATATAAATGGCACACTAGGACACCATAAAATAGTTTAGCAATGTAGAATATCTTAAACTAGATACTGATAAACTTAGTTTATATATAATTAAGTTTGTTCGTGGTTCCGCGGAGCTGACGTGTAACGGACCGGGATTACGGTGTGAGACACTAGCATGAGTATTGAGGTAGGACTTCTACCCTTTTCTTTGGTAACCTAGTTTTTAAAAAAAAATTGGCCTCAAAAGGGTTTTATTAAAATGTTTTCAATGAATAATTGAAAAAGGATTTTCGTTGGCTATTTTACATTAACAGTAGATTAAGGTGATTTTCATAAGGAATCACATAATAAATGTAAAAGAAAATACTTGGTAAATGGGTCTTAAATAATAACAAAAATGAATATAAGGACATAATGTCATATCAGAGATCAGGTCGTGTAGCGTACGACCTCGGCGGCAGGTCTCGAAACCCAGCTGGGCCACTATAGTGGTGATATATATATGGTTTGCCCAGGAAAAGAAAATGATATTCTTTCTAGTCTACCAACAAATGGTTTTGGTAAGATGAATTCTTATAGTGTTTTATTTATTCATTTATTCAAGTCTATTTACTAAATGATTTCTTGAATAATGAAAGTTTACATGTAGAATTAAATGCTTCTAAATAAAGTCCTACTGAGCCTTTCACTCACCTTTTTATTTGTTTTAAAACTTTTACCCTCTCTAGGTGGATTTCAGCTTAGGACTGGAGAAGAGTCCACCGACAAGACATTCGAGCATTAGAAGAAACAAGTAGGTTATTTAAATTATTAAATCAAGGCATGTAATATTCTAACTCTCTCCTTTTATTTGGACTCTGATTGTAATATAAAATTGTCAATACTATGTGTGTGCACAAGATGTGGGTCAATGGGACCCAACTCGTATTCACTTCCTTTCTCTATAATGGTTTTTCTTATTGTCTATTTTGTTAATCTTATTCCTTTAATCATTATAAATATTTGCTTAAAAAGGGTTTAAATTATCACGATTTTCATAACTAATTAAATTCTTTAAACTATTTTTAATTAAATTTTATTTAATTAATCTAAATAAACCATCACGTCACCTTCTGTACTCCAAGAGCGTGACAAGGCTCCTTACATATATATATATATATATATATATACGCTCCTCACGATACGTGCTTATATGGTTACTATTTCTTTCTATTTAGCTATTTTTTTAAAGTAAAAAATAGGGTCAATGGCGCATATTGTTTTTTAGTTTTTTACAAAAGTGATGAGTTGATCTTCATTAAAGAGGCATACTTTGTTAGGGGCGGGTACCCACAAGCCCGTTCTACTACAATCTTTATATTGACTACTATAATGTCTTAACTACATATAAAGGTTATCAATAAGTATTATTTATCTTTCAACCAAAACAAGCGTTTTTGTTGGAGCGCTCATTTAAGTCTCTTTTTTTTCTTTCTTTCTTTTAGGTTTTTTTTTTCCCCTTTGCTCCCCCTCTAAATTTATATATTTTGACTCTTTTTTTCTTTTTTTTTTTTTACTTTGACCAAGAAATCTTTTTTTTCCCTCTAAAATTTTATTCCATTCAAATTAAAACTATTCGTCTTGCTCGAAACTCTTTTTTTATTTTTTATTCTTCTATTAAAGTAATTTTGCTCAAAAGCATCATGATTGAGTATTTTTCCTAGTGATTTTCTAAAATAGCAAAAAAAAAAAATCAACAAATCGACTACACAAGTGCATTTCCTAGCCAGTTGTTCAAGAAGAGATATGTATCGATCCCTTGTGTTTTGTCGCTATCACTGCTGGAGCTACAAGAGTACTACATCTCCGTTGCCTTGGCTGTACTCATCAAGGAAATAAATGTATTTTTTCCTTCTCTTTCCGTTTTTCCAAACAAACATCTTTTTTTATAAATACAGAGACATCATACAGAGAGCCGACTCGCTTGTGCTAAACATGCACTACTACAAGCAGTTAAAAAAAACTAAAAAACTAACTGTAGACACGATACAAATAAACAACACCCAAAAACAGACACAATTGTACCCGAATTTGACTTTTATTTCTCTCATGCGTCTTCGCATTTCCGATCACGGCATGAGTCAAATTCCCATTCTTCTGAGCCTTCTTATATATTACTGAAATAAAAAGTAACAAACAAATATAATTAGAACTCCTTATAATTGCAATTTAAAATGTCAACAATAACTACTTTCTTATTAGATCCAAAACTAGTTGTTAATTACATACAATTAACCTGCCGATTCTTCTCCAGCCGCCCTTGTGGTACTCGCCGTTATTGCGGCCGGAGTGTTTGCCATCAAAGCCGCTGCCGCTATAGTCCGTGCAGCTACTGTAGTCCCTCCTGGTATGGTAGTTGGTCCTGGACGAAGTAGTACCACTACTGCCACCGCCTCTAGACTCACTCATATTCTTATCTGGTCTCTTGTACTCCCTCCTGTTTTGTGGCAGCTGCCTTGTGAGGTACCAGCTGGTGCCACCGCCATCTCCGCCACCACTAGGTGTAGTGTGTTGTTTGGGGTTGTTCTTCTCGTAAGTAATAATTTTATGACGCAAGAGGTCTAATCCAGCGTAGCCGCAGGTTTGGTCTTGTTTGGATTTGTTTGGACCGGCAGTAGACCCGCAGCCTTCCACGTCATAACCGCTGTTATTATAAGGCTCGTCCTCAGGATGGTTTTCGTGGCACTCCTGGGCTTGCTTATTAATGGCGTCGCTGCCCAAGATCATGTTCTGCCCGTACCGATCGGCACCGCCAGTAGACCAGCAGCCTTCCACGTCAAAACCGCGGTTTGAGTGGTTCTCAGAATCTGGTGATGTGTACTCGGTATAATACTGCATTTTGGGGGAGAAAAAGGAAATGTATGGTTTGTTTGGGGCTAGTTTCTAATCTATTCTATATGCCTTTGGCTATATAGCTAGCTTTGCTTGGTGTATATGGATAATGTTTTAACGTCCTTATATAGGCCAGGGCTTGTCGTAACATAGAAGTTGGACTAATTTGATTTTGGGAGATTTTAACTAAATAATGTTTTCATAATTAGTAATTGAAGTAAATAGGATGTTTTAAAAATGTTTGGAGTAAGATAATAGTAAATAGCAAATCTATTCGGTAAATTATTTTCGACTTGTAGTAAATAGGTTTTTAACTTAGAATTCTTTTTTATTTGCTTAGCAAATTTATTATTTAGTGCAAATATTTTAAAACTAACAATTTATTGACAATTAGTTTTGTAAATATTACTATGTTTTTCCCTTGTTGTTTCTATATTCAATAAAGTGTGTATGTTTGAATGTGTTGTATTTTGACATTATGAAGAAATTTAGACCTTTTAAAAATTTGAGCTTTCATCGTAAAAACTCAACATGTTATCTTTTAATGTCTAAAGTCTATTGTCTTTCATATTTTAAAAATAATGTAAAATTGAAGTTTCTTTTACCTTTTTAACCATCGTGGTAACTTTCATAACAGTTAAAAACCATCACAAATCCAGTATTTCTAATAGTACAGAGCTGGAAGACAATGATCTAGATCAATTGCATTCTTGTGTACGTGCTGCTGAATCAAAAGCATTCTGCAAGCTAAAATTCTAGATCTTTATTTGGCTTCAAAAGGCTTAATTATGATGTATGCTTCAGTATTTTTCTTACGTTATTGCCAAAGTATAATCTGATTGGAAGCAATCTAATTTGGTTAAGTGTATTTGCCTTAGCTTTGTTGACTTTATAAAATCAGTGATCTTTCTCCTTCCTGCAATCTTTCGAGTACTAACAAAATATTGCTTAAAATCTAATCAACTAGCTCAGATTATAATCATCGCACGACTACGTCAAAAGGCTCACGTACGTCATTCAACCTGCAAATTCGCCCGTCGTGATAAGGCTAGGCGTTTTCCTTATCTACAACAGTAAGAGGGAATGGCATCTATACGTGTTTCACGAGGATATTGAATTCAAAGGGGATTCGAGATAAGAGACAAATGGATGGAGATAAATGTAAACACTTTTTCTCTTTAAAGAGAACAAGCACTTGTATTTTCCACCATCCATATGCTGTGCAAGCGTCAACATTGGACTAATCTACGACTCCAATAGGAATTAATTATTTATCAGCATGCACACCCTAAGGTGACTTTCTAAATGCTTCCTTCCTTGTTGATTGTCTTATTGAATTTAAGTACTTTTTCAATAATTACAATATAACTTTATTTTTCACTGCATGTTGGTATATTTTTCCTTGCCAATAATTTGTCTATATTATTCTATTATCTTGACGATATATCACCGCAGTGTTTCATCAACCTAAACATACACGAACAACTAATACATTATGTACAAATATTTCAATTCAATTGATATAATTGAATTACTTAGAAAAGAACAATAAACATATGCTTTTTATCTTTTATCTCATGCAACTATGATCACCATATATAAAAATATTCTGTTGGATCTGTATCATCAAAGCGTCTCCTATTTCTTCTCTTATTAATGGTGCCGCCGCCCAACATCATGTACTGCCTATACTGACTGGCGCCATGGCCGCCGGTAGACCAGCAATCTCTGCCACGTCATAACTGCCGTTTGAGTAGTACTCAGTTGATGCGTACACGGTAGTATAGTACTGCATTCTTGGAGGGTAAAAGGGATGTTTGGTTTTTTGGGCCTAGTTTCTATTCTATTATGTGTGTTTGGTTATATATATAGCTTAGCTTGGTGTGTATGGGAAATGTTTTAATGTTGTTATATAGGATAGGGATTGTTGGAAGATCATTTCGTCTTTATAAGTTGGTCATTGTTTTTATATCTTAATGATGTGAGATTCAATTCAGATTGTTCGAGCTATTCGTTTGAGCATGTTGGGCTTTGATTTCATTATGAATTTGGACCTCAAAAGGATTTGGATAATATCTTAAAGATCGCAAGAAAATTGCATGCCACACGTAAAAAATGTATTTGTTAATGCTACATTGAAAAATATTGTGACACACTATTATTTATATTATATGGTTAAGTTGTGCGATACTTAAATATCTATAAAATAGAAAATACTCTCGTGACCTCACGTGATTGAGTTCACTATGCATTTAAACTAGTTATAAGAGATGTATTTCTTGAACAAATATTTCTAAATCCAAATATTCGCTAAAGAATCTAAAAAGGGCATGTATCTATCAACTTAGTAAATGAATAAAGAATAATTATAAATAAAAATATAATTACTATTTGTTGTTGATATAATAGGATCCAAATAAAAACTCTTATATATGTATATATATCATCATTCCCAAGAAGCTTTGCATAAAATCAGGCGCATTTCCTCGTGTTCAAGTCTTGAAAATACACCAACTTTACTTAGAAAAGCATTTCTTTAGTCTTAATCCAATCCTTCCCAACCCCATACATTTTTCTTGACCCACTCACTCCTAGGCAAATCCTTTTTCATTTTCTTGGATTTTTTCCTTGACTTTTTCTTTCCTTCTTTACATTTTTCTCCAAGACTTTGTTTTTGCATAATTAAATAGTACATTCATAACACACCAAGGTGATGATATAATTATGCACCTCCATGTATAACTCTCCTCTATTTTCTTCTGTCCACCCACTATCTACATTATATGCCTTTTGTCACACCAAAAATAACTCCTAACCATATTCCTAATCACATCCCACAAGCATAGCACCACATTTCCAACGCTTTCTTTCTTTCTTTTTTTCCATAATATTTTGAGGCCTTTAATTTGGGGGGGACATATAGTACCTCGACTGAATCTTGTCATAATAATAGAGTTATTTTTTTTCTCTCCACAAAACGTGAAAAATTTCTAATATTTACTAATTTTAAGTGGCCTCTAACCAACGCCACCATCGTATAAAATATAATTCATTCGTGGTAGGAATTCAAATTTATGACATAAAATACCATAATAAAGTTGATTTGAATCAAAACCTTTTTTGTTCAAACCATGTGTCCAAACATGCTCTAATATGGTATTTAGGAATTGTGGATTATAACTAAAACTTTTGGACTGAAAATGTAGTATGTGAGAGCTTTACACTGTAGCTCACTTTTTCTAATCTCTGTAGCACGTGAGAGCTTTACGCTGTAGCATATTTTTTCTAACCTCTGTAGCATATGAGAGCTTTATATTATAACTATTAAAGTTTTAGTTGGAACTGATTTTGCCAAATACTTTATAAATTATTCTATTTTTGAAGATGTTAGGATTTTCCACCTCGAGTAATAAACTAATTATTGTGTAGCAGAAGAAAAAAGAGAAAAAAATAGGCCAGGGCTAGTGCAGAATACACCTTTATTATAAATAATGATATAATCAATATGATTAAACAAGTATTAGAGGATTTCATTCCTTTATCTAATTCATAAATATTATGTGGCCTAACAAACTATATATGTAATGGGGGATTAAATAATAAGCACTTAAAAGGACAATTTTGTGAACCATTACCAAAACCATACCAAGCATCTACCCAACTGTTACCATATAAGATTGTCATCTTGTATCGTACTTATTTAGTGGATTAGCACAAAGTCCAACTGATAGGTTTATCCATTTTACTTTCTCCATGACTCACGAAAGAAAATAAAAAAGTATATCATATACTAGTTGATATTATTATTATTATTATTATTTGGTCCTCTCCTTATGAAAAGGACGAGTTATATATAACGTCTAAATCTACATATAACACATATCAACACCAAGGCTATGTTTATTACGTACAAATATCGTTTATGTTTGATTTGGAGTTGTTGAAATAAAGCTAATTACAGTATTATATTAATTGAAAACATCATTCTCAACCTAAAATCTTACAAATAACGTGATTGAAAGAGCCATATAGATTTTGAAAAGCTTTCAAGTGCTAAAAGAGAGGACTAACATCTTAGGATTGCCTAAGTAAAGTCCTAATCCTTGAAACTAAGTTAAAGTTTATATTTTTACTATGCATACCAGGTGTTTGATGCAAATTATTAGGTATGACATGTAAAGAAAACTATGTAGCACGATTATGTTATATGTTGTGTGGATGTTGGAGTGGATGATTGGTTTAAATTAAGACTTTAAACTTTAAAAAGAGAAAATTTAGTGAACTTTGTCAAAAACAAAGTTTAATTAGTTTTTAAAAAATAAAGTTTTTGATAATCTTAGAGGCTAATTCATTTTTTGGACAAAACACGAGATTTGTCTAGAACAGTGAGATAAACTATTTTTGTGAAAAAAGTCAAGTAAAATTCCAAATAGATCAAATTGAAAAGTTTGTTTCTTTAAGGGGAAGATTTAAAAATCTGCCAAAAACTTCACTCTAACATTGGAATTTGAGAAAAGTTAAACATAAAAGTCGTAGAACTCGTCGAGATTTGTCTAGAATAGTGAGATAAACCATTTTCACTCTAACGTCATAACCGCCGTTTGAGTAGTACTCAGTTAATGTGTACTCGGTAGTATAGTACTACATTTTTGGAGGGCAAATGTTTGGCTTTCTGTGTGTTTGGTTACACACACACATATAGCTTTGCTTGGTGTGTATAGAAAATGTTTTAATGTTCTTATTTAGGCTAGGGATTGTTGGAAGATCATTTTCATCTTTATAAGTTGGTGATCATTTCTATATTTTAATGATGTGGGATTCTGATTGTTTGAGCCGTTTGTTTGAAAATGTTGGGTTTTGATATCATGATAAATTTGGACTTTTTAAGGATTTGGACAATTATGTTAAAGATCATGAGAAAATTACATGCCACACTTAAAAAAATGTATCTGTTTATGCTATACTCAAAAAAGTTGTGGCATACTACTATTCTTATTACATGGTTAAGTTGTATGACACTTAAACATATATGACATTTATAAAATGTAAGTTTTAAAATATAACATTTATGAAAATTCTTCAAAGATCAACCTGTTAATAAGAAAAGGATGATCTTATATTTCAGTAAGTTGGTGTTTGTTTTTATGCTTCAATAACATAAAAAGGATGATCAAGGATTTTTTTTCACACTTTTACAGAATATACCCGTTGGATAGGAAAAATGTAGCTCTAAAATATTTTAATGGTAATTACGATTCGGGACATCCTTATTGCAAGTGGATTATTGGATTTTTTTTTTCAAAGACTCATAATTCGTCTATGTCACCCTTTGAATCTGCATCTCATGCTTTTAAGAAATTTAGAGGAATGTCCTTCTGGTATAGTAGCAAAAGGTTTATGCCATATGTGTTTGAAAAGATAAAATATTTTTGTCTTTGCTTTCTCCCTTTGTATATTAACTTAAAAGATAAAAGATTTTTGACTTTGGTTTCAAATTCATATGGCATAAATAAAACTTTTGTTACTATACCAAAAGGACATTCCTCACTCAAAACTAATAAAGTCAATTAAGGGGTACGTTTCCTAGTTCTCTTCCTAAACGCTATAACATTCACTTAATTAATTCTATGCGCAAATCCAAGAAAAAAAAACATTTTACCTTCAATATGTAACAGGAATTTTCTCTAAATTTAATGATTACATAATGGATGGACTATTTTTACTACAGAATAATAGATCACAGTCACTTTTGGGATTTACCGTTCTATTATAACGAATTTTGTCGATTGAAGAAATTATATTAGAGACAAAATTTCTACCTTTGATCTTTAAGTGTAACCCCCGTGAATATAATTAGAACGTTTTTAACGAGGTATACTTGAAACTATTTTTTAATGTAAGAGTTTAGGCTTTATCCTCTGAGTTTAGTTCTCGGCTTTAAGCTTTTTTATTATTTTTTCCCAAATGCCTTTTGGGTTTATGTCCTTTTTTTTTTGTTAAACTTTCTTATTTTCTTCTTCTAGCAATAATATTGGAATGAGAGGCTTACTATAGGATAGACGTTTTGAAGAGTGCCAACATAATTAGCATGTTTCCTAATGCCATGATTATAACTAGTTGTCTCCTTTCCTCAATTTATTTAAAAAAAAAAAACAGAAAAATGAAATATCCATTAATAAATACAGAGACATCATGCAGAGCCGACTAGCTTGAGCTAAACACACAGTACCTGAAGCAATAGGAGTGAAAAAAGGCACCGAACATAGACACCATAAATAAGTACACCATGCAAAACGGATACCATACGTGTAATTTTAGCTTCTATTTCTTTCACAGTTAGGTCGTTGTTAATATCGTAATGTGGATCGAACTCCCGTTTTGCTGCATGCCCCTTGTTATATGTTACTGACTTACTGCAATAAAAAATAACAAACAAATATATAATTAGAACACCTACTAGTTTCCGTTTTTTTTTTAAGTAAACACCTTCTAGAATTCAAAACATAATGCACACATATATCTATATATTATTGTCACTTAAAATCTCAACAATAACTGCTTTGTTAATAGATACATACTGTTATCTGTCTCTTGTACTCCCTCCTACACTGCGGCGGTTGCTTCCTGAGGTACCGGCTGGCCGTGGCGCCTCCATGTCCGGTGCCACTGGGAGTAGTACTTTGTTTGAAGAATTTCTTTTGATTGCTATGTTTGGAACGCAGGGGATCTTTGAGGGCGGTGCCCAAAAGTGACTCACAATAATAAGTCTCCTCAGGCTGGTTATCGTTGCGCTTTTCCTCGGCCTTCTTATTAACGGCGCCGCCTCCCGACATCATGTTCTGCCCGTATGGACCGGCGGCGCCAGTAGACCACCAGCCTCTCACGTCATAACCGCCGTTATGATATGGCTCGTCCTCAGGATGGTTGTCGTGGCAATCCTGGGCCTGCTTATTAACGGCGCCGCCTCCCGACATCATGTTCTGCCCATACGGACCGGCGCCGCCAGCAGACCACCAGCTTTTCACGTCATAATCACCGTTATGATAAGGCCTGTCCTCAGGATGGTTGTCGTGGAAATCCTGGGCCTGCTTATTAACGGCGCCGCCTCCCGACATCATGTTCTGCCCGTACGGACCGGCGCCGCCGTAGACCACCAGCCGTTCACGTCATAACCACCGTTATGATAAGGCCTGTCCTCCGGATGGTAGTCGTGGGTATCCTGGGCCTGCTTATTGACGGCGCCGCCTTCCGACATCATGTTCTGCTTGCACAGACCGGCGCGGCCAGTAGACCACCAGCCTTTCACATCATAACCACCGTTATGATAAGGCCTGTCCTCCGGTTGGTTGTCGTGGCAATCCTGGGCCTGCTTATTAACGGCGCTGCCTCCCGAAATCGTGTTCTGCCTGCACAGACCGGCGCCGCCAGCAGACCAGCAGCCTGCGACGTCGTAACCGTCGTCATAATAAGGCTCTTCCTCACGAATATGGTTGTCGTGGCACTCCTGGGCCTGCTTATCAATGGCGCCACCAGTAGACCAGTGACCTGCCAAGTCATCACCGCGGTATGAGTGGTACTCAATTGTTGTGTACTCGTTATAGTACTGCATTTTGGAAAGAAAAATGGAAGTGTATGGTACGTTTGGGGCTAGTTTCTAATATATATTATATTATATGTCTTGGCTTTATAAATGGCGTTGCTTGATGTTGTTATGTATCTCGTTAGGTATGTCACTCTTTGAATGTGCATCTCATGCTTTCATGAGTTGTCTTATTACTATTAGAGAATCATTATCAGCATTTTTAGCAGTGTTCTCCATTATTGGATGGATAAGTCTTCAAAACATGTTTTTAAGTTTTCATTATATTGCAGAGGTATACTTAATCTTTAGATCGTTCAACTAGTCCAGTAATTCGCATAAACTATTTTAGGAGTAATTCCATACTTATTATTCCCCAATTTTCCAAGAGTAAGTGACTTAAATACTTATATATATATATATATATACACAAACACACATATATATATTATGCAGATATTGAATTCAAGGTGAATTATTCGTGCTAATTAGACGTAGATTGGTATAATTTTTTTTTTTTTGTTTATCTCGATTCTCGGAGACCACAAGAGAATATGTATACACACATATATAAATATATGCTCTCACGATACGTGCTTATATGGTTACTGTTTCTTTCTATTTAGCTATTTATTTTAATAAAAAAATAGGTTCAATGGCTCATATGGCTCTTTAGTTTTTTACAAAAGTGATGAATTGATCTTCATTAAAGAGGCTTTCTTTGTTAGGGGCGGGATACCCACAAGCCCGTTCTACTACAATCTTTATATTGATTACTATAATCTATTAACTATATATAAAGGTGATCAATAAGTATTATTTATCTTTCAACCAAAAAAAGCGTTTTTGTTGGAGCGCTCACTTAAGCCTCCTATTTTTTTGTTCTTTCAAGCTGTTTTTTCCCCTTCGCTCCCCTTCTAAATTTATATATTTTGTCTCTTTTTTTTGTTTTTCTTTTTTTTTTTTACTTTGATCAAGAAATCTTTTTTTTTTTCCTCTAAAATTTTATTCCATTCAAATTGAAACTATTCGTCTTGCTCGAAACTCTTTTTTATAATTTTTTTTCTATTAAGTAATTTTTCTTAAATGAATCATGATTGAGAATGAGAATTTTTCCTTTTGATATTCTAAAATAGCCAAAAAAAAATCAACAAGTCGACTACACAAGTGCATTTCCTAACTAGTTGCTCAAGAAGAGAAATGCATCGATCCCTTGTGTTTTGTCCCTATCACTGCTGGAGCTATAAGAGTACTTCATCTCAGTTGCCATGGCTGTACTCATCGAGGAAAAAACTGCATTTTTTTCCTTCTCTTTCCGTTTATCCAAAAAAAACATCCTTTTTTATAAATACAGAGACATCATTCAGAGAGCCGACTCGCTTGTGCTAAACACGCACTACTACAACCGATTAAAAAAATAAAAAAAATAAAAAACTAAACGTAGACACCATATAAATAAACACCACCCAAAAACAGGCACAATTGTACCCGAATTTGGCTTTTATTTCTTTCATGGGTCTTCGCATTTCCGATCACGACATGAGTCAAACTCCCATTCTTCTGAGCCTTCTTATATATTACTGAAATAAAAAGTAACAAACAATTATAATTAGAACTCTTAATTATTGCAATTTAATATCTCAACAAAATTTTCTTTGTTAATGGACCCAAAGCTAGTTGTGATATTCACTTACAATATCTGGCCTGCCGTTAGTTCTCCAGCTGCCCATGTAGTTTTGGCCGTTGCTGCGGCTGAAGTGTTTGCCATCAGAGCCGCCGCCGCTATAGCTATGGTAGTTGGTCGTGAACGAAGTACAACCACGACTGCCACCTCCGCTAGACTCGCTCATTTTCTTGATCTGGTACGTACTCTTATCTGGTCTCTCAATGTACTCCCTCCCGTATTGCAGCGGCTACTTTGTGAGGTACCGGGTGGTGGCGCCGCCATCTCCGCTACCATCGGGAGTAGTATTTTGTTCGGAGTTGTTCTTTTGGTTGATAAGTTTGTCACGCAGGTGGTCTACTCCGGAGCAGCCTTTACGTGCTACTCTGTTCTCATAATAAACAGGCCGGACCAGTACAGGGTGGATGTCGGGTGTAAACAAGCAGCCTTCCACGTCATGACCGTCGTTTGGGTGGTTCTCAATTGATGTTTACTCAGTATAGTACTGCATTTTTTGAGAGAAAGAGGAAATGTATGGTTTGTTTGGGCCTAGTTTCTAATTTGGTTGAGTAGTGGGAACCGAACTCTTGTTTATAGTTTTCACTATAAACTCAATTATTAACAGTATAAAGCTCTCATGTGCTACAATAACAATAAAAAAAATTACTACAGTATAAATCTCTCACATGTTACAATAAAAGTGGTCATAACCACCGGTTCCCTCCACTTTTCCAAACACCTTATGTCTTTGGCTATATAGCTAGGTTTGCTTGATGTGTATGGGAACTGTTTTAACGTATAGGCCAGTGTTCGTCGTTACATCATTCCATAGAAGTTGGACTAATTTGATTTTGAGAGATTCAAGTAAATAGTTTCTTCATAATTAGTAATTGAAGTGAATAGGATGTTTTAAAAATGTTTGGAATAAGATAATAGTAAATAGCGAACTTATCTGGTCAATTTCTTTCGACTTGTAGTAAATAGGTTTTTAACCTAGAATTTTTTTTTTTATTCGTTAAGCAAATTTATTTTTTAGTACAAAGATTTTAAAATAACATGCAGTTTACTTACAATTAGTTTTGAAAAACGCTATTTATTTATACAATTTTCCTTTGTTGTTTTTATATTTCAATTATATGGGTCCTTAAGTTTTCATCGTAAATCTCAAGTACCTATTACCGTTTAATTTCTAATCTCTTTCATGTTTTAATGAGGATGTCAAACTAAGTTTCTTTTACCTTTTACTGAATAGGAAATGAAGCACTAAAATTTTTTTTCTGGTAAGGATTCGAAACATCCTAATTCCAAGTGGGTTACGGAATATATATCTTTTCCAAAGATTCATCCACTTCACAAGTATATATGATCACGCGGAATAATAGGGAAATAAATTAGCTAAGAATTAACTCTAATCAATCCTTGTGAATCACCATGAGTGTTCTCATTACTATTAGAGAATCATTATTAGCTGCACTCTTCCATTCCAAAGAGTAATTGTCTTAAGTGTCATAATTACAGGACATGAGTAAGTGGATATGGCATCTGAATATATATACATTTATATGTATAGATATAGATATTATTCAGATATGAATTCAAGGTGGATTATACATGACAAGATAATGCAAAGTATAATTTTGTTTTGTTGACTGTATACATGCTCTTCACAGTATGTCCTTATATGGTTACTGTTCCTTTCTATTTAGGTTAATTTAAAAAATTCCCCCGACTTTTAGCGCAAATACTAGCATAAAGCTAGGGGATTTCGTGCCCAACCGCACAACCAAGTGGCACCTATGTGGGTGCAGATTTGGTTCTTGTAGGACCCACTGACATTTTAAAAAAAGATTAAATTATTTATTGAAAATTGACTATTACGGTTCAGCTTTTGGTTCGGTATATTGGGACCCACTATCACCTTTCTCGTTCTTCCTCTTTCTTTTCTTCTCCGTTCGTCTCCAGTGAGCTTTTGTAACGCCTCTTAATTCGGACGTCACAGATGTTGTTACATACATATATTCGTATTTGCTTAAACTTTAAACATATAAATAATATCAAACTTAAATGGTACTATTGATTTAAAAAGTTCTTAAACATACATAATCAGAATCCATTCATACCTATAAATTTTTTTTTAAAAAAAAACTTAACATTGTTTAGAATAACATTGTTTAACTTATTCCATATCATAATTTATTCAATTATACTTAAATTAATCATGACCTTATTTAATAATATAGGTTTCTCAAGTTGTAAAAATCAAGACTTAACAAAACATCACATCAAATATCCTTAATCATTTCATCATTCAAAACTCATTTACTCCCACAGTTCGGCAGGCCGAACTTGGGATTTCGGCAGGCCGAACATTATCGGCAGGCCGGAGTTCCCTCAACCGGCAGGCCGGAAGAGGCTTTGCAATTCAGACCAAAAATTCATCCATATTCGGCAGGCCGAACTTCTAGACATCGGTAGGCCGGTCCAAAAGTTCGGCAGGCCGTCTGAGACCAATCTTTGAGAAAACTTAATTTTAAAACATACCAACTTTTTGTAAAATATAACGGAAGTTCATAATTCATTAAAAAGTGAAAATAACTTATAAAACCATGATATAAGTATTATTAAAACTTAACATAAAAATATATGTTCAAAATATATAACTTAATTAAAAACATAAGAGCGTTCTTCTTGGCGTGCTTCCGGTTACAATTCATCGTGCATAATGCTCACACGCCTTCCCATGTCCTCCGCCTAGTCCATGATTTTCTTACCCTTATCTGCAACATGACATAAAACATGGTTAAGCTAATGCTTAGTAAGTACATATAATTCTCACAATTTAAAACATTTCATAAACGTCATCATCATCATCATTGTCATCATATCATAAAAATGTCTTAAGCACAATTTCATAGAAACATATCTTTCATTACGTTGACCATTTTAAAACTTATTTCATTTTTATCTTAAGAGCCCAAGTGTTGTACCATAAACATCATCATAGGCGCGCCGTCATGAGAGGAGAAGGGTAGCTCATCCCAAACCAAACATGACATCATAACATATCATTTCATAACATTGGGTGTGCAACACTTATTAGGTGATACATACATACATAATTTTCATACTTTAAAACATGCCATAAACATCATGCATAACTTAAAATCATGAAAGTCTTAATAGAACTTCTTAAGGAAAATATCCATAAAATTATCATGAATATCATTATGAACATAACGTCAAATCTTGTAAAAACGTGTCATGTTGCAGGTGAGAATGTACTTACCTTAACGTTAGCTTACTTAACCTTAACGTGATTTGGTGATGACGCCGCGGTCTCATAGTGCTCGTTCCTTAAGTGTTCATGCCATTTTCCATTTAAAGATGCAATAACATTAATACATATCATGAAATATCCATTCTCATAACATTCATACATATAATACTCGTATACATTCATCACATTTTACAAACATATCTCATAATCATCATCATAAAATTATCATCAAAACATATAAACGCTATTCATAACATGCCTCCTTAAAAGTCAAAACATTTCATACATTGTAAACATGAAAATTTTTTTGAAAAAAGTTTTCTAATAATTTAAAACACATATACTTTAATCTAATAATTTATACAAACATCTTATTTTCATGCATAAAATCATTTCATAAAATCATAAAATCATTTAAATATATATATATATATATATAACATATAACATTTCATAAACAAAAAAAAATCCAGAAATAGCATTATTAAAACAGTTTTCTCATTGTCATCTCATAAAAATTTCATAACATAAAATACATTCATCATACATACATATGCATATTCTTAACAACTTTTTAGGAAATCATCATTCTTTTACCTCTTGAATAATCATTACATTTTTCATGCATCCAGGTTAAACAGTACTATTACTGTGAAGAGTAGAAGATAGAAATATTCATTTTTCATAAAAATACCGAAAGGACAAGAAACGTGAAGAAACATCACATAATACATACATGGACAAAATACAATACCTAGAGAAGGTATTGTAGATGAATTTGAGGAGGAGAATTTCTTTTTCAAAAACACTGGAAAACTAAATTCTTACCTTGAAATATCTTCTCAAAATCCTTGAATTTTAACCAATGAAATAAGACTTTTCTTACAATTTTCTTGCAGAAAATTTTGAGAGAGAAGGAAGTGAAATGCGTGGAGAAGAGAAGAGGAAGAGAGAAACAAATGTCTCAGAAATTTGAGAGAGAAAAATGTGAGAAGGAGAGAAAATAATGAAAAAGGAAACGTTAAAATTTTTAACGTAATAAGCATAATTGATGGGAATTCAATTCCCTTCATTAAGTCAGAATTTTCTGACTGTTGAGGGGCTATTGGCGTGGGAAAAAGAAGAGAAAGAAAAGGAAGGTCAAACAAATCATTAATCTTACCATAACTTACCCTCTAAAAATAGGAAACCACTTAAAATAATACAAATCAATGCAAAGTCAAACCCCTTATTTCCTTAACTGATAAAATCATTCCATTATTATGCCAATTAATCACATTAAATCATCCAATTAACGTAATTAACTCAGCCATAATTTTGGAGAGATTTCTACTGACTGCTCGTCAGCCGTGTTCGGCCTGCCGATTTTCCCCTTCGGCCTGCCGGTTCCACAAGTTCGGCCTGCCGATGGGTTTCTTCGGCCTGCCGATCTCGGGCAGAATGTTCGGCCTGCCGATCTTAAAAGTTTGGCCTGCCGAACTGTCCTTAAATGCCATACAATAAAACATTCATACATTATTGCATCATAAATAAACATACATTCAAAATTTCACATGAACACTAGAGCACAACGATTCCATGCGGTCGTCACCTGTCACAAAACTTGACATAAAAAGTTAGTAACATGCACATCATATATCTTATCATATAACGTAATTTATTAATAAAATTCCTTAACAACGTTACTAACTTAACGTGGTCCGTTACATAAAATAGGCGGGTGTTACAACTTTTGTTTAAAATAAAAATAAAGGAGTTCGTGATTCCACGAATGGGAAGGCTCATGCCCCGTGGAATTGATTCCTTATGCCTCTTCCATGAATATCAAGCAAAATGGTGAAGTGATTTAACTTAATCATGGAATTGTATGTGTTGAGGGTTAAAGTTGAGTGATATGAGAAATATATGAAGAAAGATAAATATCGATGAACTTTTTACTCTATTTGCCTATATGACTAGGACTTGTCGTTATTCTTTTTTCATAAGTTGTTTTTCAAATTTAGCATCCAATCCACAAAAAAAAAAAGGGGGGGGGGGGGGGGGGGGGGGTGCGGGGTGCGGTGGGTGTGGTGTGGTGTGTGGGGGGGCGTTGGGCGGGCTCTTTGATGGGTATTTTATTAAGCACATTTATGGAAGAGTTTAAGCCAAGGGTGTTGCACAAAGATTCAAACTTCTGAGATTTTGTAGTGGAAGTTGTGGTTGGGTTCTCGTCGTCGTTGGAGGAGGAGGATGAAAAGAGAACACCAACGGTGAGCCCATCCCCTTTTCTAGAGAAGCACACAAGCCCTGTATTTTTTCTTTTTTTCTTGCCTTTCTTTTTCGTTTTTCAAATGTGACAGTAAAGTGTATACGTATTATTGCTTCTAATACATTCAAATTTCAAAATCCTTTTGACGTAACTCTTTCTTTTCGAGCTAGAAAGTAAATAACTATGGGTCCCATAATTAGTTCTCTAAGAAATTGTTTAAATGACTTTTTAAATAAATGTGGGTCCCCATAGAGGTCCAACTCACTGTCCAACTCAACTGTCATATAAGTTGGTCATTGTTTTCATCTCTTAATGATATAAGATTCGGGTTGTTCGAGCCATTCGTTTGAGCATGTCGAGATCTGATATTATTATAAATTTGAACTTTATAAGGATTTGAATAATATCTTAAAGATCATAAAAAAATTACATGCTACACTTAAAAAAATGTATTTGTTAATGCTACACTGAAAAAAATTGTAGCACATTATTATTCATATTATATGATTAAGTTATGCGCAATACTTAAATATGTATGAAATTTATAAAATATAAGTTTCCACAAAGATCAAGCTGTTTAATGGGGAAAGGGTAATTCTATATTTTTTTTTATAAGTTGATGTTTGTTTTTATTGAGAATCTTTTCAAGCCTTTTACAGATATACCCATTGGATAAAAAAAAATGCAGCTTTAAAATATTTGAATGGTAATTAGGATTCAAGACATCCTTATTGCAAGTGGGTTATAGGATATATTCTTTTCAAAGATTCAAAATTTATGTCACTCTTCGAATTTGCATCTCATGCTCTTAAGTAACGTATTTGCATATATGTATATGAAAAGCATGGTACCCTATTCGATCAATTTCACAAGTGATCATGTGAAATAACAAGGAAATGAAAGTTCATTTGAGCTTTAGGGGTTCTCTAAAGAAGAAATTTAGAGGAATGTCCTTTTGGTATGGTAACAAAAGGTTTGTGTCATATGTATTTGAAAAGATATTTTTTTTTTTTTTTTTTGCTTTCTCTCTTAATTTGTATATTAACTTAAAAGAGATAAAGTTCTAAGGGAATGGCTCAAAACTACAAAAGTGATTTGAGGGGGCATTTCCTAGTTCTCTTCCTAAACACTATAATATTCACTTAATTAATTCCACACCCAAATCCAAGGGAAAAAAATTATTTAATCCTCAATACATGACACATGAGGAATTTTTGCCAAAGTTAATAATCATACAACGGATGGACTATTTTGCACAACACAATAATAGATTATGGTCACTTTGGGATGTACCTTCATATTTATGGCTAATTATGTTAATTGAAGAAATTATATTAGAGATAAGATTTCGACTTTTGATCTTTAGCGTAACACCCATGAATATAATATGCTCCACAACCTTACCAATTTGGCGAGACAAATCTGTAGCGCTCCCTTATGGACGTCACAGATGTCGTACATTCATACATTACATACTTTTATTTAAGGTAAACTATTTGTACAAAACTTAATTGAAACTCTATTTGGGAAAAACTTACCCAGGATCCATGCATGAATTTTTTTTTTTTAATCATAAACATCCTTTACATAATTTACCAATACTCTTGTAAATAGAAATTACTTTACTTTTTAAAACATTAATGAAATGCACATACGAACTTCGGCAGGCCAAACACGACCGGCAGGCCGATGATCAACCATCGGTAGGCCACCCGAGGCTCTGCAAAACAGGGTTTTAAACTTCTCTAAGTTCGGCAGGCCGAAATAATAGGATCTATAGACCGAACATCACATCGGCATACTAGCTAGTAATGGTCGGCAGGCTTTCCGAGTTAAAAAAAAAAATAGAAAACTTAATTTTAAGACAAGTTCAATACTTCAAAATGTAAAAGACCAAATACAAAAAGTATTAAGATAAAATAATAAATCAAAGTATCAATCCCTAAAATTTAACAATAAAACAAATCAAAATTATAAAATTTTGTTCATATCTTTAAATTTATTTTTAGGCGTTCTTCTTTTTGCAATTCATCGTCCTTAGCTTGCACGCCTTTCCTTGTCCTCCACCTAGTCCATGACCTTCTTACCCTTATCTGCAACATGATATAAAATTGAAATAAGCTAGAGCTTAGTAAGTACATTATTATCTCACAACTTAAAACATTTTATGACTATCATCATCATCACACATCATAATAGTGCGCTAGGCACATTTTCATAGGAACATATCTTTCATTACTTTGACCATATTAAAACTTATTTCATTTTATCTTAAGAGTCCGAGTGTTGCATCATATTCATTATTGTAGGTGCGCCGTCATGAGAGTAGAAGGGTAGCTAATCCTAAACCAAACATGACATCATAACATATCATAACATTAGATTGCAACACTTATTTAGGTGATACATATATATTTACATATTTAAACTTTCATGCTTTGAAATACATCATCATCATACATGTATAACTTTATGAACATAAAAGTATTTCATAAGAAAACTTTAAATGAAACCATCATAAAATCCATCATAGAATAAATATCATTATGCACATAATTTCAAACCTTATAAAACATATCATGTTGCAGGTAAGAATGTACTTACTTTTGAAGCTTACTTAACCTTAATTTTGTAGGTGACGACGGCGCAATATCGATGTGCTCACTTCAAATTGTGTTCATGTCATACATTCATACAGAAAAATGGCAATTAACATATATTTTCAAGAAACCATGAAATCATCTCAACAAAACATCCATTACCATATAGCATCTCATGTACATTCATCTCTTGAAACATAGATTATAACATATTTCGTTTAACATTTAAAACAAGTCGTAATTTCGTGACATAAAAATCTGCCAATCAACACAAAACAATGAGCAACTTAAAACTCAGGTCCGTTTATCACATTTTGACATCATAGAAAAATCTACAAAAATTAACACATACAATAGACACATAGAACTCTAACATATCCAAAAATTGGCTTCAACAAAAATCGGAGTGGGTTAAAATGCACATTTGAAATCAGTAGTAAAACTAATTTATAAAATATTAAGCAGTGAGTTACATGAGTTTATCATTTACAAACAATCAAAACAAATTTATTTAGGCCTCAAAATTCTTATGACATCATATTAACATACAAATACAATACCTCAAAAAATTTCTTGTCATCAAATAAAATCATATAATCATACAAAACATCACACAAAAAGAGTTCAACAATTTACCAATAAAAACAGTCTAAAAATCTAGCTTCAATAAAAAATTCCATATTACGTAAAATATTCATCGCCAACCTTTCCAGTCCTTAACATAACATATACATGAACATATTTGCTAAATTTCGTAGAAATCAAAGCACAATTGTCCCTTGACCTAAAACCACATTTTTGAGCAACATAATAAAACAGCAACATTTCATTGTGAGTGACAGAGGGTAGAAAATCCATATCTTTATGTAGAAAAATCAAAATAATGTGAGACTTGGAGGAACATTACATAACACATATATGAATATTATACTAAAATTTCAGAGAAAACTAAAATTCCTAGACAAGGTTATGACAGTTGGCCTTAGGAGGAGAAATGCATTTCAGAAATACCAAAAAAAATGAGTTCTTACCTCAAACAAATCTATTCTCAAACTCCTTCGAATTCAACCAAAGAAATTTCAATATTTCTTACAAATAATAGCAGGGAAATTTGAGAGGGTGACAAGGAAGAAAACGTGAAGGGAAGAGAGTGAGAGAGAAAATGTGTGTTGTGAGAGAGAGAGAGAGCAAAATTATCATGAAAAGGAAAATGAGAGTAATGTACATGAGGATGGTTGTCTTTTCCATTATTATCAAAAATTTTCTGATTAAAAGTTGGCTAATTGGCATGGAGAAAGGAGAGGTTTGGAGGAAAGTCAAATTGTCATCTCATCTTACCATATTTCAACTCTTAAAGAAAAGAAACCATATCAATTACATTCAATCAATCAAAAGTCAAATGTTTTATTTCCTTAAATGATGAAAGTAATCCAAAAATATGCCAATCAATCAGTAATCATTATCCAATCACAACCAATCTTCATCATCACAATTTTAGAAGACTTTGGCTGACTACTCATCAACTGTCATCGGCCTGCCGATGTCAGACTTCGGCCTGCCGATTCCATGAAGTCCAGCCTGCCGATGGTTTCCATCGGCTTGTCGATTGTTGAGGGGCAATTCAGCCTGTTGAACTTAAAGGTTCGGCCTGCCGAACTGTCCTTACATACAAGGATACATCATAGCATATAAATCATTAATGAATCATAAATAAACATACAATGTAAATAACATGAACTCTTGAGCACATCAATTCCACGTGATCGTCACCTATCATAATACTTAGAATAATAGTTAGTGACAATAATATCATAAATCAATATGGAATAAAATGCTTAACGTCACCACTAATATAACATCATCAATTACATAAAATAAGCTGGTGTTACAGAATCGTTATTTATTGCAACAATTTTGGAAGTTCACAAAAATCAATATTCTTAATTATGCAGAAATGCAGCGCAAAAGTTGCACCTTTCTTTCATAGCAAATATGTATTGATAGATTAGCACAACTTGTCTAGCCTTACAAGGTACAAAACCAAAATAACTAAGTTTCAGCCTTCTTGATATCAATTCAAGTTGTCCAGCTCAGTATCAAGACTTTAATTATGATTAGTTAAATTTAAGTGCAATTATCAATTGATTTTTGCACCAACATTAAATTGATCAGTTTTAGTTTCTTAGGTTGAATCTCATGATCAAATGATACATGTGTGTGTATATATATGGATTAGTTTATGATTATTTTTTCAATGGTTACTAATTTAATTAGGGTATATTTTAACAACAATTGATTATGTAGCATGATAAGAAGTCATTTTCATCAATTTTTTAGTCAGCTACTTAATTGATTGCAACCGTCTAATTTATATATATATACAAGCTAAAAAATGTATGAACATTTCAAACCATGATTCGATCATGTGCAAAATGTTGCCTTTCATATCTGTCGGATTTGTTTTTTCAGGGAGTTGTTTGCCTAATTTTAAGCCTCTTAACCGTCAATAGTCGGCATGTGCTTGGGTGCCGTTATGGCCTAGGTGGTTGTTGTCAAAATCTGGTTGTTGCCCCTAGGTCCACCATCAACTTTGATTGCCATTGTACCAAACGCCTATGGTATAGCATGAAATGTTTCCTCAAGCCATCACACAAGGCCGTCCAACCTCCATTTGTTGTCGACCAGTTGTTTACCACTGCCACCATGATTGGTCATTAGCCCAGGTGAAAATCCTCGCTCTAATACCAATTTTAGTGAAACATAATTTTATGATTCAAAACAGAACGAAAAAACAAATAAGAACAAAAAATAATTGAAAAGATTCAAGTAAAGTGTAAAATTTTATAGACGAGAGGTCATGAAAATAATCCAAGTACATTCATATTTATATACAAGACATTTTTAAGCTAAGAATAGAAAATTAAACAAATTATTCAAAAAACCTAGAATTTCAAAGAAAATACTAAATAGGAAACAACTAAAAATTAGAAAACTCTGAAATAGGAAATCCAAAATATGAAACGGTTGACTATTGCTTCTGTCATACATCAGATTAAATTGACGACAATCAAGGAGTCTTACACAAATTAATTCAAGAAAGCAAGCCAAGAAGAAGCCATATTCCCCTAGGGCCAGAGGTTCGAATCCCAGCTCTCTGTGCCATGTTTACTTGACACTATAACACCTCAAGTTAACTATAAGGTTGTCTTAAATTACGTAGAATCACTCTTTGCATTGATAATCAATGAAATAAACTTAATAATTATGTATCATCTCAGAAAGAAAATAGAGATAATGGCTCAAGATCTTGAGAGAAATTAGTGAAGCTCAATAATTTCCTGAAAACCATGGCCGCCCATCCGGAAAGAAAAAAAAGCTTGTGCTTTTCATGCTTAAGGAATCTCCATTGGAGGAGCCTTCTTTGTTCATAGTATTGTTTACCCGCGGGGCCCTGTCTGCTGTGATCCTTAAATTGCCTACTATAATCGTTCAAGAAGATATATATACCCTTGGCCTTCTTCGATCTCCTCGTATTTTGTCGCGATCACTGTTGACGCTATAATAGTACTAGTCTTCGTCGCTTCCGTCATCACTATCCTCTCTATAAACACAACGAAGAAATAGTTGTATCTTTTTCCTTCTCTTTTTGTTTTTCCATTTCTATGCTTTGGATATTTACCAAAACATGAACAGTCGTCTTGGATTTAGATTTTGTAATTAACCAACTCTTTGAATATATATGTGCTCTTTTTCCCTTCTAGTATTTTCTCTCTATAGTTTTTACTAAGAAGGTTTTTAACGAGGTGTATTTGAAGCTATTTGAGAGTTTAGCCTTTATCCTCTTAGGTATATTTCTAACTATTGTTGCATGTTATATCTTGATTTGCCAATAATCAACAATCAAAGCGCATATATAATTATAATTTGTGCCTCTACTTAATAATCAAAACATATAACTATATCAATAAAACTAGTCTTATTTTTTTCACAGCAATCCCACCCATAAAAAATTCTAACTCTGTCATTACTATCGTTTCTTTCGACTGATGAGTTCTTCATTAGACTTCACATATATCGATCTCATCGACCAATCTTTATGATTACCTTGTTGATCTTTGTCTCACCCTCTCAATCCATGTAGGGAAAATATCTTAACATATAGTTCAGTGAGTCTTGATGTTTCCCGTTTCATCTCAGTCAATTAAATAAAGTAGATGTTCACAAGCTCTGCTTCTACCCTTTATTATTTTCTTTTTTAGGCTTGGTAAATCAACTATATTACTAATTATTAGTGGGTTTTAATTTACTTCTTTTCCTTTACTACTATTAAAGTGAGCAGTGGTGGAGCCACTTATAGTTGAGGGGGCATATGCATCTATTCTCAACTTTTAAAATATTGCTTTTTTCCTCACCAATTTTTAAAAAATTATAGTTGCTCCCCCACTAAAAATTAAAATATATTACTGTGTGCTCATTTTGTTGAAAAAATTATGATTTTTGACCCCACCACAAGTCAGTCTGAAAATTTATAAGTCTGAAAAACTTGTATTTTTTCTCGACTACTTTTATTCTCGCGTTTAACATTTATAACACTGTATCCAATTAAAGGTGAATTTCGTTTACATCATATTGGTTGGAGGCTTTATTCATCCCATAACGTACAGCACATCTTAATCGTGAATATTTTTTTTTTCCTGGAAAACAAAAATAAAGACGTGAGGAAATGTTTACTTGATATAAAAAAAAATTGAAAAAATAGATGCTTCCTTATCTCTCTCCCTCCCATGAGAGTGAAAGTCCTAATTTGACTGTTATTATTATTATTATTATTATTATTGTGAAATTGAGCTCGTACCTTTCCAAATCCATACACCATTTATCCATGCCGTTTGACATACTAAAGTAAAATCATTGGCATAAATCTTGCATAAAATTGGAGCTCATTAATCTTCGAATTAAAACTTTGGAAAAAATTTTGCAACTTGGATAATCATAAAAGTACGGTTGCACACCAGTGTAAAAATTAATTACGGAAGTACATGTTTATTCATAAAAATAGATAGTAACATTTATTATTTATTATCAGGGATACATGGTTGTTAAGCCAAGTTAGTCTTCAGTTTTTCCCATTTCTTTGACTTTACACTTTATTTATTTATTTCATTATATATCTCCATTCTGCAGATGATGCTCTAGCCGTCAGCAGCTTCTTTAGTTCTGCAAATATCACACACAAAATCATTAATGTTAATTAATTTTCCTTAAGTAGATTAACCTTCACAGGCAAAATAAAATTCTTTCATCCTAAACTACAGACTTGTATAATTCAGGTCATTAATATTGCATTAGCAGTTTATGCTCATGACTTTGTAGTCGCTGGCACCTTATTAATTATCGTATTTTTGCTGTCAGAGTCTCATATAATCGAGGGTAGGCGACCATCCCACCTAATGAAATTTTATTTTCTTCTAATCTTATATGTAATTTTTATATAAGATTTGTAGTTTGCCTCCTTAGAAATTTTAAAATTCTATATTAATTGCTTTACCTCATATAGAATAGTACAATCTATTTATCATTTATGGATTAAAAAAAAACTAATAGGCCCGCCCCTCCTAATTTTATTTTCCGACTCTGTGCTTGTTTATTTTGTTGTTGTTGTTCTTGTTAATGTTGTAGTTCTTACAGATAACAAATTTAAACTCTACCTTTTGTGATAGAATTACGGATGAATTTACCATCAAGTTATTCTTGCAATCACTATTGTCGTTTTTAAAATAATAACAATGATAATATTTAATAAAAGTTTTAATATCATAACTTGCCTTCCTCTTGTGGCAGCCGTCGTTGTCACTCTCACTATCGCTGCTGCTGCTGTCACTGCACGCATCCTTGATTTTCTGAAGCAAGCTGCTCTTGTCCTTCTTCTTCTTTGTCTCACCCTTCTTCTTGTTCTTGCTGTAGCACCCGGCCGTGACACCGCCGCTAGTAGCTTGTGGCCGTGGCCACTAGCATTGCCCAGGCAGTGAGCCTGGCCGATCCGCTTGGCCAGGCCACATTGGCCACCGCTAGTGGTCTGGCTTTGGCTTGAGCAGTGAGACTCAAATTTAGACATTGCATGGTTGGGATGGTGCTGGGCCTGGGCCACAATGTGGCAAAGGGCCTGAGTGGTCATGTGGTATTTTCAGGCGACCCAGCTAGCCATCCCGGCCACCTGCTGGCCCAAGGCCGACGAGTGGTGATAGTTGACGTTGCTGTCGCATTTTTTTTGTTTTGTTAAACTTATGTATTTTCTTCTTCTGGCAATAATATTGGAATGGGAAGGCTTGGTATAGGATAGGTACTTGGATAGTATCAACCTAGTTGAGATATTCCTTCAAATTTAAGTTAGATGTCTCCTTTTTCTTGTCCCTTTTTGGTGTCCCTCTGATAGTATCATCCACGTTGATTATAGTATTTTAACTAACATAATTAATAACATAATAATTTAATTGATATAACACTAATAATTGATATGATATGGTACTATTAAAGGGACATGAATATATAAGAGGGAACACAGGAGTCAGTTCCATTTTTTAGTGCCTTGATTACTAGTTGTCTCCTTTCCTCAATTTATTAAAAAAAAAAAGACCAAACATCCTTTTATAAATACAGAGGCAACTAGCTTGTGTTAAACACACACTACTTGAAACAATAAGAGGAAAAAAAATAAGAATAGAAAGATTACTGAACATAGACACCATTAATAAGCACTATGCAAAACGGACACAATACCTGTAATTGGAGCATTCATTTCTTTCACAGGAGATCGTTATTAATATCGTATGGAGAGATGCGTCTTCACATTTTTTATCACGACGTGGATCGAACTCTCATTTTGCTGCATGCGCCTTCTTATATGTATCGATATACTGCAATAAAAAGCAACAAACAAATAAAATTAGAACACCTAACAATATTCTTTTCTTTTTCTTTTCTTTTTTTTTTTTTTTTTGAGTAAACAGCTTTTAGATTAAAAAAATAATATATATTATTGCAATTGAAAACCTCAAGAATAACTACTTTCTTATTAGATCCAAAACTAGTTGTTAATTACATACAATTAACCTGCCGATTCTTCTCCAGCCGCCCTTGTGGTACTCGCTGTTATTGCGGCCGGAGTGTTTGCCATCTTAGCCGCTGCCACTATAGTCCGTGCAGCTAGTATAGTCCCTCCTGGTGTGGTATTTGGTCCTGGACGAAGTAATACCATGATGTGATCGGGTGAAATTGACAGGAAAAGCAGATAACAATGGAAGGTTTAATCACTGCTTTATTGCATCAAATGTAAAGAAAAGAAATAAAGATAGAGAGGACATTCGAGAGGTCCTTTGCTCTCCCTAATCCCATTGAGATACAATTCAGAAAATAGATCGATCCTCACCCACACTCCCCTCACTGATATTTATTCCCTCCTGGCCGCTAACCAACCAACAATCTGTTATTCCTGTTTGTGTCACACCTTCCATACTCTCCTCAAAATCTAGAACCAAATCCCCAATACTAGTCCACCGTCAACTATCTCACCCACAAGAGTCATCATCCCCTGTGTTGCACCTACACCTACACCTACACCGGGGCCTATCAATACCCCCTCCCCAAAGACGCACCTTCTCCTCAAGGTGGAATTGAAGGAGTGTTGCGTTGAAGACATCAACGACTCCCAAGAGTAATTAGGGGCTGATAAATTGGTCCAGCGAATTAACACTTCCAAGGAGGAAGAGAAGCCATGGAGCATCTTCCAAACACCAAGGAGCGCCGCAAGTTCAACCTTCATATCCAATTCTACAGAGAGTTGTGCAAGAAGAGAAGGAGCGGTTTGAAACTTCCCCAAGGCCCGGTGCTACTACAAGACATGAAAAACTAGGTGGATTACTGCCTCAGCAGGCACCTTTAATTGAAACGCCACATGTCCATCCCGAGCAAGAATCTCATAGGACCCATAGAAACGGGAAGTCAATTGCTCATTGTGGCAGAAAACCGAAGAACGCTGGCGATAAGACCATAGCTTAAGATACATGAATTTTCCTACTTCACAAGTCATCTTACGTTTTTTTCCATCTGCCCAAGCCTTCATCCTCTACTGAGCTTGCAACAGGTTGTCCTTAAGTACATCAAACATAGCATCCTGTTCAGCCATCTACTTATCTCCTAAACTTGCTTCACATCTTTCTGTTAACTGCTTTATTTTCCCAACTTTATGCTGCATTTTGGGGCTGAGAATGAGAACCAACGTGAAACCAATTAAGCAAAGAAGCTCATCCCCATACTCAGCTTTGTGGCAGTCCCTGACCTTGTTGGTCACCTCAAGCAAGCCATTTAGAACATACACATTTTCACAAACGCTTTCTTGCTGCTGTGTATAGTGCACCGTGATAACAAAAACTTCCCCACTGATTTCCAGAGCACAAACAATGAAGGAAAACTTTGCATATAACATCTCAATCCTTTGGGTATCAAAGCAACTATTACAACCATAATCATCTTTGAAAATACAAAAACATTCACCTCCCTCTGTAACTTCTTTCGCTTGTGTAGCTACTGAAGGCTCTGTGACATCATCAGTTGAAATCCTAGTTGTCACTGTCCTCGTATACCACATAACTTGAAGCTTATCATCTTTGGCACAAATATGAGAATCTCCCCCATTTGCAACATTTGGTTTTACCTTCTCAAACAAACATTCCAACACCTCTCCTGCCTTTTTCCACCCAATAGCCGCTTGGATTTTCTCCTCCCATTGTGACTGCCATTGAATTTTGGCAGTTGCTAACTCATTTTTCATGGTTTATTGTTCATCCCTCAGCTTCCCTGGTACACTAAGCAAATTATATTTTCTAGTTCGCAAAGAAATCAACTCCCTTTTACTATCTTTTCGCTCCTCCCGGCAGCAACAAAGGATTTCTTCAATATTGGCTCTTTTTGTTTGTTATCTTCAACTTTGACCACGTTGCCCAGTTTGTCATCAATCAAGAAAAACATGTAATCACAATATTCAGGATAAGATTTTTGTGGCCCTGTCACTTTGTCATCAAGAAAATAATATTTGCCACTTGTACTCTTCTGTTTGGTGTCGAGTTTGAAAATTGCTAAGAAAGCAATAAATCCAGTGGGCTCCTCTAAACAATTAGCTTTGTAATAGTCAAATCCGATGGGCTCTTCCCAAAACTCAACTTTGAAAAAGTCAAATCCAGTGGGCTCTTCCAAACAATCAACTTCGTAATAATACAGTAGCTTACTGCTCATCTTAGACCTATCATAAACAGCAAACACTTGCTTCTAAATTTTTTTGTTCTGAAGACCATGCTGCCCCACAGCAAGGATATCAACCTCATAGTTTTGCTGGTCACAAGAAAAAAGAGGAAGCTACAGGTATTCCCTCTCAATTCCATTGCCATCAATCCCACAAAAGCTATCAAACAAAACCATAACATCTTTGGCTATAAAAGAATATCTACAGTTATTATCATCTTCCGTCTCTTGTTTAACACCAAATCTCATTGCTTTATCTCCCTTGTCAATGGCTGCAACAACCCACGAAATTTTCCCATCTTTAACTACCGAGAGTTGGACTAAATCATCTCCCTCCAAAATCTCCCCTGCTCTTTTCTCTATTTCTTTTCCTGAGATATGCTCTCCAAACCGGAATATTTCATCGACAAAAACCCAGCTGACAACGTCTTCTCCACAAAAGGAAGGCAACTTCCCACTGTTTGGCACATCTAACAATAATTTTCCCTTATTACAGCAAAAAATTAAGGAGAAATACCTTTGTGTTTGAAAAACTTGCTTGTTTGTGTTGTCATCGGAAAAAATAGATGCCATTGGCTGGCGCACCCTCCGACCACCTTGCTTATCTGCCTTGCCTCCTAGAGCCTTCCCGTCGATCGCGGTTCCCACCCCACATCTTAGAACGTGGATGCTGAAAGTTCCTAGCCCCATGGCCAAATCTCCAAGCTCACCCAAACCTAATCCTTTCTCTAGTTCACGCCATCCCTTCACCACCTGATATGTGTTTAAGCCCAGACCTTTGATTGCCACCGCCACCAGGCCAAAATCACTCCAGGTGTCCCAAGCCAAGCCCAAATGACCATGCTCTCCTTCACTTAAAGTCCTACCCAAATTCCTGCCACTCACGCTGCCACCAACCTGATCTCCTCGTGGAACAAACACCGAACTAGAAAAGTAGCCTAAATTCTTCAAAACGCAACCTAAATTAGGTGACAATGCCTTCCTTGTCATTCTCTGACGTTGTTCATCTGCCTCCGACTGTCAAAACCAAGGATCTATGTTTAGATCCATTCCCGAAAAACCAAGAATTTTGCCTTCACCACTCTCATCGAACCTCAGGCCACGGATGCTGGGATCCATTCCATATCAGAGCCTCTGATCATCGCGATTCACGAGTACTCCCTTGTGTTCACCATCGTGGATCTCTTCCACATGAGTTTCCTTTGAAGCACTAGCTTCATCATTGGTGTTTATTAATTCCTCTGCCGGCGGCTCATCGTGCTTTCTGGCCTAATCCCTTAAATCCTTGTGACCAGACCTAAAACTTTGATCTAATCTGTAATTGGAGTCTGAGTCCTCCATGTCAGTAACATCATTCGTGATTGTTGTCTTCTCCTCAGATGCCAGAATAGCCAGCATCATCGTCGCTGTCATTCCCTGGTTGCTAAGTGGTTGTCGTAACTCATCCAATATTCCAGAGATCTTCTTCATCATCTCCTCTATACGAGAGATGATCTTGACATCAGTCTTCATCTTTTTAACATTGACCGTCATCTCCTTCAACTCTCGTTGGAAGACCTCTGTCTCTAACTCAGCCTTCTCCAAATGCTCCTTAAAATTTTTCAATGCTACCGCCATTCCCGGAGATCGAAACCATTCTAATACCAATTGATGTGATAAGGCGAAATTGACAAGAAAAGCAGATAACAATGGATGGTTCAATCACTGCTTTATTGCATCAAACATAGAGAAAAGAAATAAAGATAGAGGGGACATTCAAGAGGTCCTCTGCTCTCCCTAATCCCATTGAGATACAATTCAAAAAATAGATCGATCCTCACCCACACTCCCCTCATTGATATTTATTCCCTCCTGGCCGCTAACCAACCAACAATCTATTATTCCCATTTGTGTCACACCTTCCATGCTCTCCTCAAAATCCGAAACCAAATCCCCAATACAAGTCCACCGTCAGCTATCTCACACACAAGAGTCATCATCCCTTGTGTTGCACCTACACCTACACCTACACCAGGGCCTATCATACCACTACTGCCACCGCCTCTAGACTCACTCATATTCTTATTTGGTCTCTTATACTCCCTCTTGTTTTGTGGCGACTACCTTGTGAGGTACCGGCTGGTGGCACCGCCATCTCCACCACCGCTGGGTGTAGTGTATTGTTTGGAGTTGTTCTTTTTGTAAATAATTTTATGACGCAAGTGGTCTAATCCATGTAGCTGTATTTTTCGCAAGTTTGGAGTTGTTCAGAGTTGTTTGGACAGGTAGTAGACCCCGCTGCCTTCCCATCATTACTGCTGTTATGATAAGGCTCGTCCTTAGGATGGTTTTCGTGGCACTCCTGGGCTTGCTTATTAATGGCGTCGCTACCCAAGATCATGTTCTGCTTGTACCGATCGGTGCCGCCAGTAGACCAGCAGCCTTCCATGTCAAAACCGTGGTTTGAGTGGTTCTCAGACTCTGGTGATGTGTACTCAGTATAGTACTACATTTTTGGGGAGAAAAAGGAAATGTATGGTTTGTTTGGGGCTAGTTTCTACTCTATTCTATATGCCTTTGGCTATATAGCTAGCTTTGCTTGGTGTATATGGATAATGTTTTAACGTCCTTATATAGGCCAGGGCTTGTCATAACATAGAAGATGGACTAATTTGATTTGGGAGATTTTAACTAAATAATGTTTTCATAATTAGTAATTGAAGTAAATAGGATGTTTAAATATGTTTGGAGTAAGATAATAGTAAATAGCAAATCTACTCGGTAAATTATTTTTGACTTGTACTAAATCGGTTTTTAACCTAGAATTCTTTTTTTATTTGCTTAGCAAATTTATTATTTAGTGCAAAGATTTTAAAACCAACAATTTATTTACAATTAGTTTTGTAAATATTACTATGTTTTTCTTTGTTGTTTCTATATTCAATAAATTGTGTATGTTTGAATGTGTTGTATTTTGACATTATGATGAAATTTAGACCTTTAAAGATTTGAGCTTTTATCGTAAAAACTCAACATGTTACCTTTTAATGTCTAAATTCTATTGTCTTTCATATTTTAAAAATGATGTGAAATTGAAGTTTCTTTTACCTTTTTAACCACAGTGACAACCTTTTATGATTAAAAACTATCACAAAATTCAGAATTTCTAGTAGTACAGAGCTGGAAGACAAAGATCTAGCTCAATTGCATTCTTGTGTACGTACTGCTGAATCAAAAGCATTCTGCATGCTAAAATTCTAGATCTTTACTTGGCTTCAATAGGCTTAATTATGATGTATGCTTCAGTATTTTTCTCACGTTATTGTCCAAAGGATAATCTGATTGTAAGCAATCTAATTTGGTTAAGTGTATTTGCATTAGCTTTGTTGACTTTATTGAATCAGTGATCTTTCTCCTTTCTGCAATCTTTCTAGTACTAACAAAATATTGCTTAAAATCTAATTAATTAGCTCATATTATAATCATCGCACGACTACGTCAAAAGGCTCACGTACGTCATTCAACCTGCAAATTCGCCCGTCGTGATAAGGCTAGGCGTTTTCCTTATCTACAACAGTAAGAGGGAATGGCATCTATGCGTGTTTCACGAGAATATTGAATTCAAAGGGGATTCGAGATAAGAGACAAATGGATGGAGATAAATGTAAACACTTTTTCTCTTTAAAGAGAACAAGCACTTGTATTTTCCACCACAAGCACTTGTATTTTCCACCATCCATATGTTGTGCAAGCGTCAACATTGGACCAATCTACGACTCCAATAGGAATTAATTAATTGTCAGCATGCATACCCTAAGGTGACTTTCTAAACGCTTCCTCCCTTGTTGATTCTCTTATTGAATTTAAGTACTCTTTCAATAATTACAATATAACTTTATTTTTCACTGCATGTTGGTATATATTTCCTTGCCAATAATTTGTCTATATTATTCTATTATCTTGACGATATATCACCGCAGTGTTCCATCAACCTAAACATACACAAACAACCAATACAATATGAATAAATATTTCAATTCAATTGATATAATTGAATTACTTAGAAAAGAACAATAAACATATGCTTTTTATCTTTTATCTCATGCAACTATCATCACCATATATAAAAATATGCTGTTGGATCTGTATCATCAAAGCGTCTCCTATTTCTTCTCTTATTAATGGCACCGCCACCCAACATCATGTACTGCCTATACTGACTAGCGCCGTGGCCGCCGGTAGACCAGTAATCATTGCCACGTCATAACCGCCGTTTGAGTAGTACTCAGTTGATGCGTACACGGTAGTATAGTACTGCATTCTTGGAGGGTAAAAGGGATGTTTGGTTTTTTGGGCCTAGTTTCTATTCTATTATGTGCGTTTGGTTATATATATATATATAGCGTTGCTTGGTGTGTATGGGAAATGTTTTAATGTTGTTATATAGGATAGGGATTGTTGGAAGATCATTTCGTCTTTATAAGTTGGTCATTGTTTTTATACTTAATGATGTGAGATTCAACTCAGATTGTTCGAGCTATTTGTTTGAGCATGTTGGGCTTTGATTTCATTATGAATTTGGACTTCATAAGGATTTGGATAATATATTAAAGATCACAAGAAAATTGCATGCCACACGTAAAAAATGTATTTGTTAATGCTACATTGAAAAATATTGTGGCACGCTATTATTCATGTTATATGGTTAAGTTATACAATACTTAAATATGTATAAAATTTATAAAATATAAGTTTTAAAAATTTACATTTATAAAAATTCCGCAAATATCAAGCTGTTTAATGGGGAAAGGGTAATCCTATATTTTTTTATTAGTTAATGTTTGTTTTTATTGAGGATCTTTTCACACCTTTTACAAAATATACCCATTGGATAGAAAAAATGCAGCTCTAAAATATTTGAATTGTAATTAGGATTCGAGACATCCTTATTGCAAGTGGGTTATAGGATATATTCTTTTCAAAGATTCATAATTTATGCCAATCTTCAAATTTGCATCTTATGCTCTTAAGTAACGTATTCGCATATATGTATACGAATAGCATAGCATCCTATTCGATCAATGTCACATGTGATCATGTGAAATAACAAGGAAATAAAAGTTCATTTGGGCTTTAGGGGTTCTCCAGACAAGAAATTTAGAGGAATGTCCTTTTCTTATAGTAACAAAAGGTTTATGTCACATGTGTTTGAAAAAAATTAAAGATTTTTGTTTTTGTTTTCTCTCTTAATTTGTATATTAACTTAAAAGAGGTAAAGTTATAAGGGAATGGCTTAAAATTAAAGAAGTGAATTGAAGGGGCATTTCCTAGTTCTCTTACTAAACGCTATAATATTCACTTAATTAATTCCACTCCCAAATTCAAAAAAAATATTTATTTAACCCTCAATATGTGATACATGAGGAATTTTCTCCAAAGTTAATGTTTATACAATGAATGGACTATTTTGTACCACACAATAATAGATTACGGTCACTTTGGGATTTACCTTTCTATTTATGGCCAATTTTGTCGATTGAAGAAATTATATTAGAGATAGAAAATTTCTACTTTTGATCTTTAAGTGTAACACCCATGATTATAATATTCTCCACAACCTTAACAATTTGGCTTGACAAAATGTTATTTATTGCAACAATTTTGGAAGTTCACAAAAGTCGATCTTAATTAAGCAGAAATGCAGTGCAAAAGTTGCACCTCTCTTTCACAGCAAATATGTATTGATAGATTAGCGCAACTTGTCTAGCCTTACACGGTACAAAACAGAAATAACTAAGTTTGAGCTTTCCTGATATCAATTCAAGTTGTCCAGGTCAATATCAAGACTTTGATTAGGAGCAGTTAAATTTAAGGGTGAATATCAACTGTTTTTGCACCAACATTAAATTGATCAATTTTAGTTTCTTGGTTTGAATCTCATGATCAAATGATACATGTGTGTGTATATATCGTTTAGTTTATGATTATGTTTTCAATTGTTTCTAATTTAATTAGGGTATATTTTAATAACAATCAATGGTGTGGCATGATAAGAAGTCATTTTTATTAATTATCATTAATTTTTTTGTCAACTGCTCAATTAATTACAACCATCCAATTTATATATATATATATATACCAGCTAAAAAATGTATGAACATTTCAAACCATGATTCGACCATGTGAAGAATATTGCCTTTCATATTTGTCTGATTTGTTTCTGCAAGGAGTTGTTTGGCTAATTTTGGGCCCCTTGGCCGTCAATAGTCGGTGTGTGCTTGTGCGTCATTGTGGCCTAGGTGGTTGTTGGCAAGATCTGGTTGTTGCCTCTAGGTCTGCCTCCAATTTTGATTGCCATTGTGACTAAGGCCTATGGTATAGCGTGAAATGTAACCTCAACCACATCGAGCCATCACACAGAGCTATCCAACCTCTATTTTTTGTTGACCAGTTGTTTACCACTACCACCATCATTAGTCATTAGGTCAATCGAAAATCCACGATCTGATACTAATTATGGTGCAACAAAAGATTATGATTCAAAACGAAACAAAAAGCCAAATAAGAACAAAAAATAATTGAAAAGATTTAAGTAAGTCTGAAATTTTACTGATGAGAGGTCACAAAAATAACCCAAATACATTCATATTTATATACATGACTTTTTAAGCTAAGAATAGAAAATTAAACTAATTATTCAAAAACCTAGAATTACAAAAATAGGAAACAACTAAAAATTAGAAAACTCTGAAATAGGACATCTAAAATATGAAACGGTTGACTATTACTTAGTTGATGATAATCAAGGAATCTTACATAAATTAATTCAAAAAAGCAAGCCAATAATAAGCCGTATTCCCCTAAGGCCAGAGGTTCTAATTCCAGCTCTCTGTGAGTATTTTGTGTGGAAAATATGGAATGGAATAATGTGAAAGTTTATAACTGTGTGGGAAAATATACTGGCAGTATTGTAAATGTAACACCCGCCTATTTTATGTAACGGACCACGTTAAGTTAGTAACATTATTTAAGGGATTTTACTAATAAATTATGTTATGATATATGATGTGCTGTTACTAATTTTTATGTCAAGTTTTGCAACAGGTGACGACTGCATGGGATCATTGTGCTCTAGTGTTCATGTGAAATTCTAAGCATATGTTTATTTATGATGCAATATATGATTATTTATGATGCAATGATATATGAATGTTTTATGTTATGACATTTAATGACAGATCGGCAGGCCAAACTTTTGAACTCGACAGGCCGAACTTTTTGCCCGAGAACGGCAGGCCGAAGAACCCCACCGGCAGGCCGAACTTGCTGGAACCGGCAGGCCGAAGGGGAAAACCGGCAGGCCGAACATGGCTGACGAGCAGTCAGAAATCTCTCCAGAGTTATGGCTGAGTTAATTACGTTAATTGGATGAATTAATGTGATTAATTGGCATAATAATGGAATGTTTTTATCAGTTAAGGAAATTAAAGGGTTTGACTTTGCATTAATTCGTATAATTATAAATGATTTCCCATTTTTGAGAGGGCAAGATATGGCAAGTGTGACTACTGGATTTGACTTTCCTTCTTTCTCTCCTCTTCCCACGCCTCACGCCCCCAACAGTTAGAATTTCCTGACTTAATGAAGGCCATGAATGCTCATTATACTTATTACGTTAAAAATTTTAACGTTTCTTCTTTTTATTATTTTCTCTCTTCTCACGCTTTCTCTCTCTCAAAAATTCCGAGACATTTTCTGATTTCCCTATCTTCCTCTTCTCTTCTTCACGAAATTTCTCCCTCTCTTCCACAAAAATTTTCTGAGTATATTGAAAGAAAAAGTTTCGTTTCGTTGATTGAAATCAAGGAGTTTTGAGAAGAAATTTCAAGATAAGAACTCAGTTTTTTTTTTTTCTTTGTGTTTTGAAAAAGAATTCTTCTCCTCGTTTTGTCCACAATATCTTCCTTAGATATTGTATTTGTTTCGAATTTTTAATATGATATGCATGTGAATGTTATGAGATGATTTCTCCAAGTTTCATGTCTTTTCGATTTTTATGAAAAATGATATTTCTTTCTTCTACCCCTCACAGTAATATGTTACTGTATAATTTTGAAAGTATGAAAAATGTAATGATTATTCAAGAGGTAAATATGATGTTTTCATGAAAAGTTGTTAAAATATGCATATGTATGAGTATGTAAGATGAATGTACTTTATTTATATGATTAAGAAATGTTTTGATAATGTTGTTTTTGGGGATTTTCGTTTTATTAAACATTTTATGTATTTACATGATTTTATGATAATAAAATGATTTTTATGCATGATAATATGATGCTTGTATGAAGTTTTAAATTAAAATGTAAACATATTAATTATTCGAAAATGTTATGTTTAAAAGATAAATATGTTTAAAATAAATAGTTTGTTTTATATGTTTAAGGTAATTTTTTTCAATTAAAGAAAATCGTTATAACAATGTTTATGGTTATGAATTAATGTGTGATGGTTGTATACATGGTTATATTATGAATGAATGTCATGAGTATGGATGGTGTGTATTAATGTTTGGCATCTTTTAAATGATAAATGGCATGAACACTCAAGGAAGCGAGCACATTAAGACCACGGCATCGTCACCAAGTGCAATTTTAAGGTTAAGTAAGCTAAAGATAAGGTAAGTACATTCTCACCTGCAACATGACACATGTTTTTTTTACAAGGTTTGATGTTATTTTCATAATAATATTCATGATGATTTTTATGGATATTTTTCCTTAAGGATTTCTATGAAAGATTTTCATGATTTAAAGTTATGCATATATGATGATGACATATTTCAAAGTATGAAAAGTATGTATATGTATGTATCACCTAATAAGTGTTGCACACCCAATGTTATGAAATGTTATGTTATGATGTCATGTTTGGTTTGGGATTAGCTACCCTTATCCTCTCATGACGGCACGCCTATGATGATGTTTATGGTGCAACACTTGGGCTCTTAAGATAAAATGGATTAAATTTTTAAAATGGTCAACGTTACGAAAGATATGTTCTATGAAATTGTGCTTATGGCACTTTTATGATACAATGATGATAATGATAATGACGTTTATGAAATGTTTTAAATTGTTGGAACATATGTACTTACTAAGCATTAGCTTAATAATGTTTTATGTCATGTTGCAGATAAGGGTAAGAGAATCTTGGAGTAGGTGGAGGACACGAGAAGGCGTGTGAGCAACATGAACGATGAATTGTAACCGGAAGCACGCCAAGAAAACGATTTTATGATTTAAACAAGTTATATAATTTGAGTATATATTTTCATGTTAAGTTTTAAGATTTCTTATATTATGATTTTATAAGATATTTTATCATTTTATTATGAATTATGAACTTCCGCTATATTATTACGTAAAGTTGATACGTTTTAATTTTAAGTTTGCCAAAGGAATTTGGTCTCGGACGGCCTGCCGAAGTCTGTGGTCGGCCTGCCGAAGACCAGAAATTCAGCCTGCCGATTGGATTTTCTGGCCTGCTGAACATGGATGAATTTTCAGTCTGTTTTGCAAAGCCTCTGCCGGCTTACCGGTAGAGGGATCACCGGCCTGCCGATATTGAACGGCCTGCCGAAGTCCCAAGTTTGGCATGCCAAACTGTGGGAGTAAGTAAGTATTAATCGATTTAATGTTTAATGTGATATGTTGTGATATTCATATAAGTTCTGATTTTACAAATTGTCGAACCTATATTATTATATAAGTTTATGATTAGTTTAGTGTTTAAATGAATAAATTTTAATCATGGAATAAATTAAACCATGATTTTCAGAACAACGGTAAAAAAAAAATGTATGAATGGATCCTGATAATGTAAGTTTTAAATACTTTTAAAACCAATTGAAACGATTAAGTTTGATGTTATTTCAAAGTTTAAAGTTTATGCATGTAAGAATGTATGTAAGTAAGTAACGACATCTGTGATGTCCGAATTAAGGGGCGTTACAGTAAAGAGTACCAGTAATATAGGAAAAATATTATCAATGTAAATTTCGACTATGTAAAAATAATATGGGGTTTACTTGATGACACTTCAAAGAGGAAAATCTTTCACAACTCCCCCTTAAAGGAACTGGTTTTGGTGTGTGTTGGAGCTAAGTTTTTAATTTACAACTTAGCCTAAAACTAAGTTTTTTTGCAAATATGAAGGAACATTCAAAAAGGGAAGAAAATTCCACTTTTTCCCCTTGGCAACTAGTTGTGTTATGTGTAGAGGAGTAATCTTTTTTATTTGTAATTAGGTCCCTAACTTTGGCTCTATAAATACCTAAGGGTACTTTTGAAATAAAAAGTTTGTTCATTTATCAAAATCTTACCCATTTGCTCCCTCTCAAAACTGCCCTTTTATGTCTCTCTTTCTTAAAAATTTTGATGATTTTAAGCCACCAAATCATATTTTGAAGCAAAATCAAAGGTGTGGAGGAAGAAAAAAGAAGTTTCAAGGTAAAACTCTAATTTTACCTATTGTGTTCCAGGGTTTATATTCAAGTTTGGAGGAGATTTTTATGATATGATATGGACTTGATGTCAAAGATTTTGAAAAGCTTTCAAGTGCTAAAAGAGAGGACTAACATCTTAGGATTGCCTAGGTAAAGTCCTGATCCTTGAAACTAAGTTAAAGTTTATATTTTTACTATGCTTACCAAGTGTTTGATGCGAAGTTGTTAGGTATCACATGTAAAGAAAACTATGTAGCATGATTATGTTATATGTTGTATGGATGTTGGAGTGGATGATTGGTTTAAATTAAGACTTTAAACTTTAAAAAGAGAAAAATTAGTGAACTTTGTCAAAAATAAAGTTTAATTAGTTTTTTAAAATAAATTTTTTGATAATCTTAGAGGCTAATTCATTTTTTGGACAAAACACGAGATTTATTTGAAACAGTAAGATAAATTATTTTTGTGAAAAAAGTTATGTAAAATTTCAAATAGATCAAATTGAAAAGTTTGTTTCTTTAAGGGGAAGATTTAAAATCTGCCAAAAACTTCACTCTAATGTTGGAATTTGAGGAAAGTAAAATACAAAAGTCGTAGAACTCATCGAAGCTGTTTCAAGAATAGACGGATTGTGAAAATTTCACACGATTTATGAGTTATGAATTTTACGAGATTTAATCATGAAATTTTGAAAAAGGTAAAATAAGGAAAATATTTTGAAATTGGTTGAGTTAGAACAAGGAGCTTTAAGATTTTGTCCTTGCAAAAAAGTACGATGTTCTCGTATAAGACAGGTATTTTTTATCTGGGGACAAAAATGTTAAGATTTCATATTTTGTGCCAAAAGCATAAAACCATATGGAAATAGAGTTTTCACTGAAAAAAACTGGTTTTCTACATTATTGAGAGCAAGTGACAAATCTTAGATTTTAAAGCCCAAAAGAAATTGGGGATTTTTTAAGGAAAAGCATTTTAAGGCAAAATTGACAAGATTTTTGTACGGGTCAAAACCATAAAGTTTTATAAAACTAGAATTTTTACAAAAAGAAACCAATGTTTTGTTTTTTGCAACATTACAAGTAGCAAGAAAATGTAAATTTTGTTTCAAATTGATTCCAAATGTTTTCTATAACCCGTCAAGAGCAAAACAGTTATTTTTTAAAAAAAATGCTCAAACAAACCCCCAAACATTTGATTTAGGAAAGCATCCCTTAACGAGAATTTTTTCGTAACCTATTAGCGTCGAGATGGTAAAGAAAAATGAGAAGTTCAGTGAAGTTATGAGACTTACAAAAAACCTATCAAGGGTTTACACCGTAGCAAATTTTTATTTTTTTATTATAGTATATGAGAGCTTTACACTACGGCAGTTAAAATTTTTATGTTGGAATGGATTTTCCAAAGCTGTACCAATCTACAACTCAATAGGAAGTAATTAGCATGCTAAAACCCTAAACGCTTCCTCCCTTGTTAATTCTCTTATGGAATTCAAGTACTCTTTCAATGATTGTAGTATCTATTTTTCACTGCATGTTGGTAATAATCTTCCTTGTCACTTGTATGTTTTGGCTAGAGTATTCTGTCATCATGATGATCTATCATGTGGTGTTTCATCAACCTACACATACGCAAACAACCAATACAATATGTACAGGTTTTTCAATTCAATTGATATAATTGAATTACTTTGAAAAGTATAATAAACAAATACTTTTATCTTTTATCTTTTATCTTTTATCTTCTCCAAATATCATCACCATAAGAATATTTTGTTGGATCTATTAATGATCAAAGCCTCTCCTATTTCTTCTCTTATTAACGGCGCTGCCGCCCAACATCATGTACTGTCCATACTAGCAAGAGCCGTGGCCACCGGTAGACCAGCAACCTTCTACGTCATAACCGCTGTTTGAGTAGTACTCAGTTAATGTGTACTCGATAGTATAGTACTGCATTTTTGGAGAGCAAATGTTTGGTTTTCTGTGTGTTTGGTTACACACGCACACACATATAGCTTTGCTTGATGTGTATAGAAAATGTTTTAATGTTCTTATATAGGCTAGGGATTGTTGGAATATCATTTTCATCTTCATAAGTTGGTGATCGTTTCTATATTTTAATGATATGGGATTCAGATTGTTTGAGCCGTTCGTTTGAAAATG
Organism: Artocarpus heterophyllus; assembly: GCA_025403435.1. Lineage (NCBI taxonomy): Eukaryota > Viridiplantae > Streptophyta > Magnoliopsida > Rosales > Moraceae > Artocarpus > Artocarpus heterophyllus. The sequence continues at coordinate 30,209,513 of CM046343.1, forward strand.
TTGGGTTTTGATATCATGATAATTTTGGACTTTTTAAGGATTTGGACAATTATGTTAAAGATCATGAGAAAATTACATGTCACACTTAAAAAAATGTATCTGTTTATGCTATACTCAAAAAAGTTATGGCATACTACTATTCTTATTATATCGTTAAGTTGTATGATACTTAAACATATATGACATTTATAAAATATAAGTTTTAAAATATAACATTTATGAAAATTCTTCAAAGATCAACCTGTTAATAAGAAAAGGATGATCTTATATTTCAGTAAGTTGGTGTTTGTTTTTTATGCTTTAATAACGTAACAAGGATGATCAAGGATTTTTTTCACACTTTTACATAATATACTCGTTGGATAGGAAAAAAGCAGCTCTAACATATTTTAATGGTAATTACGATTCGGGACATCCTTATTGCAAGTGGATTATTGGATTTTTTTTTCAAAGATTCATAATTCGTTTATGTCGCCCTTCGAATCTGCACCTCATGCTTTTAAGAAATTTAGAGGAATGTCCTTTTGGTATAGTAGCAAAAGGTTTATGCCATATGTATTTGAAAAGATAAAATATTTTTGTCTTTGCCTTCTCCCTTCGTATATTAACTTAAAAGATAAAAGATTTTTGACTTTGGTTTCAAATTCATATAGCATAAATAAAACTTTCGTTATTATACCAAAAGGGCATTCCTCACTCAAAACTAATAAAGTCAATTAAGGGGTACGTTTCTTAGTTCTCTTCCTAAACGCTATAACATTCACTTAATTAATTCCACCTGCAAATCCAAGCAAAAAAAATATTTTACCCTCAATATGTAACAGGAAATTTCTCTAAATTTAATGATCACATAACGGATGGACTATTTTTACTATAGAATAATAGATCACAGTCACTTTTGGGATTTACCCTTCTATTATAGCCCATTTTGTCGATTGAAGAAATTATATTAGAGACAATTTCTACCTTTGATTTTAAGTGTAACCCCGTGAATATAATTAGAACGTTTTTAACGAGGTGTACTGGAAACTATTTTTTAATGTAAGAGTTTAGGCTTTATCCTCTGAGTTTAGTTCTCCGCTTTAAGCTTTTTTATTATTTTTTCCAAAATGCCTTTTGGGTTTATGTCCTCCTTTGTTTGCTTAAACTTTCCTATTTTCTTCTTCTAGCAATAATATTGGAATGGGAGGCTTAATATAGGATAGGCGTTTTGAAGAGTGCCAACATAATTAGCATGTTTCCTAATGCCATGATTATAACTAGTTGTCTCCTTTCCTCAATTTATTTAAAAAAAAAAAACAGAAAAACGAAATATCCATTAATAAATACAGAGAGATCATGCAGAGCCGACTAGCTTGAGCTAAACACACAGTACCTGAAGCAATAGGAGTGAAAAAAGGCACTGAACATAGACACCATAAATAAGTACACCATGCAAAACGGATACCATACGTGTAATTTTAGCTTCTATTTCTTTCACAGTTAGGTCGTTGTTAATATCGTAATGTGGATCGAACTCCCGTTTTGCTGCATGCCCCTTGTTATATGTTACTGACTTACTGCAATAAAAAATAACAAACAAATATATAATTAGAACACCTACTAGTTTCCCCTTGTTTTTTTTTTAAGTAAACACCTTCTAGAATTCAAAACATAATACACACATATATCTATATATTATTGTCACTTAAAATCTCAACAATAACTGCTTTGTTAATAGATACATACTGTTATCTGTCTCTTGTACTCCCTCCTACACTGCGGCGGTTGCTTCCTGAGGTACCGGCTGGCCGTGGCGCCTCCATGTCCGGTGCCACTGGGAGTAGTACTTTGTTTGAAGAATTTCTTTTGATTGCTATGTTTGGAACGCAGGGGATCTTTGAGGGCGGTGCCCAAAAGTAGTGACTCACAATAATAAGTCTCCTCAGGCTGGTTATCGTTGCGCTTCTCCTCGGCCTTCTTATTAACGGCGCCGCCTCCCGACATCATGTTCTGCCCGTATGGACCGGCGGCGCCAGTAGACCACCAGCCTCTCACGTCATAACCGCCGTTATGATATGGCTCGTCCTCAGGATGGTTGTCGTGGCAATCCTGGGCCTGCTTATTAACGGCGCCGCCTCCCGACATCATGTTCTGCCCGTACGGACCGGCGCCGCCAGTAGACCACCAGCATTTCACGTCATAATCACCGTTATGATAAGGCCTGTCCTCAGGATGGTTGTCGTGGAAATCCTGGGCCTGCTTATTAACGGCGCCGCCTCCCGACATCATGTTCTGCCCGTACGGACCGGCGCAGCCAGTAGACCACCAGCCTTTCACGTCATAACCACCGTTATGATAAGGCCTGTCCTCCGGATGGTAGTCGTGGGTATCCTGGGCCTGCTTATTGACGGCGCCGCCTTCCGACATCATGTTCTGCTTGCACAGACCGGCGCGGCCAGTAGACCACCAGCCTTTCACATCATAACCACCGTTATGATAAGGCCTGTCCTCCGGTTGGTTGTCGTGGCAATCCTGGGCCTGCTTATTAACGGCGCTGCCTCCCGAAATCGTGTTCTGCCTGTACAGACCGGCGCCGCCAGCAGACCAGCAGCCTGCGACGTCGTAACCGTCGTCATAACAAGGCTCTTCCTCACGAATATGGTTGCCGTGGCACTCCTGGGCCTGCTTATCAATGGCGCCGCCAGTAGACCAGTGACCTGCCAAGTCATCACCGCGGTATGAGTGGTACTCAATTGTTGTGTACTCGTTATAGTACTGCATTTTGGAAAGAAAAATGGAAATGTATGGTACGTTTGGGGCTAGTTTCTAATATATATTATATTATATGTCTTGGCTTTATAAATGGCGTTGCTTGATGTTGTTATGTATCTCGTTAGGTATGTCACTCTTTGAATGTGCATCTCATGCTTTCATGAGTTGTCTTATTACTATTAGAGAATCATTATTAGCAGTGTTCTCCATTATCGGATGGATAAGTCTTCAAAACATGTTTTTAAGTTTTCATTATATTGCAGAGGTATACTTAATCTTTAGATCGTTCAACTAGTCCAGTGATTCGCATAAACTATTTTAGGAGTAATTCTATACTTATTATTCCCCAATTTTCCAAGAGTAAGTGACTTAAATACTTATTTATATATATATATATATATATACACAAACACACACATATATATATTATGCAGATATTGAATTCAAGGTGAATTATTCGTGCTAATTAGACGTAGATTAGTATATATATATTTTTTGTTTATCTCGATTCTCGGAGACCAGAAGAGAATATATATATACACACATATATATATGCGCCTCACGATACATGCTTACATGGTTATTGTTTCTTTCTATTTAGCTATTTATTTTAATTAAAAAATAGGGTCAATGGCTCATATGGTTCTTTAGTTTTTTACAAAAGTGATGAATTTGATCTTCATTAAAGAGGCTTTCTTTGTTAGGGGCGGGATACCCACAAGCCCGTTCTACTACAATCTTTATATTGATTACTATAATCTATTAACTATATATAAAGGTGATCAATAAGTATTATTTATCTTTCAACCAAAACAAGCGTTTTTGTTGGAACGCTCACTTAAGTCTCCTATTTTTTTGTTCTTTCAAGCTGTTTTTTCCCCTTCGCTCCCCTTCTAAATTTATATATTTTGTCTCTTTTTTTCCTTTTCTTTTTTTTTTTTTTACTTTGATCAAGAAATCTTTTTTTTTCCCTCTAAAATTTTATTCCATTCAAATTAAAACTATTCGTCTTGCTCGAAACTCTTTTTTATAATTTTTTTTCTATTAAGTAATTTTTCTCAAATGAATCATGATTGAGAATGAGAATTTTTCCTTTTGATCTTCTAAAATAGCACAAAAAAAAATCAACAAGTCGACTACACAAGTGCATTTCCTAACTAGTTGTTCAAGAAGAGAAATGCATCGATCCCTTGTGTTTTGTCCCTATCACTGCTGGAGCTATAAGAGTACTTCATCTCAGTTGCCCTGGCTGTACTCATCGAGGAAAAAACTGTATTTTTTTCCTTCTCTTTCCGTTTATCCAAAAAAAACATCCTTTTTTATAAATACAGAGACATCATTCAGAGAGCCGACTCGCTTGTGCTAAACACGCACTACTACAACCGATTAAAAAAATAAAAAAAATAAAAAACTAAACGTAGACACCATATAAATAAACACCACCCAAAAACAGGCACAATTGTACCCGAATTTGGCTTTTATTTCTTTCATGGGTCTTCGCATTCCCGATCACGACATGAGTCGAACTCCCATTCTTCTGAGCCTTCTTATATATTACTGAAATAAAAAGGAACAAACAATTATAATTAGAACTCTTAATTATTGCAATTTAATATCTCAACAAAAATTTCTTTGTTAATGGACCCAAAGCTAGTTGTGATATTCACTTACAATATCTGGCCTGCCGTTAGTTCTCCAGCTGTCCATGTAGTTTTGGCCGTTGCTGCGGCTGAAGTGTTTGCCATCAGAGCCGCCGCCGCTATAGTCCTTGCGGCCGCTATAGTCACTCCTGGTATGGTAGTTGGTCGTGAACGAAGTACAACTACGACTGCCACATCCGCTAAACTCGCTCATTTTCTTGATCTGGTACGTACTCTTATCTGGTCTCTCAATGTACTCCCTCCCGTATTGCAGCGGCTACTTTGTGAGGTACCGGGTGGTGGCGCCGCCATCTCCGCTGCCACCGGGAGTAGTATTTTGTTCGGAGTTGTTCTTTTGGTTGATAAGTTTGACACGCAGGTGGTCTACTCCGGCGCAGCCTTTAAGTGCTACTCTGTTCTCATAATAAACAGGCCGGACCAGTACAGGGTGGATGTCGGGTGTAAACAAGCAGCCTTCCACGTCATGACCGTCACTTGGGTGGTTCTCAATTGATGTTTACTCAGTATAGTACTGCATTTTTTGAGAGAAAGAGGAAATGTATGGTTTGTTTGGGCCTAGTTTCTAATTTGGTTGAGTAGTGGGAACCGAACTCTTGTTTATAGTTTTCACTATAAACTCAATTATTAACAGTATAAAGCTCTCATGTGCTACAATAACAATAAAAAAAATTACTACAGTATAAATCTCTCACATGTTACAATAAAAGTGGTCATAACCACCGGTTCCCTCCACTTTTCCAAACACCTTATGTCTTTGGCTATATAGCTAGGTTTGCTTGATGTGTATGGGAACTGTTTTAACGTATAGGCCAGTGCTCGTTGTAACATCATTCCATAGAAGTTGTACTAATTTGATTTTGGGAGATTCAAGTAAATAGTTTTTTCATAATTAGTAATTGGAGTAAATAGGATGTTTTAAAAATGTTTGGAGTAAGATAATAGTAAATAGCAAACTTACCCGGTCAATTTCTTTCGACTTGTGGTAAATAGGTTTTTAACCTAGAATTTTTTTTTTTATTCGTTAAGCAAATTTATTTTTTAGTACAAAGATTTTAAAATAACCTGCAATTTACTTACAATTAGTTTTGAAAAATGCTATTTATTTATACAATTTTCCTTTGTTGTTTTTATATTTCAATTATATGGGTCCTTAAGTTTTCATCGTAAATCTCAAGTACCTATTACCGTTTAATTTCTAATCTCTTTCACGTTTCAATGAGGATGTCAAACTAAGTTTCTTTTACCTTTTACTGAATAGGAAATGAAGCACTAAAATTTTTTTTCTGGTAAGGGTGCGAAACATCCTAATTCCAAGTGGGTTACGGAATATATATCTTTTCCAAAGATTCATCCACTTCACAAGTATATATGATCACGCGGAATAATAGGGAAATAAATTAGCTAAGAATTAACTCTAACCAATCCTTGTGAATCACCATGAGTGTTCTCGTTACTATTAGAGAATCATTATTAGCTGTACTCTTCCATTCCAAAGAGTAATTGTCTTAAGTGCCATAATTACACGACATGAGTAAGTGGATATGGCATCTAAATATATATACATTTATATGAACAGATATAGATATTATTCAGATATGAATTCAAGGTGGATTATACATGACAAGATAATGCAAAGTATAATTTTGTTATGTTGACTGTATACATGCTCTTCACAGTATGTCCTTATATGGTTACTGTTTCTTTCTATTTAGGTTAATTTAAAAAATATCCCCGAGTTTTAGCGCAAATACTAGCATAAAGCTAGAGGATTTCGTGCCCAACCCCACAACCAAGTGGCACCTATGTGGGTGCAGATTTGGTTCCTGTAGGACCCACTATCATTTTAAAAAAGGATTAAATTATTTATTGAAAATTGACTACGGTTCAGCTTTTGGTTCTATATAATGGGACCCACTATCCCTTTCTTGTTCTTCTTTCTTTTTTTTTTTTCTTCTCCATTCGTCTCAAGTGAGCTTTTGTTTAAAATAAAAATAAAGGAGTCCGTGATTCCACGAATGGGAAGGCTCCTGCCCCGTGGAATTGATTCCTTATGCCTCTTCCATGAATATCAAGCAAAATGGTAAAGTGCTTTAACTTAATCATGGAATTGTATGTGTTGAGGGTTAAAGTTGAATGATATGAGAAATATATAAAGAAAGATAAATATCGATGAATTTTTTACTCTATTTGCCTATATGACTAGGACTTGTCGTTATTCTTTTTTCATGAGTTGTTTTTCAAATTTAGCATCCAATCCAAAAAAAAAAAAGGGCTCTTTGATGGGTATTTTATGAAGCACATTTATGGAAGAGTTTAAGCCAAGGGCGTTGCACAAAGATTCAAACTTCTGAGATTTTGTAGTGGAAGTTGTGGTTGGGTTCTCGTCGTCGTTGGAGGAGGAGGATGAAAAGAGAACACCAACGGTGAGCCCATCCCATTTTCTAGACACATGCCCTGTATTTTTTTCTTTTTTTCTTGCCTTTCATTTTCGTTTTTCAAATGTGACAGTAAGAATGTATGCGTATTATTGCTTCTAATATATTCAAATTTCAAAGTCCTTTTGACGTAACTCTTTCCTTTCGAGCTAGAAAGTAAATAACTATGGGTCTTATAATTGGTGCTCTGAGAAATTGTTTAAATGACTTTTTAAATGAATGTGGGTCCCCATAGAGGTCCAACTCAATGTCCAACTCAACTATCATATAAGTTGGTCATTGTTTTCATATCTTAATAGTATAAGATTCGGGTTGTTCGAGCTATTCGTTTGAGCATGTTGAGATATGATATTATTATGAATTTAAACGTTATAAGAATTTAGATAATATCTTAAGGATCATAAGAAAATTACATGCTACACTTAAAAAAATGTATTTGTTATATGCTGAAAAAAAAATTTTAGCACACTATAATTCATATTATATGGTTAAGTTATACGCGATACTTAAATATGTGTGAAATTTATAAAATATAAGTTTTAAAAAATTATATTTATGAAAATTCCGCAAAGATCAAGCTGTTTAATGGAGAAAGGGTAATCTTATATTTTTTTTTTTATAAGTTGATGTTTGTTTTTATTGAGAATCTTTTCACACCTTTTACAGAATATACCCATTGGATAGGAAAAATACAGCTCTAAAATATTTGAATGGTAATTAGGATTCGAGACATCCTTATTGCAAGTGGGTTATAGGATATATTCTTTTTAAAGATTCAAAATTTATGTCACTCTTCGAATTTGCATCTCATGCTCTTAAGTTACATATTTGCATATATGCATACGAAAAGCATAGTACCCTATTCGATCAATTTCACATGTGATCACGTGAAATAACAAGGAAATGAAAGTTCATTTGAGCTTTAGGGGTTCTTCAGACAAGAAATTTAGAGGAATGTCCTTTTGGTATAGTAACAAAAGGTTTATGTCATATGTATTTGAAAAAGATAAAAGTTTTTTGTTTTTGCTTTCTCTCTTAATTTGTATATTAACTTAATCTAAGAGAACGGCTCAAAATTAAAAAAGTGAATTGAGGGGGCATTTCCTAGTTCTCTTCCTAAACACTATAATATTCACTTAATTAATTCCACTCCCAAATCCAAGGAAAAAAAAAATATTTAACCCTCAATACATGCCACATGACAAATTTTCTCCAAAGTTAATGATCACACAACGAATGGACTATTTTGTACCAGATAATAACTTACAGTCACTTTTGGGATTTACCTTTCTATTTATGGCCAATTTTGTCGATTGAAGATATTATATTAGAGATATGATTTCTACATTTGATCTTTAGCGTAACACCCATGAATATAATATTCTCCATAACCTTACCAATTTGGCAAGAAGAGTCGTTATTTATTGCAACAATTTTGGAAGTTCACAAAAATTGATATTCTCAATTATGCAGAAATGCAACGCAAAAGTTGCATCTCTCTTTCATAGCACATATGTATTGATAGATTAGCACAACTTGTCTAGCCTTACAAGGTACAAAACCAAAAAAACTAAGTATCGGCCTTCTTGATATCAATTCAAGTTGTCCAGCTTAGTATCAAGACTTTAATTATGATCAGTTAAATTTAAGGGCGAATATCAACTGATTTCTACACCAACATTAAATTTATCAGTTTTTGTTTCTTAGGTTGAATCTCACGACCAAATGATGCATGTGTGTCTATATATGGATTAGTTTATGATTATTTTTTCAATGGTTACTAATTTAATAAAGGTATATTTTAACAATAATTGATTATGTGGCATGATAAGAAGTCATTTTCATTAATTTTTTAGTCAACTACTCAATTAATTACAACCGTCTAATTTAAATATATATACAAGCTAAAAATGTATGAACATTTCAAACCATGATTTGATCATGTGCAAAATGTTGCCTTTCATATCTGTCAGATTTGTTTTTTCAAGGAGTTGTTTGCCTAATTTTGAGCCTCTTGACCGTCAATAGTCAGCATGTGCTTGTGTGTCGTCATGGCCTAGGTGGTTGTTGTCAAAATCCGGTTGTTGCCCCTAGGTCCGCCTCCAACTTTGATTGCCATTGTACCAAACGCCTATGGTATAGCATGAAATGTTTCCTCAAGCCATCACACCAGGCCGTCCAACCTCCATTTGTTGTCGACCAGTTGTTTACCACTGCCACCGTGATTGGTCATTAACCCAGGTGAAAATCCTCGCTCTAATACCAAGTTTGGTGAAACAGAATTTTATGATTCAAAACAAAACAAAAAAAACAAATAAGAACAAAAAATAATTGAAAAGATTCAAGTAAAGTGTAAAATTTTATAGACGAGAGGTCATGAAAATAATCCAAGTACATTCATATTTATATACAAGACATTTTTAAGCTAAGAATAGAAAATTAAACTAATTATTCAAAAAACCTAGAATTACAAAGAAAATACTAAAAGGAAACAACTAAAAATTAGAAAACTCCGAAATAGGAAATCCAAAATATGAAACTGTTGACTATTACTTCTGTCATACATCAAATTAAATTGACGACAATCAAGGAGTCTTACACAAATTAATTCAAGAAAGCAAGCCAAGAAGAAGCCATATTCCCCTAGGGCCAGAGGTTCCAATCCCAGCTCTCTAGGCCATGTTTACTTGACACTAAAACACCTGAAGTTAACGATAAGGTTGTCTTAAATTACGTAGAATCACTCTTTGCATTGATAGTCAATGAAATAAACTTAATAATTATGTATCATCTCAGAAAGAAAATAGAGATAATGGTTCAAGATCTTGAGAGAAATTAGTGAAGCTCAATAATTTCCTGAAAATCATGGCCGCCCATCCGGAAAGAAAAAAAAGCTTGTGCTTTTCATGCTCAAGGAATCTCCATTGGAGGAGCCTTCTTTGTTCGGAGTATTGTTTATCCGCGGGGCCCTGTCTGCTGTGATCCTTAAATTGCCTACTATAATCGTTCAAGAAGATATATATGCCCTTGGCCTTCTTCGATCTCCTCGTATTTTGTCGCGATCACTGTTGACACTGTAATAGTACTACTCTTCGTCGCTTCCGTCATCACTATCCTCTCTATAAACACATCGAAGAAATAGTTGTATCTTTTTCCTTCTCTTTTTGTTTTTCCATTTCTATGCTTTGGATATTTACCGAGACATGAACAGTCGTCTTGGATTTAGATTTTGTAATTAACCAACTCTTTGAATATATATGTGCTCTTTTTCCCTTCTAGTATTTTCTCTCTATAGTTTTTACTAAGAAGGTTTTTAACGAGGTGTATTTGAAGCTATTTGAGAGTTTAGGCTTTATCCTCTGAGGTACGTTTCAAACTATTGTTGCATGTTATATCTTGATTTGCCAATAATCAACAATCAAAACGCATATATAATTATAATTTGTGCCTCTACTTAATAATCAAAACATATAACTATATCAATAAAACTAGTCTTATTTTTTTCGCAGCAATCCCACCCATAAAAAATTCTAACTCTGCCATTACTATCTTTTCTCTCGACTGATGAGTTCTTCATTAGACTTCACATATATCGATCTCATCGACCAATCTTTATGATTACCTTGTTGATCTTTGTCTGGGTCACCCTCTCAATCCTTGTGGGGAAAATATCTTAACTTATAGTTCAGTGAGTCTTGATGTTTCCAGTTTCATCTCAGTCATTAAATAAAGTAGATGTTCACAAGCTCTACTTCTACCCTTTATTACGATTGTTTTCTTTTTTAGGCTTGGTAAATCAACTATATTACTAATTATTAGTGGGTTTTAATTTACTTTTTTCCTTTACTACTATTAAAGTGAGTAGTGGTGGAGCCACTTATAGTTAAGTGGACACATGCATCTATTCTCAACTTTTAAAATATTGCTTTTTTCCTCACTAATTTTTAAAAAACTATAGTTGCTTTCCCACTAAAAAATTAAAATATATTACTGTGTGCTCACTTTGTTGAAAAAATTATGATTTTTGACTCCACCACAAGTCAGTCGGAAAATTTATTAGTCTGAAAAACTTGTATTTTTGCTCGACTACTTTTATTCTCGAGTTTAATATTTATAACACTGTATCCATTTAAAAGTGAATTTCGTTTACATCATATTGGTTGGAGGCTTAATTCATCCCATAACGTACAGCACATCTTAATCTTGAATATATTTTTTTCCTGGAAAACAAAAATAAAGACGTGAGGAAATGTTTACAGGATATAAAAAAAAAATTTGAAAAAATAGATGCTTCCTTATCTCTCCCTCTCCCATGGAAGTGAAAGTCCTACTTTGACTGTTTTTATTATTATTATTAATATTATTATTATTAATATTATTATTATTGTTGTGAAATTGAGCTCGTACCTTTCCAAATCCATACACCATTTATCCATGCCGTTTGACCTACTAAAGTAAAATCATTGGCATAAATCTTGCATAAAATTAAAGCTAATTAATTTTCAAATTAAAACTTTGCAAAAAATTTTGCAACTTGGATAATAATAAAAGTACGGTTGCACACCAGTGTAAAAATTAATTACGGAAGTACATGTTTATTCATAAAAATAGATAGTAACATTTATTATTTATTATTAGGGATACATGGTTGTTAGCCAAGTTAGTCTTCAGTTTTTCCCATTTCTTTGACTTTACACTTTATTTATTTATTTCATTATATATCTCCATTCTGCAGATGATGCTCTAGCCGTCAGCAGCTTCTTTAGTTCTGCAAATATTACACACAAAATCATTAATATTAATTAATTTTCCTTAAGTAGATTAAGCTTCACAGGAAAAATAAAATTCTTTCATCCTAAACTACAGACTTGTATAATTAAGGTCATTAATATTGCATTAGCAGTTTATGCTCATGACTTTGTAGTTGCTGGCACCTTATTAATTATCATATTTTTGCTGTCAGAGTCTTATACAATTGAGGGTAGGCGACCATCCCACCTAATGAAATTTTATTTTCTTCTAATCTTATATGTAATTTTTATATAAGATTTGTAGTTTGCCTCCTTTGAAATTTTAAAATTCTATATTAATTGCTTTACCTCATATAGAATAGTACAATCTATTTATCATTTATGGATTTTAAAAAACTAATAGGAGCCCGCCCCTCCTAATTTTATTTTCCGACTCTGTGCTTGTTTATTTTGTTGTTGTTGTTCTCGTTAATGTTGTAGTTCTTAAAGATAACAAATTTAAATTCTACATTTTGTGATAGAATTACGGATGAATTTACCATCAAGTTATTCTTGCAATCACTATTGTCATTTTTAAAATAATAACAACGATAATATTTAATAAAAGTTTTAATATCATGACTTGCCTTCCTCTTGTGGCAGCCGTCCTTGTCACTCTCGCTATCGCTGCTGCTGCTGTCACTGCACGCATCCTTGATTTTCTGAAGCAAGCTCCTCTTGTCCTTCTTCTTCTTGTGCTCGCCCTTCTTCTTTGTCTCACCCTTCTTCTTGGTCTTGCTGTAGCACCCGGCCGTGACACCGCCGCTAGTCGCCTTGTGGCCGTGGCCACTAGCATTGCCCGGGCAGTGAGCCTGGCAGGTCCCCTTGGCCAGGCCACATTGGCCACCGCTAGTGCTCTGGCCTTGGCTTGAGCAGTGAGACTCAAATTTAGACATTGCATGGTTGGGATGGTGCTGGGCCTGGGCCACAATGTGGCAATGGGCCTGAGTGGTCGTGTGGTGTTTTCCGGCAACCCAGCTAGCCATCTCGGCCACCTGCTGGCCCAAGGCCGACGAGTGGCTGTTGCTGTTGCTGTCGCATTTCTACTGGCAGGTTGTTGGCGGGCTTGTGGCATTGGAGTGAGGCCATTTTTATTGATTGAAGAAAAGGGTTTGCTTATAAAGATGGGTTTTTTTATTTTTATTTTTTCTTGAGCACTTTGCTTGAGGCTTGATTTGGTGCTGATCAGATATCAATTTGAAGAGCTCTTTATACAAGGTTACTAAGACATGTGACCTTTTTTTATTTGTAAAATTAAAATATGTCTTTAGTTTATGAATATTTTTTATATGTCCTAATGTATATGTATAAAGACATTAATGACTTAAATAATGATATTATTAGTTTTAATTTATTTTTTAGAATTATTATAATATACGTATTTAAGATTTCAAATGGATTATGATATCATTATATTCAAAAAAAATTTCCTAAAATTATGTTGTTTGTTATTTAAATTTAAATTGGTATCTAACATAATGATTTTAAAATACCCTCAACTAAAAAATAAATTTTTTTTATGGAATCATGATTTTACTGACAAATTGAAATTAGGATGTTATAATTAAATTAATGATATAGTATTAATTAAGTTTTTTTGTGTCTTACAAATTATATAATTAATATATCATTAAGTTAATGATATGTAATAATATTTAATTTTTTAAGAATTCAAACGGTAATGGCAATTTCTTTTTTTTAGTGATATGTAATTAAATTAATGAAATAAATTTATTAACTCTTTTTGTGTGTTTTAAAGGTTATATAATTAATATACCATTAAGTTAATGATGCATAACAATAATGATATTTAATGATATTTATTTTTTAATACTTCAAATGATAATGATACTACCTATTTAAGGTATGTTAATGTTATGGTTTAGTAACACAAACAATATTACATTAAATATGATATTCATTTTTCATTGCTTGTTATATTTTTTTTGAAATTCTATTGTAAGTAATTTAATGACATGTATGATTTTTTTTGTTGTGATGATTTTTTTTGTTGTTTAAATTACATTGTAATTAATTAAGTATATCTGTATTTCTCTAATATCATTTTTTTTCCAACGACTCAATTATAAGAAAAATAAGAAGATTTGTTAAAAAAAATAAATAAATAATAAAATCTATTTAGACGGTATTTTTAGATTCTCTATATACGTAATTTTTTTAAAAAAAATATATAAAGTGATATTTGTAAAATAAAAACAAATTTTAATTCACTTTACAAAAAAAAAGTCACCTTGTGTAATATTTACCTTTATATAGTCATTTCATCGAATAAGTTGTGGGCCGGGCCCAAATATTTTCTTTTCTTCCATTCTTTTTCTTTTTTTTCTTTCTTTATTTTGTCTGAAAAAAAAATGTGAATCTGCTTTTGAATAGCCAAGTGAGAGAAAGTCTCCCTATTCCATCAGACGGAAAAAAAACAGGAAATGCCAATGCCATTTTCTTTAGCGAATAAATTCCACTTTTATCTTTTTTAAAAGCTTTACAGATCACATCAAAATTGTAAAAAAATATAGATATAATTGTTTTTAAAAGCTTTAAGAAATTATTCTTTTTAAAATTGAAAATTATAATATGTAAAAGCTTTAACACTATAGCTTATTTTTTTAATTATTATAATATGTGAGAGTTTTATATTATAACAATTAAAATTTTTAATTAGAACATATTCTATAAAACGGTTTATGTCAAAATTGTACTACGTCCTTTAAAAAAAAAAAAAAAGCAGTGCTTCTACGGGTTTTATCTTTTCCCACTGCTAATAGTACTGCTGCGTATTTAATTTCTCAATTGAAACAAAAACTGATCCCAGCTTTCAAAGAGATAGATGAGGCATCAAATTATTGTCTGCCACACATTGAGGCCTTGAGTCTCTTTCAGAATCCCAAGCTAAAAACAACGGACCGTCTAGCGTCTCCAGAAATGATCAAGAGAAAGAAGACGTAAAAGATAAAACCACAAAATGAAAAGGCTAGAAAAAAAAGATTGTAATGTAACGACAAGATTGGTTGCATTGTGATTTGAATTTTCTTTTTTCTCCTTTTCTTTTATTAATGAATTAGTTGTGGATGCCAACTTCAATTAGATCGTAATCTATGACATATGCCTGTTGTGCCTCTTTTATTTATCCGAAAGAAAACAAAAAAGAAAAAGAAAAAAAGACAATGTTACTTCAAAAAGAAAAAAGAAAACGATCGACAATGAACGTATTACACATTGCCATGTTATATAAGGTCCTGATATGATACCACAATTTGGAACTAGACAGCCAAAGCAGGATTAGCAGTTGTATTTATGAAGTTTAGGCTTTATTTATTAACTCTTATCCATTACGAAAAATATTAATACTTGTTGATGCTTTTCCTCCGATTAACACCACGTGTGGCTGCATACCCTTATTGGACTATCTTCCCTACTTCTCTCGGCTTCTTGGAGTGCACTTGCAAGAAAAAAGAATGCCTCGAGGTCAAGGAGGACACCGGTACAGTGCCAGTCAAGGACTCTCTGATGCTCAAGTCATATATTTATTTGGTTGAAAGAGGGATTAGGATAGGTATGTGAGAGTCCAATTAACTTGAGGGTAGAGTAAATGCTCTTATTTATAACTCTCCACTTGGACCGGGTATAAGGCGTTTTTAACCCTCGACCTGGATGCATTGTACTATGGTATTAGAGTAATAGATGACAAGTTTCGCAATCATCTAGGGTGGGGAATTGCGTATCTTAGGGCCAAAATGGGGCTGCGTGTTGGTCTCCATGGACAACTTACCTCATGCTGTTGCACTCAGTAATGGTATAACACCAACATCGAGCAAAGCACTTATGTGAACCCGAAGTAATCTCCTAGTCATACGGTGGTCGGCACTGACCAAGGAAGAGCTCTGCGGGTATTGTTCGATCAAGCAACAACCATCCTTTTGGGATGCATGGGAAAGTATACATAGCATAGTAGTCGGCGACTCCAAGGAGTAGTGCTCGGATAGTGCTTGAGAATATGTCTGAACATGCCCTCAACAATACTAAAAATTTCGTAGCTAAACACGACAAAAACTAAACTAAAGTTTGTAACTAAATGTACATTATGTTATGACTAAAAATTTATTAAAAATTATTGTAATTAAAAGTCTAATGAAAACTTTTTGTGACTCATCCATACAAATTGGAGCATGTGAATTACAACAAACAAGTACGTAAACAAAAGCTGCCTCAGTTAAAAGTATATCATGATGCAGATACTTGATCATTTGAGCATTATTATTATTATTATTATTGAAATTCGTTGAGCATTATTAAGTTAGAAAAAGTTGTACTAATTCTCCTAAATCTTTTTGCAAGATAAAAAAAATTCTTTTCATTTTTATAGATTAAAATTTTGTTACGTATAAAATAGTAGATCTTAATTTAGTATATAATGTATTTTACAAACTGAGATTCATTATTTTATGAGTAACGATTTTAACTTCATGATATTAATAGAAATGCCCTTTCTTCATGCTAGTTAACCATAAATAAAGACATTATAAAAATAAGGATCGAAATGTCAACTCCAATCCTATTTATTTTATACCAACTTATGTCGCATATGAGTTAAGTGACAAGATGATAACATAAATTGGTATAAAAAAAATTGTCTCCATAGCACTACTTTAACTATATATACAGGATATTAGACTAATTGACACCAAGGGAGTTTTTGTTTTTTTTTTTTTTTTTGATGGGGGTTAAATCACCAGAGAGGTAAAATTTAGGGGTACTAATGTCAATTAAAAAAGTTCTTTCTTCCCTAACTTCTATTATTATGACCTAGCTTGGGATTGCTTTAGAACTCCTAAAAACATTTTGCAGAGAAATCAATGCAATTTTAGTGTTTGGTAAAAGCTTACAAAAACTCTTTGTACAAAAACAACTTTTAAATTCTGTTTTTGTTTTTACTTTTACTTTAAGCAAAAATTGACGTTTTTCTTAAAAGCACGTTAATCCCAAACTAAGCCTATATTTAAGTCAAATACTGACAATAAAAAAATAATGCTTCAAAGGCCAAAGCGCCTAATAGACAGAAATTTAGGTGATTCGTGTTTCGTGTTAGAATTTCGTGCCAATTAGCCCAAGATATTGTATATAACATGATTTGCATAAATCCTCCCTTAATCATCAGCCATTAGTTGGTGGAGAATGTAACACCTAAAAATAAATCTTTTATTTAATAACATGACATCTCTCATAGTTAATGTGTCATTAACTCTAACTAACTAGTATTCACTATATATGTACGGTTTGGTACAATTAGATTTTTCATCCGTCAGTGACTATATATAAAGTATTATTGTCCTGGCCAAGACAAACTGCAGACCAGTCAAGAAGATTCCTGTTATGCATATCAACAATATTATTCCAAAAAACCTGTCACAAATATGAGCTGTAATATTGTTCATCTATCAGAACCCAAAACGCACCACCTAATCCTTTTTTTCCGAAAAAAAAAATGAACCCAAAACAGTCCAATTAATATTTTAATACATTTTTTTGGGAGCTATACCATATGATATCTACAAGTCAACTTAACAAAGCTAGCCTGGTAAGTTTTACCAGTCATTCCACAAGTGTAGTACATTGTCACAAACTTTGTCGCCCTTCTTCTCATCATATAAAAAAGAGAGAATAATCTTCACTCTCTTCCACCAATAATATTCTTCAAAATTTGCTCCCTCTTATTTTGTTACCGTATTATGTAGACAGGAATATCTATTTAGATTATCTACTTCTCTGATCAATTGATTATTGACTTTATAAATTTCTTGATCTAGTAGCACTTATAGTTTATATGTTTTAAAATAATATTTTGGTCTATAATTGTGTCTTTCCTTGCGCAAGTTAAGCATGGAGAAACTTCGTCCTCGTAAACAAGCGAAGACTAAAGCCACAAGTTCCATCACAGAAGGTGTGTATATTTATATATTTATATATTTTTATATATATATATATATTGTTTTATTTCTTTCACTTTTTCCATCTTCTAATGTTAACTTCTTCCTCATTTTCTTTTTGGATCTACTTTTATTTTCTTGATTTTTTTTTGTTTGCCAAAAAAAATATATTTACGACGTGTAAAAAAAGTAAAGTTTTACTATGTCCCTTTGTCACCTGATTTTTATTCTCTAAGTCACACAAATTCACTATTAATTTACACTTTATATATGTGCTTATACGACTCAATCATCTTTCTTATTTGTTGGTAATAGAAGTGAGCAGTATTGAGTGGGAGTTCATAAAGATGACCGAACAGGAAGAGGATCTTATCAACAGAATGTACAAGCTTGTCGGAGACAGGTAAATAAATTATGAATTTGCTCCATAATATATAGTGATTAATAATTTGCTCCTTTTTAATTAGCATTCTTAGAGTTTTTTAGGAAAGTTTCTTTAGAAAACCGGATAAGACAAGTTTATGTTTCATGGAATAATGTCATTTATCCTTTTTCTTTGTTTTTTTTTTTTTTGAGACAACTGAATATCTATATTTTAAAAAGAACCAATGTAGATTAATTCTAATCTCAACTTTTTCAATCAATTATGAGTTTTTATTTTTTATTAGCAAATGCAATCTTATATTTTTAATTTATATAACACACTCTTTAAGTAACTATCAATCAAAGAATGACAACTTAAAGGTGATGAAGTTAGAATTATAGTAAGTGTTCTTAGCATTATTCTAAGAAAAGTCTTCAATTTGTACAATAATAAAATATGTGCACACTAATAGAAAGCTACAATTATTAATTTGTCATCTATTACAACAATATATATATATATATATATATATATATATATATATATATTTATGATATGCATAGTTTATTGTATCGTATTGTATTATATTATTTAGTTATGTAAAAATACAGTGTTTGGCTTTGAGTTGTAGTAAGTTCAACCTTGATGTCAGTCACAGACCCTAATCCAGTCCCAAACCCTAAAATCGGTATTGATAAATCCCAACTCCATGTCCCCCACCTTGATGTTGGTCTCATACCACGATCTCAATCTCAAATCCCAATTTTCGAGCCTAATCGTAATGCAGGTTGTAGAACCTGACCCTTGTCCAAGTTGCAAACCCCGACCCTAGTCCTAGTCCTAATCTAATTTGACGTCGACCACAATCTTAGAGCCCGATCCTCATATCAATCTCAAACCTTGAACCCAATCTTAGTCTCAGTCCCAAAAACTCAACCCCAATGTCTGCCTTAGACATTGGTCTCGGTCTTGATTCCAAAACCCAGCCTTAGTCTTGAGGTCTTGAACCTCAATCCAGGGCCTTAGTTGCATAACCCATGTCTCAAATCTTGACCTTAAGCCCAATATCGATCACTATACTATATATTTTTGAAATATTTGATACGTTTGTTAAGACTATTTTTACATTCAATTATAGAAAACAGTTTAATGCATAATGTTTTTTGTATTAAATTTTTTTAAATGAAGAAAATGAGCAACTAGCATCGAGGAAAAACACGTTATATGATATATTTTAGTATATGTGATATTAAATTTTGAGTATTTAATAAAATTATGCAATATATGCATGTTATTAAACATTATATCATTTTAGAATAATTTAATAAAGAATGCTAATACCGCGTACCTTCTATTTTCATCTATCCTTAAGTCTATAGTAGGAAGGTAGTTTTTTCTATTTTTTTATGAGGGCAACGTAACCTATGGCAGTTCAAATATACATGTCTACAGGATTTTGCATTACAGAGCTATTATAATTTATTTGTTGAATCGCTAATTGAACTTTCATTGAAAACACCACAATAACATTTTTATTTTTAACTAGTCCAATAGAGAGCGCGAAATGTTATTAAAAATTATTAAAAAAAGAATAAAAAAATTTCGAGGAGAAAAAAATAAATATATATGTAAAATAATATAGGACAAAAATGATAAAAACAAATATGTATGACAAAAAAAAATAATAAGAAAAAAATGGAAAAAAAGAGGAAAAAAAAATATTTCAGCATTCAAGCGTTCAACGAGCGCCACCAAAACTCATTCTTTCTTTATATTATTGTTAAAAATTAAGTACAAATATGAATACAATATATGCAGGTGGAATTTGATAGCTGGTCGGATTCCAGGTCGTAAAGCAGAAGAAATAGAGAGGTTCTGGCTAATGAGACATAATGAAGCCTTTGCCAAGAAAAGAGAGGAAAATGAAGCCCGTAACTAAACAATGTACAATAATTAAGCACCATCTTTTTTTTATTTCCTTCTCCAATTTTTGTGTTTCTTTTTATTTTCGTTTTCTTTGATTGTTTTGAAAATTTTTCCTTGCTTATAGATTTCAGCTTTCTTACGTTCACCTAGAAGGATTTCTTTGGTTTCCTCGGTCTCTAAAATTCTTAATTATTAGTTACTATACGCACGTTTCTCTCTTCTGTTTTGTTTATGGTTAAGCAAAATTAATTATGATGTAGACTTAAGTATTTAAATGATCTAAAAGAGGTTGGCATGATTAGGCCTTCAAAATTGTGAAAAAAAAAAAAAAACATAGGTGGATTCTTGTGTGCTTCGCCGCCCTTTTTTTAATTAATGGCCGAATATTTTTTTAGTTAAATTTAATATTTTTTTTTTCTTTTGCTAAGTTTTACAAGGGTAATTGATGATATATACCGATGGATTATCACTGATAAACTTGTTTATCATTGTTTTACTTATGGTTACTACTCATAAACTAGTAAATTATTATTGGTTAATCATTGACTAATATTAATCTATCATTCATAAACCACTAAGTTAATCAGTAATAAACTATCAAGTTAAATTTTAATCAATGATAAATCACAAATTAGCTCAATATTACTAGAAAGTCATTTTTTCAAATTTAGTTTTTTCTAATTTAACAAAACTTAGGTCATTCATAATTAAATAGTAATCTCTTTCTCGATCTATTGGATTTTTATCGACTTTTGTCTTTGTTGTTTTTTTTTGCTGAAAATTTTTGTTAGATTTACCTTGGCCTGACTACAACCCCATAACTTATTAAACATTTGAGAGCAAACAAATCGAACAGGTACAGGTACATAGCTATATTGGTTTACCAACAATTTCATGTTGATTAAATTAAGATGGCTTTATAACTAAAAATATTTACTACTAGTATAGACCTAATATATACATACATATATATATATATATATATATATATATTACCACAAAAAAATTTACTCGTCCTCAAATATTGCTTCAAATGGATAATTAACAAAAAAAAAAAGCAAATTTATTTAACCCCATGGGATAAAAATCTGACCATTAACAAAACAGTGAGTCTAACCATTGAATGATATGGTGTAGTGGTGATGATACTTTTGTTAGGGCTCCTCTTTCTATCCCTCCAAAGTTAGAATCCTTATAGCCATACTTTAAGGCCTTTGTGCCAAATCTACACCACTTGGGTGTGGGCTTAGTGGCAGGTGAGCAAATCAAGTTAGATGGACATAATAAGTCTAGTTTATGCCCTTTTTTACTCCTTGTGACAACCAATATATCGAAGGAAATAGGGACGTAAGATGTATCATCTGACCCTTTTTTAGAGAAAAAATAATAAAAAAAAAACAAAAACAAAAACAGAAACAAAATAATGAGACTTTGTTTAAAAAGTACACTACTTATTAAACTGAGAACTCATATTCCTATAAATTATGAGATTTTGATCTTATTAGGATGAAAATGATTTTTAAAAGAAAATATAAACAATAACGAGGAATAAACAAAACGAATGTGGAATACATAACTAAACCAAAAAAAAAAAAAAACAGAGTAAACGTGGGAATTCGTTAAAAAATTTCAAAGAAAGTAATGTAACAATCATTTATAGCATAGTCAATTGCCCGTCGCACGGGTCATGCTTTTTGTTCCTGTTATTTATTATTTCTTACTCTTTTTTTTTTATGAAAGTATTTCTGACCGCCTTTTTTTCTATGTTTAGAGGTCACATTGACTAAGAGTTAATTGAAAATAAATAAATAAGAAAGATATTAGCGTGGATAAAAGAAGACTCCACGCCATGGAATGAGACCCCTTTTTTTCCTTACCCCACAAACGTGGCAGAGGTAACATTAGAAGATAATAAATCAGTCAAAATTTGCACCTTTTTTTTTTTTTTTCGTTTGTAGGGTTATTTTTAAACTCTCAATTTGACATTTTAGTTGGAACCAAAACTTTCTCTACTATAATAAAAAGCAAAAAAAAATTATAGTACAAAGTTTTTATCTATTATTATTTTTAAATCAATATTTTTAGTTTTAACTGTTTATCCAAAATCTAAAAGTAAAATAACTGGCATAAAACTTTAAAAAGTTGCTAATTACAATGTAAACTTAAATTGCATGTCTATAATGGTAATGATATTTAAATATTTATAATTATTAAATTTGTCTTAATTTGTTTAAATAAAAAAATATTTGATGAAATTAATTTTAAGTAAATTTTTTTTTTATTACAATGTATAGTTTTCATATATTACAATTTTTAAAACAAAAGTTTCAATTTAACCCTACTTCTTAAACATCCTGTAAATCTTTCAAAAATAATTTGCGTCTTGAAAGATGCTGTTCAAAAGTCTCTTACCATTATGCTAAAATTTTGATTTCATGGTTTCAGAAAAAAAAAATTTTGATTTCCTGAGAAATGGCTTGGAATTATTTCTTCTTTCTTTTTTTGTCTCTCTTTTGCCTTGCCTCTGCATTTCGTCATCTCTGCAATTGGTTTTGATCTCTCTTTGTTTTATGCTCCAAAAAAGCTGCATCGTTTTTTTCCCTATGTCGCAATTTTTTTTTCCTTCTTTTTTGTGGGGGTCAAAATTATTTTGTTTAGGTTGATAAGTCCTTTTTTTTACTGTTATTAGGTGATTTTTATTTTTTTTTTCCATCTTAACTTTGCCATGCAATCCTTGTATCTCTTCAGTTTTTATGCGCAAGATCAGATTTTTAAAATGTTTCTTCGAGATGGTTGGAATGTATTAGAGGCTTCTTTGATAATCTTAGGTTCATCTTGTAGTGTTAAGTTTTCAGGTTAATTGCTGTTTTCTTTCTTCCCAAATTTTGGTTTCCATTATTTTATCTTCTATTGGGGTTTCACAAGTTGAAGTCAGGGAGAAATCTTTTATGATTTCCAAGATTCGAGATCCTTTATTATACAACAGCATTTAAAGTTTTCATTTATTTGTTGGGGTTGTTCAAAATATGCCGACTTTTTTAATACCTGGTTTCTGATGCACTTGAGAGTTCGTCTTTCGTCCTTTTTCCTCTTTTTCAGGTTGTTACATTCTCGGACGCCATTCAAGATGCTGTCATTGATTCTTCCACAGCCAAATTTGTTCCGAATATTCGTTCAGGGAGTCATGCCGACATTGGAGATAGAGATTCCATGGATGATGAACACATCCGAATAGATGAACTATCTACCCACCTAGGGTCCAATTTCAAGTTTCCAATGCCAAGGGCATTTTATGCAGTTTTTGATGGCCATGGGGGTCCTGAAGCAGCAGCCGACATGAAGAGGAATGCTATGAGATTATTTTTTAAAGATTGTGATTTGCCACAAACGTCGGATATCGACTCTGTTTTCTTGGACGAGGTGGAGAAGTCTTACCGGAAAGCATTTGTACTGGCCGACCTTGCGTTGGCAGATGAAGCTAGTGTGAGCAGCTCATGTGGGACGACAGCATTGACCGCCTTATTGCTTGGAAGACACTTGCTTGTCGTGAATGCAGGTGACTGCCGAGCAGTCCTTTGTTGGAAAGGAGAAGCAGTAGACATGTCTCAAGATCACAGGCCTACTTACTTGCCAGAGCACCAACGAGTCGAAGAGTCGGGCGGCTATTTTGATGATAATGGTTACCTCAATGGTTCTCTTGTAGTCACACGAGCTCTTGGTGACTGGGACTTGAAGTTGCCACTTGGCTCCTCATCGCCACACATTGCTGAGCCTGATGTTCAGCAGGTCATCTTAACAGAAGACGACGAGTTCTTGATAATAGGCTGGAATGGATTATGGGATGTCATGTCTAGCCAGTATGCAGTCAGCCTTGTCCGCCGTCGGTTGAGGAGGCATGATGACCCAGATCAGTGTGCCAGAGACCTCGTTGAAGAAGCATTGCGCCTAAACACGTTTGACAATCTCACCGTTATAGTCATCTGCTTCTCTTCGCCTTCACGAGTCTTTGAGCAGTCTCTTCGACGACCAAGGTTCAGAGCATGCAGTCTTTCTTAGGAGGCCCGGAGTTGGTTGACAAGCCTGCTAGAGGGTAATTGAATGTAAATACTAATTTCATATTTTTATTTACCGATTTTTTAATATCAGAAAATTTTGCTTCTGTTTTTGGCTGTTTCAGATTAATATTAAGGGAGAAAAACAGGCCAGCAATTTTGTTTAGGGTAGAAGAAAATTCTAGGATTTTCCAGTCTCGGGGTGGGATGATGCTATTGTGAACACTTTAGTCAAGCTGATTTCTTTTTTCTTTTTTTTTTTTATTCATTGCATAGATTGTTGATTTACTGGTACGACCTACCATATCTGATTACTTTCTTGATAGTGTTTTTGGCCTTTTCAATTTCAAATATATTCATCGTTTTATTTTCTCACCTGTCTCAAGTGAAAGTTCTTTTAGTTTGAGATTCTTGTCCTTTGTCTGAAGCTACCAAATAGAGATTGAACGTTGAAAAAAAAAATTCAAATAACTGTGGAAGTTTTTATTTTTGTTTTTTGTTTTTTGAGAACAATGATTTGTGGAATTTTGTGCAAAAGTATTGTTATGAATTTTTGTCTCTTTTCTATTGTGTTATGCGTCCTAAAAAAAAAAGGAAGAAAGAAAGAAAGGCGCATCAAAAAGCAAATGGCAATCGCACTGATATGTTTGTGTTTGCAAAAGTGTATCAGGAGTACAGCCAGAAGCAGTCTGGAGCACAACTTCTCTCCCTTATTATTAATAAATGTGTCTTAGAAGGTGTATTGGCACACCATTATGATAAATTTTGTTTTTGCAAATTGAAATTTTTATCTTATTTCTTTTTCCATCCATCAGGGTGAATTTCTTTCTGAATGGTTATTATTTGGGATTATGTTTTTGGCCAAAAGTTTCAACCTTTTATGTTATAAACAGGCCAAGGAATATACCTTTTATTGGTATATTCATGACTTGTTGTGATAGTGAGCTTCCTGTGGCCGTGGAAGTTTATGCATCCAGCCCCATTGGAAGCGGCTTTCCCTCAACAAAAAGTTTGTTTAGAATTCTAGTTTGAATTGGTTTTGGTATAGTGTTAAAAAGGTTGGAACTATTTTCTCAACCAGGCCTAAAAATATTTTCTCTTGGTCGACTTTGTGTGAAATGGGTTTGGTAGAAAATGTAGCTTCTTGTTGGATTTAAACTCAGAAACCAGCAAACGACAACAAACCGCATCACGAAGAAGAGAGGAGAGGTTGGGGACACTCGTCCCTCCACCAAACATCCCCAATCTAATCCTGTAAGACACCAAAGCGTGATGATGCTTGTGTAAGGCTACGATTCTCTAGGCTATATCTCTTCTATATTAATATTGGAACATAATGGAATATTGTCGGTATTATCTTCTACTTCAACCTCCATACAAATTCCTGGTCTCAAGCCATTGCTTGGGATATATTCATCATTTTTATGCGTAATACATATGTATATATATATATATTTATTGAAAATGCAAAATATTTTTTGAGTATTGCCAACAATTCAGTCTTTATTCAACGTCTGATATGGTAATTTTTTGTTTTTATTTTATCACAAAATTTTTCCTTTTGATTTTCCCACAAGAGCCAGCAATCCAGCTCAATTGTGGCTCGTAAAAATGCAAACAAAACTTGAGCCGTTTAATTCAAACGAGTTTCCATCCGTCTTCTTCCCATGTTCTCTTATCAACGGTTCAGATTGATTGAGAAGTTCCAGTATAAAAGGAATAATCAATGCTTGCTTTTCTTACTTTCTAAAAGGCAAACGTAGAATCTGAGCAGTCAGTCACTGATCTGGCCCACCAACAAAAAGAACAATCAATCAAAATCTAGCAAGTGTCTCATCAACGGCTCTTAACACACTAATCAATCGTCAACAGTGAAAGACCATGCAATAATTCCGGAACCTACACACACCAGATTGTCAAAAAATATTAATTAAAAAAAGGAGATTTTTTGATCGGGAGAGCAGTCTGACAGCCTCCGTAGGCCCTCACAGAGGACTTTAGACAGCGAAACAGACAGAAACTAGAGAGAGAAAGAGAAAGTGAAGGTTTTTTTTTTTTTTCATCGAAGAATCTAATAATAATGGCGTTGGCAAGCTTGGCGAGGCGAAAGGTTTACTATGCTTATAGAAACTTCTACTCGGCTTCCCTCACCTTCTTGAGGGGCTTCGCCTCCGCGGGATCTGACGAGAACGACGTCATTGTGATCGGCGGCGGTGGTCTCGGTGGTTACGTGGCGGCGATAAAGGCGGCTCAGCTAGGGCTCAAGACTACCTGCATCGAGAAGCGTGGCACTCTCGGCGGTACTTGCCTCAGCGTCGGCTGTATCCCCTCCAAGGTGACCTCTTTTTTGGATTAATTGATTTTTATTTTATTATTAATTGATATATATATATATATATATATATATATATATGGTATTTCATTGAGTTTTGGTGACCTCTCAGATCTATTTGCGCGAATAAATTTCATTTCTTTTTGTATTTTGGATTTTTTTTAATTTTTATTTAGTATTGGAGAGCTGTGTCGTGATAGAGCAAAATAATAATCTTGATGATGTAGATTAAATTTCTCGGAAGTTTATGGTGATTCTTTGCTAGTAATTGTTTCTAGTATTTTTATGTTTGAATTACAATAATTTGGTATACCCGAATATTTGTACTATTTTAGAAAATGTTTACCCAACCAAAAAAAAATATTTAAGTGAACGTTTGGTTCTGCCTTGTTTAGGACCTCTTTTTTTTTTTTTTTTGTATGTTGGAAAAACAATGGTTTGTGCTTGTATATCCAACAATTTTTTTTATAATAATTTTGCCTTTTAGTATTTTTTTAACTTATTTTTAGTATATTTTTAAATGACTTTTAAGACAAAAAAATAATAATTTTGTTCTTTGCGCCTTACGCCGTCGTATTGGCCTTGCAGGAGGAGGAACATTCTCAAAGAACTCTCCTCTTAAGTATATTATCCGCCTAATTATTTTTAATCAGTTGACAAAGGAACTAAAAAGAAAAAATATATATATATTGTACCTCTAAGCAGTTTCTTCCTAAATAAACAGAAAAGATCAAAGAATAAATAGGATTTGAAGTCAAATTTGGTGGCACTTGTTTAGCCAGAAAGCAATAAACACATGTGCCTAATCCCAGTCCAAAAATGAGAACAATTTTATATCAATACTATTCTTAATCGTTACATCATCTTTTTAAAATATCAACTCACTGATTATGACAAAAAATATCGGATACTCTTACATGTCAATTTCTAACTGTTTAAAAAAAATCAGTAAAAACAATGATTTCGATAATATGTCACAGATCCTTATGGGCTATGACTATATATTTAAATAAAAAAAAAAAAAAAAAAAACCTTATCGGCTATAAAAAGCAGCTTAAATTTTTTATTTTTTTTTTAATAAAGGAGCTTGATATTTTGATCGAATATAAAAGTTAGCTTTACTCTCAAGTATGCAAAATGACAGTCGAAACTTCTACAAGGCAAAGAAGAAACGACGTTTAATTTGTTATATCTCTGTCTTTAATTTTTTTTTTTTTTTTGGCCGTGTAATTATATCAACTTAAAAATATTTGAAAATGTTGAGAAGCGTTGTAGTACTCAATGAAAATCAAGCTATACATAATGAACATAATTTTACAAAAGGTTAAAAATATGTTGAATGAACATAACATAACATTACATATATCAATTTAATCTACGTCACCAAAAATCACTTATTCCAAAATAATAATAATAATATTAACAAAAATTTCAATTTAAGTTCCTGAACTATAATTCAAACTTCATTTTGATTCCTAACTTTTCAAATATTATAGAATGACGTCTCGATCTATGAAGTTGTCCCAAATTAGTCTTTGTAACTTTAAAAAACTTGACTAAAAATAAAGACATATGAGGACTATGTACGATTCAATACAGATTAAGTTTGTAATTTTACATAGTAAGTCACAACTTTTAAGAAAGAAGTTGTGCTTTTTTATATCCAGATTTTAATAGTTTAATGAACAAAAAGACTAATTTAAGGTAAATTAATAACTGCCGCACTCATTTTGAGTGATTTTAAAAGCTATTTAAGGATAACAATGAGAGTTCGCTATAGTTTTCGGATACAAACGAATTAGCCAAAAGCAAAAAGGGTCTACACTGATAATGACACAGCAGAAACACTGGAAAACCGACTATTCGTTCTTTCATTTAATGCTCCCATGTTTGATCCAACACCGTGTGGTCCTGTTCTTATTACAATCAAATTATTTTTGCATCAAACTCCAAGGGCCACGCAACTTATGGAAATATATATATATATGCTACTATTCTGAGCCAAACCAAAAATCTTTTTAGTGATTTTTGAATACGACAGGTATTTTGTCTTTACAAATTAGTTGGGTGTTATAGAGGTCAAACTGACTCAAACAGCTTAAATTAAAAGATTAAAAAGATTAAGTGCATAGGGGTTTAGAAGAAAATTTCCCTTGTTTGAGAACCAACTTCTTCCACACGGTTAATCCAATCCAAGATGGATTACCAAGGCACATAAAAGCCAGTGTGTGTTCACAAAAGAGTAAATTACACTGTAGCATCTTAAACTGTTTAATTTTTACATAATACATCTTAAATTTTAAAATTATTAATAATTAAAGTGCAATAGCTATTTTTAGTTTCAGTGCAATTTATTCGACACAAAATTCACAACTACCTTCAAATTCTACGTTCTGTTCTAAAAATTACTTTTAACATATTGGTAGAACTACAATACATCCCGCATCCCATATTTCAGCCATTAAATGGTTGAAAAGAAAAAATAATATGAGCCATTAAAAAGAATATCAACTGCCACCTTATAAAAGCTAAGATAAAAAAAATTGAAAAATTATTTTTAGGTTTTACTTGACTTGAAGTTGAAATTTAAATATTATAACATATAAGAGCTTTATACTGTAACATATTTTACTTTACATTATATTATATGTGAGAGTTTTATACTGTAGCAGTTGAAACTTTAGTATTAAAACTTGGTTCCCAAACAGTATCATAATTGAAATTTGAATTGCATGTGCAATAGATGTATGTAGCCTTATTCATAACATATGAGTTTTTGTTGTTAATCACTTTGGGGCAGTGCTAAGATTTTGTGACGGAGCCACACTACAATTAGTGGGAGCACATATCCTATTGAGAATTAAAAAAAAAAAATGTTAAAATTTTTATTATATTCTTAATGAATTAGAAAAGTTATACTTGTGTCCCTACCAAAAATTTCTGAAATCCGCGGTGAGCTCCAAAGCTTAGTGCAAGAAAACAGTAGATTGTAACTACTGAGCGTGCCTAATGGGATAAACAAAAACACCTATTCTAGTTTTGACCAAAATGGAAAAAAAAAATAAAAATCACATGACTAATTTAGTTTTGGGGGGTCTTGTGTTGTGGAAGTCAGCATTCTTTCCATTTTCACTTTCACTACTACTTCATGGAATGATGGCAAACAAATACCAAGCAGCGACGCGGAATTGAGGTTGGAAAATTCTTATTGGTAATGCCCACAAACGACAAATCACAAACGAGAGAGAAAACGCCTTTTGGAATTCATTGTCCACGCAGAATTGGTCAGCTTAGACTCTTATTTTCTCTCTCTTCACTCTCTCACTATGCCAATACCAAAGACCAGTCAGAGCTGAAAAACTCGGTTTCTCAGTCAAACTTGAGACTTTCTACCTTCAAAAAGAATCTTCTTCTTCTTCCTGAATCCAAAACCAACCCCTTTAAATACAAACTCTTTTCAATCTCTCAACTACAAGAATCTAAAAATCTCTCTCTTCTTTGTACTAGTTTTTCTCTAACACAAACTCTTACTAAAAGAATACCAATTTTCATTTCCAACTTCTTCAATTCTTCCATGTTTTTTGCTTCTCATTGTTCTAATACACTTCTGCTTTCTTTAAGGCCAAATCTCTACTCTGCAATAGTGTTATGGTTTTTTTAGCATCAATGAAGTAAAAGCCGAAAAAAAAAAAAATAAAAGGAAAAAAAAAAAGAAGAAATATATTGCTTTGAAGCGTCTTAAGTGAACACTTTCTACTTAACTGATATAAAACAATGGAGGGTAGTTGCAGTTGGGAGCAAAAGACACTGATTGGTGAGCTAATTCAAGGGATGGAATTGGCAAAGCAGTTGAGGCAGAATCTGGGTGCAAAGTCTTCAGCAGAGACAAGGGAATTCTTAGTGCAGAGGATATTGTCTTCCTATGAGAAAGCTCTCTTGATTCTCAAATGGAGTGGCTCAATGCAGGGGCAGGGGCAGGGACAGCAGCAGCAGCAGCCACAGGCTCTTGGAGTGGCCACCAACATGCCCGTCCCGGAGTCTCCGATATCGGTCAACGAGAGTCCTCGCAGCGACGACCACGACCTCAGAGACGGCTCAAAGAAGAGGTGAATTGAATTGGACTATGTTGCTCTTCTTGAATTTGACAAAGATCGTACGGTCAATTATCCATTGAAATTTTTTTTTTTTTTTTTCCTGACAATGTTTGAATTTTGGTCTGCAGAAAGGTGTTGCCAAGATGGACCGACCAAGTAAGAGTTAGCTCTGAAAATGGGCTTGAAGGGCCTCAGGATGACGGCTACAGCTGGAGAAAGTACGGCCAAAAAGACATCCTAGGAGCCAAATATCCTAGGTAAAAAGTCCTTTTCCTTGTCTAAAATTGCCCACTTAAAAAAGAGACCACAAGTACAAAAAGTAAACTAGCACTGTTAAACACTAATAACACTAGAAAATGAAAATAATCCCATTTAGGAGAATCCTAATTTGAGTTGTTAGCCTTTATGCAGAAGCTATTACAGATGCACTTTCCGCAACACCCAGAGTTGTTGGGCTACAAAGCAAGTTCAAAGATCAGATGAAGACCCTTACTTGTTTGAGATCACATACAGAGGAACTCATACTTGTTCCCAAGCCAACAGCTTAGTTCAGCCACCAGCATCACCACAAAATCATGACCAAAAATCCAACAATCATAGCATTATTCCCCATCATCAACAGTTTGAGAACCCCAAATTCCCATCAAACTTGCGGGTTTTGACTGAGGAATTGGGAGAGAAAGAGACAGTCGCACATGCATTCACTTTCCCTTCAAGTCAATATGGATGCTTGAACTTGAAGGGTGAAGATAGCTTTAGCCCTTTGGTGTTGGAGAGCGACACTTTCTTGGGGAGTTTTGCAGAGTCTTTTGTGTCTCCAGCCACACCCGAATCGGGGTACTACCTGCTTTCGCCATTCCAGATGAACAACTCCGTGGTGTTTCAAAACGTGCACCATTCAGAATCTGATCTTACGGATATTATCTCGGCCAACACTTCAGCTTCCAACTCTCCAATTCCAGACATGGACTTCTCACTTGCTGCGGTCGACATCGACCCCAATTTCCCCTTTGACACCCCTGGGTTTTTTTCTTGAGACAAACGCCAAAAAAGAAAAAAGAAGAAGCAAAATAAGTAAGATTCTCAGATTGCAACTTACCAAGCTAGCTCGTCGCACCGGTTGAGTTTAGTTTGTAATATGAGAGAGGAAGAATGGCTTGTAAAATATTTAAGAGCCTATTTCTGGTTATAAATTAGGGAATAGCCATGTTAATTCTAACAAGTTTAAGAAGTTTTTCCTTCAATTTGAATTTTTATTGGTTCATGACAAAAGCAGAATTTCTACATCTAGTGATCGGTAAAAGTATAGCAGATGCCACAAAGGCACTCACAAAGTAGGGCCTTTTTCTAACCATATTATCATTCAACAAGAAATTAATACTCAAAACCTAAAAGAGATATACAAAAGACATGTTATAAACCTATACAACTGAATTCATTTGGCAGCATACGTGAGATTGATTGAGAGATTCCAAACTCTCCTCCAAATAGTCAACACTGGTACATAATTATCTTCTTCTGAAGAGAGGTAGTAAGGGCTTGTATGGAATAACCAACTATTTCCATAACTAATTAACAAACAACAATATACAAGGTTGTACAACATAACTTCGTGATCCGTTCAGAGAATTCCGAGCATGAGCCACCATTTGAAGCACGTGACAGCGTAAATAGTGCAAATTTTCCAACTCTACTTCTGTTACCTGGCCGGAGAAGACTCTGCAGGAACATTGAGAATTGACAGAGGTTAGGAAGCATAAGAGAAAAGAGCTAAATCTAACACGTAAAGCAGAATGCTAAATAAGAAACATATGAGAACAAGCACAAACTTAAATTGGTTTTTTACCTAGATGGAAGGTTCTTTCTTCTCTTTTAACCTTGACATAGAATCAAGTGCATCTGGTTCATCATCTCTAGCTTTCCTAAGAGCTTCTCTCAACCCCATCACAATGAATAAATTAGTTAGAGTCAGAAGAGACTCAGCCCCGCCGTGTAACCAGTCCACATTAGACAAGGAAGTTCCGTAGTGCACCTTCGCTGTGCCAACATAGAGCATCATAGTCAGAAATCTATGAAAAAACCTGATCTACATGAACAAGAAAGTGAATTTTTCAACAGTCGAAACTTACCATAAATTCCGGCAGGGACTGTTAGATAGATGCAGGAGCAGCAGAGATCAAAGTGAAGGATGTCAGTAGAGTTGAGAACAAGGTTATTCGCAGTAATACAACACTTGAGAATGAAGGAGTAAAAGGACATAAGAACTTCTTGTTTGGCCGAAGATCTCGGTTCAGAAATGAAATCCAAAATAACAACTCACAAAATTGGATAGAATTAAATTTCAGTTGTATGGCCCTCTTCATGAAGATCATAAAATTGAAGAGCGCCTTTCGATATGAAAATTCAACAAATAGAAGCACAAGCATTTTGGTATACAAGGATCACAGAACCTTTTTTTTTTTTTTTTCTGTTAAGCATTATTAAATTTTCCTTTTCCACCTTTACAAGTGGATTCAGTGACGTACCAAAACCTTGACAAAGTTTACAGCCCATGTCCCAATAGAGAAAATAGGTTCAAACACGTTATTGTTATCACCATTAAGCTGGCTACATTTTATGTGAAAATTTTATTATGAACTAGCTCACTTAAGTAGAATACATCCATTATTTCCATCAAGGCGAAACGCGTGAAGAAAAAGCCAACAATTCTTGCTTTCTCAACCGGTACTGCCAAAACCTCTGCCTTGCATATTCCATGTAGTTGATGTCAATCTTGTTTACATAACCCGAAATGATTCCCCACAAGCCCCAAAACAGGTGGCTTGCTAAAGTGTATTTCTCAACATCATTGAGTAGCTTCTCCACTCGGGTGTCGCCGGAATGGCTGTCTATGGAGCTTAGATATATCCTTACAAATCTCCGGCGCTCCTCTGGATCTGGATATTAGCTATAACCCAAAACATGAGGTGTCTCTGAATGGTAATTTGCCACCATTTCACATAAACGATTTGCAATGTCATAAGCAACGGAACTGTAACTGGCATTTCGTAATCGACCAGAGTGATCGATCTTGCTTCTTGATCCAACATTACGTTGCCGTATTGCAGGTCATTGTGACAAAATCCATTTCTTGAGATTCACTGGGTAATTCTTTCTCAAGCATATCAATTTCCCCTACTAGAGTATCCAAGCCAAATTCTTCAGTGTCTTGCGGGCAACACAATTCCGTTGCCGTAGCAAGCCATTTCCTCATTGTGTTCCAGAAGTGTACATACTTTGGAAAAGGCGTATCAAGCTTGTGAAACTCTCTCAACTTCGTGGCTATAAGAGTAAATATTTCAGGATCACGGAGGTCGGCGGCTGAAAGTTTTCTGGCATGAATGAACTCCTCTATTCGTCCATCTGCAAACCGCCCTAGAAGACGTGGACCCTGACCATGTTTTGAGACATACTCAAACGTGCGGATTTCATCCTCCCTATTGAAGAAAACCCCGACTCCTTCGCCATAAACTCGGACCAATACTTTTCGCCGAAAATCACCATTTTTTGTAGGCCAAGTCACCTGATAAACCTCATTAGTCATAGCAACCTTCAGAGGTACAATCTCCAGTAGTTCCATGTACTCAATTACGTCCCCATATTCGAAAGCCACCGATCGAATTAACTTCATTAGTTCCTCTGAAAGAAATTCTTTGCCGAACCCAGCCTCACCATGATTAAGTTTCCCTATTTGCTAAACTCTGTAAGTTGTGTCTTATAGATCGTGGCAGCAAGTTTTATAACTAAAATTGTAAATGTAAAGGACAAGTTGACCATTTTATAACTAAAATTAGGCCCAAATTGGGCACCCATTTTCAGCTAATTTTTTTTAGTTACTAAAAAGTAAAAAAAAAAAATTAAAATCTTTTACTCTCTTTTAACATGCCTACCAAAATGACATTTATAATAATTCATGTAGCACTTGTGATTTTCGTATCAAAGTCAAAATAACCTTGAACCCACTTTGTGATTTGAGCTCAACAAAGCTAAAACAGACTAATCATAGAATTGTCATAAAGCTAAAGTCTTTAACCCAAAGCAGACATTTTTATTTTGAGATGAACAAAGCAAAACAGAAAAGAGAAAAGCAACTTACCGGTGGCCCCCACAAAGGTGAGTAGAAAGTAGAAACCGAAGAGAGTGAGCTTTGGGGCAGACTTGGATTTGGTTATGAAGTACAAGAAACCAATGTACGGGAACAAAGAAACCGCGAACAACTGGGAAGCTATGCTCTCCGAATCAATGGTGGGTGCCCATGGATCAACGGGTAGGACTGCATCGCAGACAATCCCTCCTCTAATCTTCTTCTTGTTCCCAAAATGTAATATCTCTCTGTAACTCTTGGATTCTTTAGAAGTTCTCAAAAATGGCTTGGTTTGGTGGGGTTTTGAGAAAGATGAAGAGCAACCCAGAAAAGTGGAAGGGACAAGGAAGGTAGGGGATTTGCAAAGAGTGGTGGTAGTCATAATGGAGAAAATTGAAAGTTTTTTTAGCTTAGTTTTTTAAGCGGGTTTTTATGGTGTTTGGTTTTAATGGTGGAAGAAGAAGAGGGTGATGAAGTACGGGAGTTTCGGAGATGGTGGTGTGTGGTTGGACATGATGCAGCTTGACTTGGTTGTCTTTTTATCGTCCAAGTCAAATCCAGCAGATGATCAAGACCGTCGAGATTGAACATTTTTTATATTTCAGACGAGCCTTTTTTGACCCTTACAAAACTTTATCTTTTTACTTTCGTACCATAATATGCATTACCTTGAAGGATAAAATATTGACAAAAGATCTCTTTTGTACATAATACATAATTAAGATTTGGGTTATAATATGGTAGTATTTTTTTATACCTTTATTATGTTTAAAGTAAATTTTAATTTACAAAGATTTAATTTAAAAATTTTAATTATTAAAAATATAAACTAAAAACATTAAAAAAAATTTGAAACAAGTAGTCTTTTCTTTTATGTTTATGTTACTGCACCAGGTAAGATAATAGTTTAATAGGTTATTAAACTGTTAGACAATCCTTATATGTGTAATATAGTATCATTTATGGTCAAAATTATAGTTCAACGAGTTTTCTTATTAATATTTCATAAATTAAAAAATAAATCTTACATTTTAAAGATTAGAAGAAAATAATATTACGTTTTAAAATGTGGTGAGTATAGTATTACAAAGACTATAGTTAATAAGAGATTTTTATAATTAATCTAAAATAGTATATATTTTTTCTTAAGAAGGACTTCTCCCATAAAAATCCGTCAAAGTTTTGACTCATTATATCTGGTCAAAAAATATTTTTCTTTAAATTTAACTTAACTACTAACCGAATATTTTGCAAGTTCTGTCAAATAAACTGCCTTTCTTCTAAAAGAAAATACATATTCTATACATCGTAAGACATCTGACGCATTAGTACCTTTTTAAGTCAACAATAGCGGATCCATAGATCGCCAAGCTAGCTCGCACCTGTCAAATTTTTAAGTTGTTTTGTGAAGGATGTGTGTGTATCACGAGATCTTTTTCCTATTTGCAAAAGTTATACAGTGGGTCTCATATAACAACGTTAATAATAAATATTTTAATATTTTATTAGATTTTTTTTTCGACATTTTTCTGATAAAACTGTTTGTATATATTTTAAAACTGATGTGTCTTATCAAAATTATTTTTTATATAAATATGACTATTACAAAATAGTTATTTATTAGTAAGTATTTTTTTCGCTCTCCTTCAAAAAAAATTGCTTTTTTATGTTCGTTGACAATAGTCTATCATTAAATCATCGATTAACTGATAAATTATCTATTAATATTAGTTAGTAGATAAGTGATTGTCAATGAGACAATAATGATTGACAATCAAAATGTTTGGTATGGTAATTAGAATTATTGGTTAGAACTGTAAACACTATCGCATATGAAAATTTTAAATTATAGTAATTTTTTTGCTTTTATACAATATGTAAGAGCTTTAATACTATTCTTAACTAAAAAGTAACTTAAAACTAATTAATGCCAAACAGATTAAATGACAAATCATTAATTGATATTGGCTGGTCATTTATTTTCATTGATCTATAGTTATTGACCACCCAAGTTAATTAATGATTGAAATAATTTTAAAATTTTTTTTTCTAATTTGGCTAAACTTGAAAATTAATTAAAGTTATTTTTTCACAAAAATAATTTTGACACATGTCGCGACTAAGCATGGGATTGAGCATGAAACTAGACTCACCTCATTAGCATGAACTAACACCAAAGACTATTACGTTTGGTAGAAATGAAAGGGCATGAGAATGAGAAGGAAAAATAAAACTATAAAAGATAGAAAAGATTTTAATTTTCTTTTTATTTGTTTAGTATAGTAGACAAGAAAGAAAATGATTTACCTTCACTTGTTTAGCATTATAATAAAATCAAAAGGATGAAAAAATTATAACTAGGACAATTATCTTTTTACCTATATATTTTGTTAAAAAAAAAAAAAGAAGCATACTACATATGATATTCAACATTACATTCACAAAAAATTAACTTATAAGTATATTAAAATTATATATGTGTAGATATATAAGTAACTTTGTAAAGTTACATAGATGGAATGCATCAAGACATAAATGCCAAAAAAAAAAAAAAAACATGCTGCATTCGTTTGCGAGACCAAAGAGTCATGTTTTTTTTTGCTGAGACCAAGAAAAGCGTGTTTAATAATAAATTAACAATGAGACCAAAGAGCAAACAGAAAGTGCCAACACACAAATGAAAATAACAATTGGTGTTTAAATTTTTAGCTGTGTGCATGCACATCTAAAATTTTCCTCAATTATGTAACTTTCAGTATTTTCCATCCCAAAATCCGGCCATTTTTGGAAGAAGAATATAGGGTGAAACCTACTTATTAGCTTTTTCACTCTATTTTCTTTTATATCCAAACTTTCCTCCTACCAAATTTCTTCATTTGTCAATTTACATCCCAAATTTCTCCAATATTTTCTTTCTTTATACTTTTTATTCACATTAAACATAAGGTAAAAGAAAAAATCTTGTATTTAAAGGGCCAAAACCTAGTATGAGGGGTCATGGTGGATCATTTTTAAAACTTAAAACAACCAAATTGCAGCTAATAAATTAAAAGTTGTTTGGAAGCCATGATTTAAATCATGGTTTGCAATTCTAACTAAGTTTTTAATAGTATATTCTCTCACATACTATAATATATTTAGTGTAAATTCTTAATTCTAACTCATTTCCTAAATGGCCAATCAGTATTGGATTGTTATAACATATTAGTGCTACATAGTTTATTTGCTAATATAGTTAATAAATGATATTTTTAATTTTTAAAACATAATTGTGAGGGTAAAATGTATATTAATTAACTAATCATGACGTAAACGCAGATAAATCCTAAATTTACTAAATTTAACGGTGGGCCAAATATGAGTTGTTATTAAATTTGATCAAATAATAAATCCCCTAAATCCCAAATTTACTTTAATTTACTATTTATTTATTTATTTTAAAGTTTGGTGAGAAATTTAAACTCTATATCTTACGTTGTACAATAATGTTATACTTATAGTCCACTACCTCTTGTTATTTGTTTTTTCTCCCACAAAAATTAAAAAAAAAAAAAAAGGGCGGCAGTTGGGGTGGGGGACCCACAAAATATAAATTTGGCACCAACGACAATAACAATTAAGAACGACATCGAATTGTTATGCCACATCAGAATATAAAACGACCAAATTATAAATCCAACACAAACGACAATCAAAAGAAACCGACAACATAATTTACAAAACGACAGAAACTTGATAAACGGAAAAGAGCAAGAAAAAAGACATGAATATTTTAAGACGATAGTAAAACTTACGACGATACAAACGAAGTGAAACAAAGAAACGACCAAGAAAACAAAAGACGAAGAAAGCTTCAAAATTGACGAAATGGTTTAGACTGAGAAGAAGTTGGTTTAGACTGCCTTATCAAACAACCTATAAAACAAAGAAATAGCATGAAATTTTAAAACGACAACCTCTAACTTCGAAAAGGGAAAAAAGATGGGAAACAAGATGAAATTTGAAAACCATCACCCGCCTACAAAAGAACAAAAAAGCACAGTTTAAAACGACAATAATTTATGAGAACTGACTACCCAAAAGGAAAACCACATTAAAAGACCACAACGACCTTCAAAACGAGAGAAATACGGCAGTAAGAACTACAACGACAACGTATTGAGTAGGACAACAACGTGTAGACAAAATAGACATTTTAGGGGGAAAAAACCATCTTAAAATACGACAACTTGGGTGGATTGCAAACTCAAAGTATTATCTATTTAATCTAGGAACACCCCACAGTCATATAACTGATCAGCTGAAACAAATAATCTATTAAAGTGATCCCAGATTTTTCTTCTTCATTTTCCCCCTTCCCGCTAGTAAAATAAATAAAATATCAAATGAGAGAAAAATAAGGGGAGTAGGGAATACAAAGAGATCGAAGTATAGTTCGACTACAAAATGCCTACATCTACGGACTAAAAGAGAAAAATTTCACTAATAAGTGGTAAGTAACGTTATGAATAGGCTCTATCTAAAATACACATTAAAAACACATAATCAAACAAGTTATTTGAAACTAATATCAAGATATTTCTTAATATGAATATAAATACAAATATAGTCAAAACTACCAAGAAATCTCTTATAGAATATCCCCTGATTCCGATCTTAAATCTTTGCCGTCCTGTGAGTAGACATATATTAGCTAGTGCAGTCGAATAGCTGTAACTACATGGAATTTAAAGAGGTTTATGCATTTTTAGAATTTTTTTTCCTTTTCTTTTTTTTTTTTGAGAGAGAGAGAGAAAAATAGAGAAATTGAATATATATTTATGAATTAAGAGAATATCTAAATTAAGAATTTATGATTGCATTATTTTATTTTATTTTATTTTTTAATCTGCTAGAAATTAGAGGGCTCCAAATCGCCTTCCGCGTTCCACACTGGGGTCCGGGGTCTTCTTAACGTCATAATATTTGTACTCAAAACCCATCTTCATAAGCTTCGTGAAATCATATGTTGGTCCTCTTTCTGGCCCTTCTAAGAATCTGATATGATTAATTTTATATTCAGACATATATAAACATGCATAAACTTTATGTATATCATATATGTGCAAGTTTCAATGGAATTGGAGCATTTGCTGAAATGAAATTTTAACTTGAATAGGGCCAGAAGTGGTGATGAAAAGATAATTTTATTGTTATTAAATTCGTAAAATTTTGACACCTCAAACATTCAAATTGTATATAATTATTTTCCGTTGCTCATAATTTTCTTGCTTTCAAAAATTTATGAAGGTCTGACATCAAACACGGGAATTTTTATGGTACATAATAATAGTTTGGATTGTTAGATTTTTATAAGTTCCTTTAAATTTGGAGAAAACACAATAGGTATCCTTTATGTTTTAGTTAAATAGAATATTTGTCTTTAGGTTTTTTAAAATTCAAAAAGTATCCCCTGTGTTTTTCAAACCATTCAAAAACTATCTTTTTTTTTACTTTCAATAAATACATCATTTAAAAAGACAAATATACCCTTAAAAATCAAAGATGGGGATCTTGTTGAAACTACAACTAAACACCTAATATTTGAAGAGTGAAAAATAAAATCAACTTGTGATCAATTCTATATTACCCAATATTTTTTGATATATGCTTGTGATATTAAAATTCTATTTAGAAATAATAATATATTTCGTATGGCAAAGTAAAACCAACTTGTTAGAAACGCTCAATACAACTAATGTAACCAAATAATATTAAGTTTTTAATCTTTTTTAAAAAAATATATATGTTGCACTTTCTTTTTGAAATGAAAAAACTTATATCCTTAAAAAAAATTCAAATGGGTGTTTAAAATTTCGTTCATGTTGATGTTGAATCTAACAGGGGATTTGAAAGCTAGCATAAACTAAACAGATATCTTGGATTGTGTCTGTACTTCAAGGATAGTTTAGTCATTAAAAAAAAAAACTAAACAAGAAAAGTTAAAAGAAGGAATGGTTTAAAAAATCTAAGGGATACTTTTTGTATTTTAAAAAATTCAAGGGTAAATGTTGTGTTTAACTAAAAACGAGGGGATATTTTTTGTATTCTCTTAAATTTGTACAATTATTAATGTAATATGATTCTTATGCAATCTTAATTCAAAATTGTGTAGTATTAATAGCAATGGTATATTTTTTTGGGTCCATAAAAATGGGATTTTTTAAAAAACCTTTTTACATAATTCTTCCTAAAAATAACAAGTCAATAAATAAAGTACATCATATCTTCTGTAAAAATGACAATATAGGAAATGAAATGAAGAGCTCATATCTTGCTCTTTTGCAATCTTGTATTCCTGAAAATTCTCTTGCAAGTAAAGTCCAATTACTTTGAGAGTAGGATTGGCAATTGCACAGAAGAATTTGCCTCCCTTGATGGTTTTTCCTTGCAGCAAACATGTGCCCTACAAACATCTTCAATGTGCACAAGAGGAAACTGTTGGGGAATTAGGCGACTCCTAATTCCAAGGATCGCAAGAACGAACAATTGCAGAAAATAAATAGGAGAAAAGAAGAAAAAGAGACACCAAATTTTTATACAGGTTCGTCCAAATTTGAGACTACGTCCTGTTTCTGTCGCTTGCAGATTCCACTATGATGAAGGAGATTACAGATTACAAGAGCAGTTTCTCACACACTCACAAACTGTGCTTACCAAAACTCTCTTCTATCTAACACCCAATGGGAATTTTTCTCTCTCAAGGATGAAGCTCTCAAGAACTTTTGTCTCTCACAAAATTATGTCACTCACAATTTTCACACACACAACCCTAGCCACATTGTGTCTATTTATAACCAAAGGAGGAGAAAATAGCAACTAATGGGAAACCCTAGTGGTTTCCCGTTTTTGGGATCTTTGAATTCGACTTTGATTCAAAACACATCGCGCAGCACAGCGCGTCAGCGCCGCGGCGCTCGAAATGAGCGCTGTGGCGCTCCCTTGCGGCGCCTAGGCGCTCTTCTCCTGGAGCCTAGGCGCTCACCACTCGACGCCTCGGCATAATCCTCCTGGCGCCTAGGCGCTCTCCACATAGCGCCTAGGCGCTCTCCACATAGCGCCTAGGCGCTCTCCACATAGCGCCTAGGCGCTCTTGTCCTGGCGCCTAGGCTCTCTGCACTTGGCGCCTAGGCGCCTTCGCCCGAGCGCCGCGGCGCTCTTCTGCCAGAGCCGCGGCGCTTGCTCCCTGCCTTCGAGGACACGTTTTTCTCCCTTTTTCTTCCTTTTGCTGGGTTGTCAACTTGATTTGGCTCCACATATGCAACAATCTCCCACTTGGAGACTAATCAATTCACCATGTCTCCCACTGCAGCGGCAACGACTTCTCACGCCTCTTGGAGAAGTCCAACTGAAGTTGCGCACAACTTCAGTTTCTCAATCAGATCCATCTTGGCGAGCATATCTCTGGATCCTTTTACCACCCACCTTGCCTTATACCGTTTGCTACCAGCACTTTTATTGTTTACCTGGTATACCCTTTTGTTGTGCAAGGACTTTTTACCCTGTGGTAACTTTGCCAGTTGCCATGTCCGATCCAACTCGTCCCTCATGGCTAACTCCCACTTGACCGAATCTCCAGCCTCCACGGCTTCATCAAAGCTCTCTAGCTTACCTTTGTCGGTCAACAAGATATAATGCAGAGTTGGGGAGTATCTCTGTGGTGGTCTGATTGTCCTGCTAGACCTCCTGACTGGTGTGGCAGGAGTCCTCTGGTTTCCTTCTGGAGCTATGTTTTTCCTGGTCTTCAACCTCTGAATTTTGCACTTCCACTTCAGGCAGATCCTTCAATGGAATCACCTCAGGCTTCTTGTCTTCAAAACCTGAACCCCTGGAGTCCGTGCTGTCTCTGTCCTTGTACAGAACACCTTCGTTGAAGATCACATCCTTGCTCCTGATAATCTTCCGGCTTTGGTAATCCCAGAGACGATAACCAAACTCAAGTCCGCCATAGCCAACCAGAAAACACTTCTTTGACTTGGCATCCAGTTTACTTCTAGGCAGCAGAATCAATATGTGCATAAGAAACACAACCAAACACTCTCAAGTAAGAGAGATCAACCTGTCTATGGCTCCATACTTCTTCTGGTAGCTTGAACTTCAGCGGTGTGGATGGACTTCTGTTGATCAGATGAGCGGCTATGTTAATCGCCTTCAGCCCAAAACATCTTTGGCAGCCCTGCATGCAACCTCATGCTCCTAGCACGCTCGTTTAAAGTCCTGTTCATCCTCTCAGCTACCCCATTCTGTTGTGGTTTCCCTGGAATGGTCTTCCTCATCTTTATCCCATTCTCAGCACAGTACCGCCTGAAATCTTCACCTAGGTACTCTCCCCCATTGTCAGACTGCAAGCACTTCACCTTCAAATCTGTCTCGTTCTCCACCATGGCTTTCCATCTCTTGAAAGTATTGAACACATCAGATTTGTTTTTCAGAAAGTAAACCCATACCTTCCTGCTTGAGTCATCAATGAACAGTCACATAGTAGTTTGCGCCACCAAGGGAAGTCACCGGCGCAGGCCCCCAC
Source organism: Artocarpus heterophyllus (assembly GCA_025403435.1). Lineage (NCBI taxonomy): Eukaryota > Viridiplantae > Streptophyta > Magnoliopsida > Rosales > Moraceae > Artocarpus > Artocarpus heterophyllus. Next base: position 30,252,549 of record CM046343.1, read on the forward strand.
ACATCAGTGTGTATAAGCTCCAATTTCCTGGACTTAGGCTCTCTACCCATCTTTGAGAAACTGACTCTCTTCTGTTTACCAAAGATGCAGGCTTCACACAAACTGTGATCAACAGTTTTCAAACCCGGTAGTTTTCCTTTGCAGTGAAGCACCTTCATACCCTTTTCACTCATGTGACCAAGCCTATAATGCCATAGCTCGGTATTGGTAGCAGAATCAGCAACTGCTAGGGTATCTTTGCAACTTGAGTTCATGTAGAGAGTTACAGCCTTGCGTTCCCGAGCAATAACCATCGCTCCTTTCGTGACTTTCCAACCTCCACAATTAAGGTTACTTTATGTCCTTCATCATCCAGTTGCCCCACCGAAATCAAGTTGCGCATTAGTTTAGGAACATGTCTCACCTTATGAATCTTCCATACCGACCCATTAGGCATTTTTAAACTGACATCTCCAATGCCAACTATATCCAAAGGTTCTCCATCAGCGAGATAAACCTTACCATGATTTCCAGCAACGTAGTTCTCCAAGACATGACGGTGTGCTGTAGTGTGGAATGATGCTCCTGAATCCATCACCCACGAATTAAAAGAACTGTCGACAGACAAGATTAAGGCATCCTGTTGCTCTTCAGTGGCAGCGTTAGCTGCGTCATTGGTCTTGTCTTCGTTCTTCCTTGGAGCCCTGTAGTTCTTTTTCAAGTGGCCCGTCTTCCCACAGTTCCAACACTCCATGGTTCTGCCATTCCTTGACTTGCTTCTCCCATTCCTCGACTTGCCTCTCCTGCCATTATCCCTGTTGGATTGCCTGTCAAGTTTCCTGCCCCTATTATCAACATTAAGGGCCGAGTTCGACGAAGAGGCTTCTCCTGAGTCCTTCCTGCGAACTTCTTCCGCCAGAATAGAGTTTCTGACATCAACAAACTTTAATTTGGTATTCCCAAGCGAATTTGTAATGGCCACCCTCATGGGTTCCCAGCTATTCGGTAACGAGGCCAAGAGGATTAGAGCATTGATCTCATCATCGAATTTAATCTCTACCGAGACCAATTGGTTTAGGACGGTGTTGAAACTGTTCAGGTGCTCTACCACCGAGGCACCTTCAGACATCTTTAAATTAAAGAGCTTCTTCATGAGATGTACCTTGTTATTGGCTGAGGGCTTCTCATACATCTCTGACAGAGCATTCATCATCCCTGTTGTAGTGGTCTCCTTCGCAACGTTGTGGGCAACTGTTCTTTGACAAAGTCAAACGGATCACACTGAGTACCTGTCTATCAAGGAGACTCCACTCCTCATCCTTCATGCCTTCGGGCTTATTACCCAAGGGCAAGTGCAGTTTCCTGCTGTATAGGTAGTCCTCTACTTGCATCCTCCAATAGGAAAAATCTGAACCATCAAATTTGGTGATGCCGGCTGCCATACCTTCTTCTCTAGTCATCGTTCTTGATCAAAACCTCCGCTCTGATACCAGTTGTTGGGGAATTAGGCGACTCCTAATTCCAAGGATCGCAAGAACGAACAATTGCAGAAAATAAATAGGAGAAAAGAAGAAAAAGAGACACCAAATTTTTATACAGGTTCGTCCAAATTTGAGACTACGTCCTGTTTCTGCTGCTTGCAGATTCCACTATGATGAAGGAGATTACAGATTACAAGAGCAGTTTCTCACACACTCACAAACTATGCTTACCAAAACTCTCTTCTATCTAACACCCAATGGGAATTTTTCTCTCTCAAGGATGAAGCTCTCAAGAACTTTTGTCTCTCACAAAATTATGCCACTCACAACTTTCACACACACAACCCTAGCCACATTGTGTCTATTTATAACCAAAGGAGGAGAAAATAGCAACTAATGGGAAACCCTAGTGGTTTCCCGTTTTTGGGATCTTTGAATTCGACTTTGATTCAAAACACATCGCGTAGCACAGCGCGTCAGCGCCGCGGCGCTAGAAATGAGCGCTGCGGCGCTCCCCTGCGGCGCCTAGGCGCTCTTCTCCTGGCGCCTCGGCATAATCCTCCTGGCGCCTAGGCGCTCTCCACATAGCACCTAGGCTCTCTTGTCCTGGCGCCTAGGCGCTCTGCACTTGGCGCCTAGGCGCCTTCGCCCCAGCGCCGCGGCGCTCTTCTGCCAGAGCCGCGGCGCTTGCTCCCTGCCTTCGATGACGCGTTTTTCTCCCTTTTTCTTCCTTTTGCTGGGTTGTCAACTTAATTTGGCTCCACATATGCAACAGAAACGAACCAGAAATTTCTTGCACAAGTTTCAATGCATTATACAAATCTTTATTCCCCTCAAGTTGTGAAAAAATGGCTCTCAAGCTTAAGGGCAAGTAGGCAAGCGGAGTTTCTCCTCCCATTACACCACAAGGAAGTGTTGCCACTTCAAGTATACCATTTTCTAATTCATTATACTTCAACACTGATTTCTCAGCTAAAGTCTTTGACCTAGTGTTTCCCCAATAACGTATAATTCCCAAAAAAAAGTCAAATACAAGAAGCAATAATAGCTCAAGGTTTCTATATTAATTCTAAACATCAAAATCATATCAGAATCAAATATTATACAAATCTAATAAGGTAAAAAAAATGTTTCGCTAATAAAATATATATTTTTTACATATTGACAATTTAGTCAAGATTTTATACTAATTGACGATTAAAGACGTAACATTATACAAATTTGGAACGTCTTTTAATTTTAAGCCAAGTTAAAAAGAAATTAAGAAAGTAAAGTCAATACCATAAGTAAAGGGGTACTCAATTGGAGTCCAACAGGATTCATCGACGCAAGACCACAGTCCATTTCCGCCTTCGATCAGCTGTGACAACGCCATGATACTTGCGGTGTAGATCAGGCGCTTGACGGTTTGTGATCGAATGCATGATTCAGCAATTAGCCTCACCCCAGCAACTGCAGCTTCAGTGGTGTCTTTGTACTATATACCTACACATATAAATTAACATGATTAAATCATTAAAAAAAATGTATAGATGTATAGATATAACATGTTACATCTATATATGTACTAATGTTGTTAAAAAATCAAAGAGGAGACTGACCTGATTGCTCTGAGTATTGTGTTGCATTGGGGTGGCAACATGAAAGACAAACTCACATTCTTTAATTGCAGGGTCAAACTCTAGAGGATTGTATATATCTGCTTGGAACAGAACAAGTTTGGTTTCTGCATTTGGGAGAGACTTCAAAAGTCCTACTTTTGATGCATCTCCTGTAACCAGACTTTTTGACAATAATTTAGGGACCCAAAAAAAGTGGCATAATTTTTACAAATATATATATATATAGATATATATAGAGAGAGAGAGAGAGATAACCTAAGTTCCTGAGAGTTGCATGGACGGTATTACCATTCTGAAGGAGCCTTTTTACAAGCCAAGAACCAATGTACCCAGAAGTTCCTGTAACACAAACTCTGCTCTTTTGATTTGTCATCTTCCTAGATGATATTCTTCTTCAGATGTTCAATTAATTCAAAACTAGCAAAATTCTTCTTTTCCTTGTTATTTCTATCTATATATAGAGCTCACCTATTCAATTTTTATTTATTTATTTATTTATTTTTCTATGTGTTACAATTTGGGAACCTATATTAGATGTTTGCTCACATTTAATACTTTTCCTTCAATAATCCTCCTTTTTTTTTTTTTATGAGGACATCCTAGCAGCTTAACTTGAATGAAAATGTAACAGATAAAAGCTAACTGCCTTGAATTCTCAAGAGAGAGGTGCTCTCTGCTTAAACCTAAGGGTCAAATGCTAACGAGTTCACTCACGGCTGAAGCTATGACCTCAAAACAGTTGGTCTACACATTGGTCCAATACTTAACTAAGAATTTAAGTTCAACACCTATTCGCTACTATAAATAAGTGTGAATAGAGGAATAGAAATCTTTTTTTTTTTTTTTTTTTAAATCAAATAGAAACCTATTTGTACAAGAGATGCAATGCAGTTTGACGAAGATGGGCTCTTTTTATGTTTAAAAAAAAAAAAAAAAAACCCTTAAAAGGTTCTCTTTCATAATTTAAAACTCCATATTTCATAAAGGGTCAAAAAATTTGTCGGCAGATTACACCCAAAATATGCATGGTTTTGACCTTTGGTTTCACTGTAAACACAATGAGGCTTGTAAAAAAATGAAAGCACAAGAATCTGCAGGCGTGTTAGTGGTTGGTCAAGTCGCAATTCCTTCCTTTCGCTTTCTCGTCGATTTTAAATTAGCAGTTAAAAATTAAGTCAGTTACAAATAAGTAACATAATTGCACCATAAGACACCAATACCAGTACAAATTGAACAAGTGTGAGAAATCTCTAATCTAAGAGTCTTAATATTAAAGCTTCATTGTACTTTTTTTCGCTAAGATAAAGCCCTGTATACAAAACACTAATGTGTACAAGAAGCAAATCGGAAAAACCCCGGCATTTGGACGGCTGTTTCTTATGACGTTAACATACATGAAAGGCCACAGAAGAGTATGTCAAAGAGAGACCACCGGATACTTAAGTGGTGGGTTCAAATGCAGCTTGTGCATGCCAAATACCGTTCAAGTTTGATTGCCACAACCTAACTTTTCCGTCGCTTCCTGTGGTTGCCAATGTCATTCCACTCATATCCCATTCCATCTGCCAGACCTGACCATAAAAGAGAACATAATAACCAACAAGCTACCACTTTTCTTTACAAAGTTGAAGCAAGCAAATATTCTAATCCAAGAAGCACTTCTTGGCATTTTTTAAAGAACCCTCCAATCCAAATTCATTCACTGTTTCCATGTTTGTATTGCCCGACCAAGAGGCATACTTGTGTTTGTATGACATGTGTGTATACTATATGCACATCGGCATGGACGTATTGTCGAAAATATGAGTTTGTGCTTCCAAGTGATTTGTAGTAGAAGATATTTTATTCTCTAATATTCATTACGAGACATCTTGATTAGCATATGTTGTCAGTCATTTATTTTAGCCATATTCCTGACTTCAGCAAGTAAGATTACAATTAGGAAAAATTGACATTTTGCCAATATTGATACCTCGCCTCTGTGACCAGAAAGCAATGCAACTTGCTCCACTGAGAGCCTTCCATCTACATCGGGGATCAATCCAAGATGCCATAGCGCTATTCCCTTGTGGGTGGCAGCAGCAATTACCTCATATGGCCTGAGTATTAAGAATTGTGTAATATATTATTGATATCAAACGGCTCCATCTTACTTTTCCTTTTACCAACAAAACAAACATAGAACAATATACAGTCTCTATCTATTTCCACTTGGCAAAATAAAATCAGATTTTCTTGGGAATTTTTCATTTTTTTAACAAGTAAAACTATTGTACTTCTTACCTGCCAATATTTGGTGCCCATGCAACAGAATAGACCTGATCTCCCTTGTTGCCAGGCAGAGCCAATTCTGCAACTGGAAGCCATCTTTGATGTGCCTGATCAAATTCCCATACCTGTAGAGATATAACATGATTAATTGTGATTAAAATTGTTGAAAGCCAGTTGATGTGATTAATTTGGTGATAACTTTGATCAACCACCCACCAGTTAAAAAACTTAAACCACCACTTATATGCCAGAGATTTTTTATGGCAAAGAAATGGTGGAAAACCATGGAAAAAATGCTAATCCTTGCAACTGATTTCAAAAAGGGCCTCTCATGAAAACATAACTACAAAGATGCATTTATCGTTTTCAGGAATTTACTGGCTGTGGCCATTACACAAAATGGAAACAGTAAAGTAAAACAGTGGCAGGAATGCCTTACCTTGGAGGAATTAAGTTGCTGTGTATCCGAATTAAAACCCAAAACAAAACTTGATTCCTGGCTTTCACCTCTTTGTGGTTTCCATGAAATAGATGCAGACAAACACGATGCTTTACCCAACGTAAATACTGAGTCACTGACATTCTGCAATTCAGCCTGGCCAAAATGGATTATTGAGAAGATGTTAGTGATAGGATTTTTCTTCTTTCCCTCTAGACTCAAGTACCAGTTAAGTAGTCATTACCACTATACAAGCCAACACTACACTCCACAGAATACAAACCAAAAATTTGGCATTTGGTGTACAAAGCTTTTGAGCATTGTTTCGTTAGCATACAAACTGAAATCAAGTATTATTTTTTCCAGCTTGTATAAATTAATGATACTCAGAAATTCTAACAGGAAAAGTCTACTTGTAACCAAATTAGATAAGATAATACCTGAAGCTGCCAATTCTTCAGATCCAAGTGATCTAAGAGCTCAAAGACTCTAATGTGGCCATCTGAATAAGCAGCAACCTATAAATGATTGTTCAGAGTAACAAACACTAGAACAATATTAAATTCTTAACATTGTAAAGTGTTGCAAAACAAGAAAGAATCCTTACAGGAAAATAATTCAACAAATAAAGCATAGTCCCTGTTGGATTTGCTAGCAGCTAATAATGTGAGATCATACACAATCATATAAAGATTGTACTATTTCGTTCTGACATAGAAAATAATAATTTGGAGGAACATAGCATCAAATCTCTCAGAAGAAACCGGAATTGTACCATAAGAAATGGTAAGAAATCACTACTCAATCGTCTGTTAGTCGCATCAATTTTAGTGCTACAAGCAAAACATATAAAATAGAAGCAGAACAAAACAGTAATCTGTTTAATCTCACCATTTTCAAGCCAGATAGGGAAACTCCAAATTGAACATCTAGCACTTGAAAAGTATTGCTTTTAAAGCTTTTGCAAAGCTTCCACTGAAGGGGCTGTGCATCTGAAAAACAATAATGGGCAGTAAGACAATCATGGCACCTTCAAAATTATACAAAATTCATTCGAAATATAAGCTACCAATAAATATAACATCCAAAGTAACTGCAGAAGCGCTTACTAAAAGGAAATAGCATACGACTTTTACAAACCCCAAGGTAAAGACTTGAGATGGGTCATGGGTGCATTCCTCAGTGTCAAACAAGATGGTAAGTCTGTATCCAGTTAGTATTTAGTACCTTCTACAGCCTCCTCCCACAATGACAAAGTTCCATCTGCACAAACACACGCAACTGCATCGCCATATTCCGGTGGAATCCAAACAACCTTGACAATAGCAGTATCATGCACCTAAAAGAGATAAGATGACAGGAAAAAGAACTGAGGGAGACCTCTCAAAGATACGAAAAACTATACAAATGAAAACCAAAACCAACACACTTTTCTCTAATATTTATGGATAATAATTTTACAATGACAGGATATTGAGAGCACAAAAGAGAACAGAGAATCTACACAAGCCAATTGTACCCAAAAAAAAAAAAAGCTGATCCAAGAAAAATGCTCAATGTCAATGCAATTGAATGATGAGAGGTACTCTAATTAAAATTATTAATAACCTCTAAACGTTAAAGTACACACTTCATATAAATTACAAATCAAAGCTCTTCAATTTCCGCTACACATTCAGGTATCGCCAAAAATGTTACTCTTCAACACTCATTTCCAACTCAAACCACTTGTAAAATTCTCACATGCTACGGTGTAAAACAAAAATATGCTATATAGTATAAAGCTCTCATATAGGATTTCAATTCTAACTCTCAGTTCCAATTCACTTTTCAAATACTAAATTTTCGGCTTCTGGAAATTAAAAAATCAAAATCTGCGAATGAAAATCAAATTACTTTCAATCGCCATTGCACTAAATCGATGATTTTTAAGAGTATTAGTTTATAACTTAAGCAAAATAAGAATCCAAAACTCAGCTTTTTTACACGGATTTTGCATTCAATGGAACAAAGAACGATCAATAACTGAAGAAAACGAAATTCCGATTGAAGTCCGAAAGAAACTGCCTCCAATTCCAGTCGTGAGCAACACAGATCAAAGAAAATGAGGCAATGAGAGAAAACAGAAGAAGGATTAGGGTTTGAACGAACCCGAGACTTGGAAGTGAGAGTGAAGGACGAAGAAGCTGAATCGCTTGAGTCGAAGATGGAAACGAAGCCATCGGCGGAACCGGATGCTAATCGCTGGCCGCAGTAGTTCCAGGACGAGCAGGTGGTGCCATTGTCCAAATCCACCAAAGATTTCTCCATGTCCGTACAGTTTCTCTGAAGCTTTTTCTGTTGAACTGCGACAGTACTCCGACGAGTAGGAGGAGAGGGAGGGGTTGCTTAAACCTCCTTTGAGGGTTCTTCTTCTCGCTTAAACTACGTGTCGTTTCTAGTTTAATAAAGCATATAAATAGAATTATTATAACTGTTTTTATATGGTTAGTGATTTTTTTATTCGTTGTTATAACATATAAAAATTTTATAAAATTTATAATTAAAAAAATAATATAAAGCACTGACCGCCAAACACAAGATAAGTTTGCTTTCTTCTTTTTGAAATCAGGAAACAATGAATATCTAGTGTAAGAAAAAAAAATACTAATAATTAAATACTTTAAAAAGTACACTATTTTATTATATTTAAAATTAAAATTATATTATTTAATATAATTTTTTTAAAATTAAAACCATCCTGTATGGAACCCACAAACCAAACAGGCCTATGGTCTTTATTCTTTAAAACTAAAAATAGTTTGATCACGAAATCATGATGAAGATTAAAAAAAAGGACGAGAGAGAGAGAACCAGATTCCCTACGTCTTCTTTGTATTTATATAGAAACAAGATCCCTTCATTCATAATGATGATAAACTAGCATTCATAACACTCGAAAAACTAAAAAAAAACACACACACACACAAACAACACAATCCTTGACTCATAACTAAATCCTTCTTCTTCTCATTCGATCAATTCTTGTGGCTTTTCCATATCTCAACAACCTCCGCAAGCGATTTGGTAGACGACCCTTCATCGCTCAAAGCCATTTCTGCCGCTTCCTTGAGTTCCTTCATTTTGCCCCTCATCAACATCCCCTGTTCTCCCTCCATTAACTCTTTCGCATACTTGGCAATTTCTTCACGACCCACAATACCTTTTTCGTTCACTTTGACCCTCAAAGCCACCTTCAACTCATCAGCAAAGAACACAGCGTTCATTCTCTGCTCGGCATAGAGAGGCCAAGCAATCAAAGGCACACCATTGAGGACGCTCTCAATTGCGGAGTTCCAACCACAGTGGGACAAAAACCCACCGGTCGACCCATGGCTCAAGACCTGAACCTGGGGTGCCCAAGAGTCCACCACTAGACCCACGTCTTTGGTCCGTTCCAAGAAGCCTTCAGGCAAAAATTCAAATGGGTTTTTGGTGCTTTTGAGGCTGAAGAAAGCGGCGTCAGCAGCTTTCTCACTGGGGCTCTTCACAACCCAAAGAAATCTTTGCCCACTCTCTTCAAGCCCGAAGGCGAGCTCAGTCAACTGCTCCTGAGACAGGGTCCCACCACTTCCAAATGAGACAAGCATCACTGACGCATTGGGTTGCTGGTCCAACCAACTCAAACACCCGGATTGGTCTGATGACTCGTTACGTGCAGTCTTTATCATCGGCCCGACTGGGTAAACCGGCGGGTTATGGTGGACCCTTTCCTTCAAAGCCATGAAAGCACCCGGTTCCAAGTCCATAAAGCTGTTTACCATGATCCCATGGGCTAGATTGTACCTGTCAGCCATGCGAACAAACGATTTATAGGTTTGGGTCTTCCTATTTTGAAGCGGGCTGAAAAGATCGCATCCCTGGACCGGCGCACAACCCGGTAATTTGATCGGTTCAGGCAAGTGACGATACTCGGAGGTAGTGAGAGCATCAAGCTTTGGCAAGTAGAAGAAAAATGACAGCACCATTGCTGATGTCGAGAAGAAAATGTAGGGCAAGATACCAAGTTCTTGAGCAATGTCAAAGGTGCTTGGACCATGTATGTCTGTTACAAGGGCCACCAAGCGAGTTGACTGATCAGCTTTGATGGCCTTGAGGGGCTCTCGCAGAGCAGGGAGGGAGCGAGTCAAGGTGAGCTCGATGCGAGTTTCAATAAGGGCATCCTTGGGGAGATCATCAAGGTTCGCAGGAGGAAGAAGAACAAATGCGATGGGTTTTGGGAGGGATTGGAGGATCTTTTTTTGGAGTTCCATGGATGAGCCATCGTTTGGGATAAGGAAGGTCACGGCTACTCCGTGGTGGGCGACAAGTCGTTTGGCAAACTCAATGAGTGGGTAAAGATGCCCTACTCCTGGTGTCGGGACAATGGCAATGTGGGGTGTTGGTGGGTTCTTTTGGATGTCTTCCATGGCTGAAGTTTAGATTAATGATAAATTAAGATGTGGAGACTTTTGAGCAATAAGTAGCAATGGATTTTTTGTGTGGATGACCATTACTGTGTTGGTCAACTATATATATACACACACATATATATCCATGTTGCAACTTATGTCAAAAAAAAGCAAAAAATCTTGTAATTAAGTTATTACCAAAATTGGTTTATTCTAATGGATATTATTTAGGAAAAGTGGTTTATGTTGTTGATCTTTAATTGGTATAGGAAATCTATCACCAGATAAAAATGGATTTTTCGTGTAGATAACTCTCGTTGTGTTGGTTACCGATATATATAGATATAGAGACAATTTATATCAGACAAAGCAAGAGATCTCATAATTAAGTTATTACCTAAAGTGGTAGATTTTAATTGATTTTATGTAAGAAAAGCTATTTATGTTCTTGATCTTTAATTGGTATAGAAAATCTAAAATTTGTTCAAACACGCAGTTATCCTTTTGTATTAATGCGATTCACACATAGGTCACATGTAAGAGCGAAAATGAGATTTTAACACTCTTAAGTTTTGTTTCAAGTTTACACTTTCTCTTGACGCTTTTGTTTTTTATATGAACTCTCATTTAAAAAGGGTTTGTATGCATATTTTTTCTTATTTTTAAGGTATAACTCATTTATTAAGTCGATATTATTTGCCGAAATCTGAATTTGAATACTAAAAAGGATGAGTTATGCATTAAACATGAGGAGATATCGGCGAACAATATCGAGAAGAAATGCACACAAACCCTCCTTAAATGAGAGCAAATAAAACATTAAATGAAAGTGTAAAAATGAAACAAAACTTGAGAGTAATAAAAGCTCAGTTTTGCCCTTACACGTGACCTATGTGCTAATAATATGGGCTTAATTTCATCTATTTGAACGGAGAATCGAAATATAAGAGACAATATAAGGAGTTTTAAAAGTTCAAAGGCAATAGTGAAATTTTAAAATTAAATGGACAAAGTGAGAAGTTTTTAACATTCGAAGGGTAAAGTGATGATTTTTAACGTTAGACAAAATGAGAAAAACCCTAAAGTTTAGAGGCTAGTAGTATTAATAACCCAAGGAAAAAAAAACACATGGAAATAAACGATAAAGACAGTTGGGGCCTAGATAATGTACGTTTTTTGAAGTGAAAAAAAATTGATAGACTAGCAACTTGTTTTGGTGTCATGCATGATGCATCATCATTATAATGAAGTGAAAAAAAAAATTGATATATTATGTTTATCTAGAAAAACAAAATAACAGAGGATTTTCGTGTTTTGGTAGTTTCGGTTTTTTCTTTTTTTTCTTTTGGCAATTATTCTTGGAATTCATCAAACTATTGCATACACAGATTTGTTTAGCGTCACTGTCCTTTCTCTTTTTCCCTCTTTATTTTTGAAGAGATTTAATGATTTTAAAATGTATATTATGGATAGGGTTTTTACCGTAAAAGTCCCCTATTTTAGTGCTTAAATCTTAAAAAAAAAAAAAAAAAAAAAAAGAATCCAATCATGTCTTCGGAAACATGACAGGAATTATTGCAGCTCTCCGACTTAAGTCCTTTAGGAACTGTCCCCAGTGGCCTGATGTATAAATCCGTGGCCCTATTGCTGTTGTGATGGGTGCATTACAATTAAATTGTACAGCCTGACTTATTAACTGCATAGGCCATTCATTATAGGCACCCTCTAAAAATTAAAAGGATGAATTGGTAAAAAAAATATCACTTCAAAAAATATCACTTCTATGGCATTGTATTTCAATATTATTATTTTTAGGAAAAAGTATGAAATATACCACTTCTAAAAATAATAAAATCATAATTGGTCATAAGAATTTTAGGTTAAGGTTAGACAAACAAATACTATTTAAAGGTATATTAAAAAAATTATAGTAAAAAATGATATATCGCCTAATCTATTCAAATTAAAACATGAGTATATTAAGTATTATGCTGCTTTTTCACTATTACTATTGTATTATACTATTTTTTTTCTTTGATTTATATTATTGTTCTTAGCCAAAAAGACCAAAATATCTTTAAATAACACTTACTTGTCTTATCCTAAATCAAAATACTTATGGTCAATAATGTATTTGTATCATTTGAAAGTAATATATTTTAAATTTTCTAGTAAAAATGATAAGATTAAAAAACAATGCTATAGAAGGGTTAGTTTTCTAGTTGACCCATTACAACATACCACAAAGACCCATTCTACGTTTTATTTCCCACTGTTTTTAAAGAATTTTAAAGACTAATTTTCTTCATTTTTCTTTTGAAATGGTTCATGTCCCACTTCACAATATTACGCGTATTATATAGTGCCATTTAGGCGTTGAGGAAAGAAAGACCTAAAAATGTGTTTGGCAAAAAGAAATGAAACAAAAAACAGGCACGTAATTAGTCTCATCAAGGAACATGATAATGAAATTCTTGTTAGTTATTTCATTTGTTAAGGAATAAAAGCCATAGCACCATGTTTCAAAGTCAGTTGAAATTATAAAAAATAAATATTTCGAAACAGATATCCAAAATAAACAAATAAAAGCTTTTGCTTGATCCAACTTGAAATTTTACATCTTTCTATAAAATAAATGAGAAAAAAAATATGCGGTACCCTCCTAGGTAAGACCAATCAGTGCCGTCTTGTCTAAAAGATGATGTTGCTACTATAATTCCTTGGGCATGGAATTAACATCTGTAGACTTGGTTACAGATATCTGGTAGAAACTGGGTTCATCTTGAAGGTTCATTAATCATTTTATGTAAATTCCTACTTTATCAGATCTGTAACACAATTATTTAGTAATAAATTTATATCATAAAGTATTTTTCATGCACAATCACAAAATTCTATAATAAAAATAATCAAATGTCAACCATCTGCTACATCATCATACTATTTTTTATATTTTATTGAGAACATCATCATACTCGTCATTAGATTCGCAGTTATAGAAAATTCCATGATGTGTAAAATGATGTTATTATATAAAATTTTAATTTAAGGGTGAAATTATAAAATGATTGTACACGTCATTATTGTAAACCATAATTTTTATTTTGGCTCAATTGTATACGATAATTATAGTAGTAAGATTTTTGATCACATAAAGTGAAATTAGTTATTTACTTATTTAGCCCCAGAAGTATAAATCTTGCTACTAATAACGATTAATACATAACAATAATTTGAAACCATTATTATATGTAATTTGTCAGCTCTAACAAAGAAGATATTATTATCAAAAAAAGAACAAGAAAAACAATATTCAAAAACATTAAAATATTAGACAAGAATTTCCTCCACACTATACACAGAGCATCATATTATACGGTTTTATGGAAAATTAAGCAAAAAGTTTTATATTCTCCATCAGCTATGTACCTAGCTAGCTCATTAAGCACACGAGATGCCCATCGAACTCGTCGCCGCGAACCCCCCCGATCCGGTTCTCGCCACCAGAGATCCAATCTCCGGCGAGAATCCGCCGAAATCGATCTCCGGAACCTCAGGAATCGTAGTCAGCGCGCCGGACTTGTCGTAGACTACGAAGAATCCGTCCTTCGACTGCTCTCTCACTCGGAAAAGCGGATCGGAATTAGCCTTCTGCCGGAAAATCGATCGGAGAAGCTTGTTGATCGATCGGGAGATCTTCGACGACTTCTTCGCTGGCGCGGAATGACTCGGCGGTCGGACAGGTGGGGCATCGAGAGGCTTCTGGAGGATATGGCGGAATCGAGTTGGCGTTTGAAGGAATTGAGCTCGAAGGAGTCATAGAGCGTGCTTCCACAGTCCCAAACGAGCGGCATCTTCTTCTTCTGATCCGGTTGGTTTTTGCTGTTCTCTTTCGATTTCTCCATGTCCTGTGTGTTTGGCTGGCGAGAAATTAAGCAGAAGAAAGAGAGAGAGAAAATTTTTCTAGAGAGTGAGAAAAAGGGATCGTGATTTTGCGAGAGAGCTTTTCGAAAGGGTTTGGTGAAGGTTCAAACGTGTTAGTTATGAGTTTACGACCTAAAAGTTTTTTTTTGTTTTTTTGTTTTTTTTTTTTCACCATCGTAAGAAGCTTGTTCACGTTGTGCATTTCTTGACCATGAACTTTTCTTGTGCCTTCTGAAGTTGTTGAAATTGAAAGAGATATATAGTTGGGGGACTTTATTATGACCATCCCGTGTGTTTTATTTCTTTCCATTAAAATAATTTTATATTTGATATGCTTTCCATTTCCCATCACCTTGGTTGATCATTGATGTATATTATTATTATTGTTAAGGTATTGAGATCTTCGGCCGGAGCCTACGTATTATCGGGAAGGCAGCTCAGCGCGACCCTTAGTCCCAGCCATTCAAGTGTCGTTATTGTTATTATTATTATTATTAATGCTATTGAAAAAAAAAAAAGATCTATAATTGAGTGACACCTAAGTGCACTGATCGGGAGTGGTCGGAAAAATCGATGCCACATATACCATCGATATGGTCAATAGGTTAACCGGACTGCCAATTGCTAGTAATTTGATCTTCCATTTTGAGATTTAGACAGCCAATCCGTGACTAAAATTATTCAATCGCCATGTATGTTAATTTTTTTAAAAAAATATACGTACATTGTGAATTTATATTTTGTAAAGGATAAAAAAAACTCAAGTCTTATATTATTTAAATATGAAAATAAACATCAATTTTATGAGAATATTAGACCACTCTGTCAAACACATCGATCTTTTAAGACGGAAACAAAATCCTTAAAAAGTTTTAATATCTACTTAATTATGTGTTCGGTCAGAATTAATATTGTGTTTCTTGTAACTTTTATGAGACTAATGACTATGTTGGTGTCGTTATATCTAATCATTTTAGGTAAAAATAAAAGTCATAAATTTCGTACCTAGCTTATAATATCATACGATTTCATTGCAAAAATTTAGATTGGTCATTCTATCCCCTTAATCGAGTCATTTTTTATTTTGCAAATATTAATAATTAATCGGTTTCAGTCACCAACTCTTCGGAATCAAACCAAAACAACCGGTGCTTTAGCCTTATCATAAAATTACAAGAGAAATACTATTCATTCACGTATTTGATTCAAGTGCATTAATAAATAATAAAGCTTATGTGAAGCGACCTATTATTATTAGTTAAAAGGAGGTATTTGCATGTGATCCTTTGGATCCTTCCTCTTTTCACATTAGTCATGGGGGAAAATTGGTTAGGCACCGTCCAAAAAAATCCCATCATCAAAGTTTTCTCTACAGGTTATAGCGTATATACGCGTAATTAACACGATTACATATTGGAATATATAATTATTCAAAAACCAATTACTTTGAAGGAAATTCTGTGATAATATTGATCAAAAATAGATAATTAATTATACTGATCCTACATAGTATTGTTCATACTTTATGGAAAACCTTGTCTAAAACAACAAGATTAATAAATATTACTTAACTAAAAAACAAAATGATAAGCAATTTAAAATATCCAAATAAATATATTAATTAAGCAAATACTTCGATTGTAGAGTTCTTAAATTGATTTCATTTAGTATTTTGGTATAATAATGTTTTAAATTGTATTTTGTGATGGCTAAGAAAGGCAGTTTTGTTTTTTTGAAAAATAATTGCTTCATCAAAGGATATTTTGAGTATGATTTTATAAACACATGAGGTGTTTTAGGTATTTTTATAATAATAATAAAAAAAAGAAAAGTGGTATTTAATTAAACAAAACACATAAAGTGTTTCGGGTATTTTTCGTTAGAATGAGAGTTTTGATTGTGTATAAAGGTTAAAAGTAAATTGTACTGTTGCATCCTGAACTACTTATTTTTGCATAATACACCCTGAACTTTTAGTCTTGCCACAATGCACCTTGAACTTTTAAATCATTGATAATTGAGATTCAATAGCTATTTTTAATTTTTGATAAGTTCTCTTTTCACATGTTGAGCTTCAATTTTTTCTTAAAATGACAAGTTCTGTTCTTAAGAAAACTCACGTGTGAATTTCGTAACTAAAATTGTCTATACTTTTAATGCTTGCTAGCTATTAGACCTTATTTACTAATGATTTCAAAATTTAAAGTATATATTGTCAAGATTTAAAATTTAAAATGCATTATATAAAAATAAATAGCTTAGAATACAATAGTATAATTTACTCAAATAAAAAAGATGAAGTTGGGTTACGTGGGTACGAAGGAATATGAACTATTCAAACATCGTGAAAAAGTACCTCATAATGAGGACATTTATTTAATGGACCCATAAATCTAATAAAATGTTAATATGTTTAATGCAAATATATATCTCTTTCTTTCCTTCGGCAAAATAAATAAATAAATAATCTCTTTCTTTCCCTTTGACCCTACACATACGGATTAGGATAAATTGTCTAGAAATTTATAAATGTCTTTGACTTTGATGAACCACGCTTTGAGGCGGTTTATATATGCAATAGATTGGTGTGAGCGATTTGTAGATCAATATTTTTCGTTTGAAAGCGATATAGATCATTAATATTTGCTGAGGTTATTTATTCGTTGTCCATAAATAGGGACCTTATAAACTTTGGTTTTATTGACCCATTTTTGTTTTATTGCTCGTCGTGTTGCAGTGAGCAGTGGTCACACAAGTCGTGATATTTTAGCATGATTTTAAGCCACCTCAAATTAAGTGAGATAAGTTATTACAGCTGAAGAAGCACTCAAAAAGTGGATTACAAAGTTTTAATTATATCATTATTTTATATTAATTGGACAAAGAATTTGAGTCCGGATGATGCGTACTCTTAGCTGAATGTTTGGTTGTAATTGAATTTGAGTCCGTGTAACACATACCCTGGCTAAATATTTGGTCCTAATTGTATAGATTAATTGTTCACAAAAAAAAAAAATGTTTCACAAACCTTAAAAAAGCTTTTCGTTTTGTTTTGTTTTTTGTTTTTTGTTTTTTTGTTTTTTTAATGTTAATCACGACTATACATGATACATGTATATACGAAAACGTCTATAATATTTCAAAAGTTTACATTATAACATATTTTTATTTTATACTGTAACATGAAACTATTTACGGTTCTTAAACACCCTATAAATAGAGGTGCAATGACTAAACAAAATTTAGGCCTAGAAAAGGATTGTAAAATAGGTGTTTAAAATTATTTTATTTATTTTTGTAAAAATTATTATTTTAAATTTTTACCTTAATTTGTTCCCTGCTTTCCCTTCAAAAAAAAAAAAAAAAAGAGATCCTCCTGTTATAGTCAGCACAGCGAGCGTAAGTCGGAGACTAATTTCCTTTTATATATATGGCCACCTGTCTCTCTAAATAGATCTCAAAATTTTATTCACTAAATAGTATTGACAAAATTTTCTTTAAAAACAAGTTTTTATTACATTTACGGATAAACATAAAAAGTCAATAAATAAAATTTCTAGACTTTTTTTTCCACATATTCAAGTTTTCATTCATGATATCTTCATGACAAGAAACAAGATAAAAGAAATGCATGTACATATGGACCAATTAAACAAAGCGAGTCATTTTCAGATGTGTTTAGTGTTCATACTTAACCCGTCCATAAAAATACAACGGCTAAACCAAAATAGGAAATGACAGGAAAACAATACGTTGACAAAAGGATATCAAAATCATGATCAGCGCAGATAAGGAGGATGATTTGGTTTCCACTTTTGGAAGTGTAAAATACGAGTGCAATAAAATTATATATATATAAATCAAGTTTTAATTGACAGAAACCATGATCTACTGCCCCAAAATCACAACTCAGAGTCTAAGATTACGTTAATTAATACAGCTTGCCTTCATATAATCTAATATTTAAGAGAAGGACCAAGATTTTAAATTTCAACTTAGATGCATTAGCTTAGAGTAAGGTAGGCCATAACTGCCCATTAACTCCCTAAAGCAAGGACCTTTCCCTATGGGAAAGAAATATGCATCATTTGACCCCAGACCCTTCAACAGCTGAAGAAATTGACTTTTGGGACATGTTTCCAGCCTCTGCTCTGATGCCCATTTCACTTCAGAAAAATTAGCGATGGCGGTAGGATGCGTATGCTTCCTCTATCTTCATAGCCAATTACTCTTTTGCCCACTATACCTGCTCCTTTACCCACTTAACTTAAGGAGGGGTCAGGGTCGGAGAATCCTTATCGGAAGAGCTATATTCATACCATACCTATTTAACCCAATTAAGATATTTTGTCTTATTTTCATATTCCTTTGACTGTCTTTCAATTAAATTTTAATAGATAAGTGAATTTTGGTTCTATTTATGTGTTCAGGTTATTAAATTTAAATGATGTGTCAAAAATATAATAAAAGGGACAACCAATAAGACAGGAACAACATATCTGGATTCCATTTACCTATCAAGAGTTTAAAATTATTAATATTATCTAACTTGAATCAAATTTCATTAAATAATTTGTAAAATTTATCTACATTATAAAAATATAGCGTCAATAAAATCCAAACTCCATCAATCCAAAAACTTAATTTGTAAAATAAACTAAAACATTAAAATAATAACATTATTATTCCTTTTCTTTGCATATTCTTTACATAACTTCATGCCAATTCCATTTTATATCAATAGATGTATATATATAAATATATACGTGCACATTTTTTAATTGTTACATTCTTAATGGGAACATTTTCAATAAGGGTAAATTTTAACAATTGATGATGTAACATGATAAGAATTTAATCTCATTATTTATCATTAATTTTTTTAGTCAATGACCCAATTTATTACAACCAACTAATTCATATCATAAGGTTAATCATAAAGTACATATTAGAGACGTAACCATTAAGACCATACCCACACACAAACACATATATGTAAAAAACTTAAAGTACATATAATGGGGTTAGAGATGAGGGAGGGGGAAGCCCCGCCCCCGCCTCGGCGGTTAATTTTAACCCCCCCATTACCTGCCTCCACCCTATGTAGTATCCGTCATACCCCTCGTATTAAGGGTGGATGCTTGCGAGTACTTGTATCCATGAGTAAAAATGTCATCTCCAAGAAGAATCAATCTATGACACAAATACATATAAATATAGTTTTTTTCTTTTTGGGTGCATACATATACATATAGTACTTGCTATTTTACGGTCCTTTTGGGAGGAACAAAAACATAACATGATATTTATTTGATGTAACTCGAATGATATAGAAGTGACGTTATTCTAGAATAATTGAATTTCTTGGTGGTTTGATTTAGGAGGTTAAAATTATAATAGTTGTTATTTCTAGTTGAATTGTCGTTTGTCTTAATTTTGTTATTGGTTCATCGATACTTGTCTAATATGTCCTTTGTCTTAGTAAGTATTTATTCTCGTCTAGTGCATGAGCTATAAATGCACATGATAGCTATTAAATACCATAGTTGAGTTTCCTCCAATTTGGAGCTTTTCTCTTCTTGTCATGGATTTCGCTTAGTTTTTTTCCAGTTTTGCTACATGAGCGTTCCATGTCTACAACATAAGCTTTGCGTTGAAATAAACATCATTTAACGTTTTTTTTACTACTATATGTTATATGTTATGACAAGTTTGAGTGTATTGATAATTATGTATTGCTTGCATTACTTCAGAAGATTACAATTACATATATACAAACCAATTTAATGAAAATGGAAGCTAAAATAAGGAAATAAAAATAAACTAGGAAATTGTAATAAACTAGGAAACTGTGATATGCTAATCCAGCTGTACAAGCTATTTGTCAACCATTCTCATAATCCTTTGCAATTGATTAGCGAGTGATTAGCGAGTTAATTGGGATATCTCATCCACGATTCTCGCTATAGCCTCCCTCAAGCACTAATGTGTGTTTTTCTCATAAAGTCACAACACATCAAGGCTTGCATGTCGTGCATGAGAAAAAAATGGACGAGAAGTTGCCTCCCTCAAGCTGTAGTATGTGTGCTTCCAAAACCAAGTGATTTAAGAATGACATGAAATTGATCAGTGCTAAGCCCCTTGGTGAAGATATCAACAAGTTGAGATTGAGAAGGCACATATTTAAAATCAATAGCCTTTCTTCATACTTTTTACGAACAAAGTGACAATCCATTTCGATGTGCTTGGTTCGCTCATGAAAGACTGGATTAGTGGCAATGTGAATTGCAGATTTGTTGTCGCAGTGAAGCGTAATTGGACGAGGGACTTCGACAAACATGTCTCGTAGAATATGAGTGAGCCAAACGATTTCTTTTGTGACCAGCGCCATTGCCCTGTATTCGGCTTCAGCCGAAGAAAGTGAAATGGTGGGTTGCTTTTTGGAACGCCAAGTCAGTGGAGCATCACCAAGCAATGTAATGAACCCAGTTGTAGATTTACGTGTTGTGGGACAAGCACCCCAATCCGCATCACAATAGGCAGCAAGAATGAGATTGTTGTCGTAAGGATAAAACACTCCCTTGTTGGGGGCGTTCTTGACATATCGAACCACACGTTTTGCCATTTCCATGTGGGGCTTCCTCGGGTTTTGAAGGAATTGGCTAAGAAGGTGGACTGCATAAGAAAGGTCTAGCCTGGTCATGGTCAGGTATAGGAGTCGACCTACTAGACGTCTGTAAATGCAAGCATCATCTAGTAAATCACCATTGTCTGCTGAAAGCCCATGCTGTTGAGGAATAGGTGTGTCTACGCTTCGTGCATGCTCAACATCAGCTTCTGCAATAATATCTTGAGCATATTTATGTTGGTGAAGATAAATGCCCTCACTAGTTCGGGTTAAATCCAACCCGAGAAAATAAGTCAGAGTTCCTAGATCTTTGATTTGGAATTGACTCTTAAGATATTCCTTGAACTGGATACACTTCTCATTGTTGTTTCCCGTGATAATGAGATCATCAACATAAATGAGAACAACTAACTTGTCATTCCCTCTTGACATCGTGAAAAGTGAATTGTCAGAATCACTTTGTTTGAAGCCATATGTTAACAAAGCTTGAGAAAGTTTGCCAAACCATTGTCGAGATGCTTGTTTGAGCCCGTATAAGGAATTGTGG
Organism: Artocarpus heterophyllus; assembly: GCA_025403435.1. Lineage (NCBI taxonomy): Eukaryota > Viridiplantae > Streptophyta > Magnoliopsida > Rosales > Moraceae > Artocarpus > Artocarpus heterophyllus. The sequence continues at coordinate 30,273,870 of CM046343.1, forward strand.
AGTTTACACACGAGTTTCCTATTTGTGCTGTGAAGACCTTGTGGAAGTTTCATGTACACTTCCTCATCAAGGTCGCCGTTGAGAAAAGCATTATTTACATCCATTTGGTGTAAATCCCATCCTTTAGAAGCGGCAACAACTATGAGACATTTCACGAAAGCAAACTTAGCAACAGGTGCAAAAGTCTCATTGTAGTCGAGTCCCTTGATCTGACTATATCCCTTTGCAACAAGGCGTGCTTTGTATTTATTGATAGTCCCATCTGGATTTTGCTTGAGTTTGAATACCCATTTGGAACCAATGGCCTTTTTTCCTCTTGGTAATTCAACAAGATTCCAAGTTTGGTTGGCAGCAAGAGCTTGTAACTCCGTCTTTATAGCCTCTCGCCATTGTTGGTGTTGGTAAGCTTCTTCAAAACTACTTGGCTCTAGTGCTGAAGAACTTGCATTCTTAATACTGGCATTAGAAGGTATTGGATGAGGATTACCTTGCACATCAAGTGAAGCTGAGTGATTTGAATGAGCATGTAGTGGGGGGATACGTTCTTCCTTGGCAACATTCAAAACATAATCCTCAAGATATTTTGGAGGTTGGCGGGCACGTGTGGGTCCTGTCACTGGCACAGATTCTTCAACATGCTCTAGTTGATCATTGCCATTTTCTTCATCTTGCAAACTCTCCATTTCGTCATCTGCATTATCCAGAACTAGGCCATCATTGTCGGGAGGTTTTGGGATTGTGTGTTTTTCTAATGGATTGTTTTGGTTTCCCTTATTGTTATTACCAAAAGGGAATGAATCCTCATAGAAAATCACATCTCGTGAATCAATGATTCTTCGCATGTCTATTTCAAGGACTTTGTACCCTTTCTTCCCCGGCGTATATCCAAGAAAAACACATCGTCGAGAATGGGCTTCAAATTTGTCAAGAGGCTTTGGCTTGTTGTAGACATAACACAAGCAACCAAAGACTCTTAAGTGATCATAGTTTGGTTTGGAATGAAAAAGTACCTCATACGGAGTTTTTCCATGAAGACGTGAACTGGGCATCATATTAATCAGATATGCTTTTATCATAATGCACTCCCCCCAATAGCATAAAGGAACGTTGGACTGAAAGAGCAAAGCATGAGCTACTTCGAGGAGATGCCAATGCTTTTGTTCCACAACGCCATTTTGCTGTGGAGTGTGTGGACATGTTGTCTGATGTATTATTCCTTCATTAAGCATAAATCTCTTGAAACATCCTGAGACAAATTCTGGTGCATTATCAGATCTAATTTTTTTAATACATTTTCCAAATTGCGTTCTAATCATTTTTACAAAATGTTCAAAAAATGTAGAAGCTTCGGCCTTAGTTCTCATTAAGTATACCCAAGTACTCCTTGAGCAATCATCTACAAGTGTGAGAAAGTAAGCATGCCCATTTTGTGTCTTTACATGGTAAGGACCTCATGTGTCAACATGAATAAGATCAAAAACTTCCATAGATTTATTTCCTTCAACTGGGAATTTCTTTTGACATTGTTTAGCACGATGGTAAACATCACAAGGCCCCGGCTTCTCTTTACTCTTAAAAACAAAAACATCATAAACTTCTTTTATTCTAGCCATAGGAAAATGTCCTAATCTGCGATGAAGTAAATCAGCCTCCACACTAGATTCTGCCGCATAAACTCTCTTTGGTGAATCTTCGCAAAGCTGATAGAGTCCCCCCTTAAGCCGGCCTGATCCAATCACCGTCTTCCTCACAAGGTCCTGAATTAGACAATTGTTTGGTTGGAAGATAATAGAACAATTTAGATCCCGCGTTAGTTTGCTAATTGATATCAAATTACAATTGAAATTAGGCAAACATAATGTATGCTTCAAACAAATATGGTCGTTCAAGTTTACATCCCCAACCATTGTTGTTTCGGCCTTTTCTCCATTAGGAAGAGTGACCTTGATCGGCCTTGTGAGGATAGAGGTTTCTTTTAACAAGTTTGCATTTGAGACTATGTGATCAGATGCACCACTATCTAGGATCCAAGATAAAGTTTTAATGTTATCGATGAAATTGATGTTGGTAGCAGTCTGATTTTCTTTTGCCAAAAGTCCCAAAAGCTGATCGTACTGCTCTTGTGTGAGGACTTGTTGTCGTGTTCCAGTGCCTATATGAGTGACATCTATGCTTGCAACATGTGTTGCGTGTCTCCCTTTCTTCTTCCATTGCCAATTTGGCAGATATCCCACAATCTCAAAGCAATTTTCTTTGGTGTGCCCAACCTTATTGCAATGATCACACTTGGGCTTTTTTCCTTGAACCTTGCTGACTTTGAAAGCAGCCGGATCATTTTGTTGTGTATGGCTCATGGTAACTTCTTTCGAGGTTAGCAAGGCACATGCGTTTGACAAGCTGGGCAGGGGCTCCTTGCAAAGGATATTCGACCTCACCACTCCAAAGGCTTCATTCAACCCCATAACAAATTGATGGAGTCTCTCTTCCTCCTTCTTTTTTGCAGCAACTCCACATGTACAACCAGAACACTTTGGATCATGCGGCTTGGCAAATGCACTCAACTGTTCCCATAAGCTCTTCATCTTTGCATAACAAGTTGAGACAGTCATGTCACCTTGACGTGTGTTGATTATTTCCCGCTTGATTTCCTAGATTCTGGGGCCACTTCATTGTGAAAACCTCTCCTCTAATTCCAGCCACATACCTCTAGCGGTGTCATGATATACGATACTGTCATGTAACTCTTCATTAACTGAATTAAGGATCCAAGACATTACCATCGAATTGCAAGTGATCCAATTTTCTTCATCTGGATCTCCTTCTGCTGGTTTTGATAGTCTCCCATTCATGAACACTATTTTGTGTTTGGATACCAAGGCGTTGGTGACAGCTCTTCTCCATGTTGGGTAGTTCGTCCCTTTGAGCAGATGCGTGACTAGCTGGTCTCCAGGTCTATCTGAGTTGCTCAGCATATAGTGTGTCTGCTTGTCGTTCTTTGCTGCTGTAGTTGCCCTCATATTGGTTGTCTCCTCTGCCATTGGATCTTAGAAGCAATAGACCCTCTCTGATACCATGAAAAGTTTGAGTGTATTGATAATTATGTATTGCTTGCATTACTTCAGAAGATTACAATTACATATATACAAACCAATTTAATGAAAACGGAAGCTAAAATAAGGAAATAAAAATAAACTAGGAAACTGTAACAAACTAGGAAACTGTGATATGCTAATCTAGCTGTACAAGCTATTTGTCAACCATTCTCATAATCTTTTGCAACTGATTAGCGAGTGATTAGCGAGTTAATTGGGATATCTCATCCACGATTCTCGCTATATGTTATGTGGTAGCATTGTTCTTTCAAAAGGACCGTAGATTAAACCTCTCTAGGAATTGGCGGAGAGCAAAACGAGCAACTAGGATGATTTTTCTCTTCCCCGAATTTGCATGCTAAGTAATCGGTTTTTTGTTTTTGGGCTGTCATTACTTTTTAACCTATCTGTTTTTATTTTCTTAATTAGCTAGCTTTGTGTTGAATTATTGTTGAAAGAGTCATATAAAGGGATGTGTAGTTTCAATTTGGCATGTAAGCTTGCACGTAGTGTTGGAGCTCTTCCTTCCCACATTACATAGCTTGCTTCAATATATATATATATATATATATATATATCTTGAAAGAGTTATCATGATTTGGATTTCAGCATGATCACTCAATTTGTGGAGGGTCACTAATCTTTAATTATGAATATATACATATATATTTATATATATTATCTACACACATGATACCATGCATAAAATATTTGTGGACTTGGCATCTTGGGCTATCCAAGTACACCATTTTGACACGGATTATGGGCAGCAAGATGTCACCGTTTTAGTAGTTAAAATAAACACTTCTAAGGGGACTAATCTTTAAAGCGAAATATCTAATTACTTGTTTTACATTTAGCAAATACTATGTGTCCATATTTTTTGCTTGCTTCTATTTTTCAATTAATTTGTCTCCTAAACAATCTGATATCTGTCATAAACTGCTCTGATCTTTTTTGCAGAAGACAGTGATTATTATGTTTGCTTACTCGTCTGTTTTGGTTCGGATTTAAATAGCAAGAATGTCATTCCATATTGAACCACCACATCACACCAATGCTACCGTTTTCCACTTTGACAAAGGTTTCAGATTGACCAAAAAAATTTTAATTTCTACTTCTCTTATGGTAACCATTCGTAGTAAATTTTGCAATATGTTAACTTGAAAAGAAAAATGTCCATATACAAATGGATTTGGCCCTTTGACTTTGGGTTATAGTACAAGCTTTTATTGATTTTATCAATGCCATCGCTTAAATTAAGCCTAATACTACTTATGAAATCTAGTTACTCATTTGTACTACTTTTACATGTAAATTAGGCGTAAATATTTTCAAAAATTGTATATTTGAATCTCAACCCTTTAAAAGTGTATTCTTCTAATGCAGCCCGGTAACTCTTATGTACAAAATAAGCCAATAAAGGCAAGTTTGACACGCCGTATTAGCTATCTATATTGTATTATTTAAAATAATACAATGTTTAGTGACATCCCTATATTGTACTATTTAATACGAAAATAAAAAATTAATACAATACAAGTTATGATATCAAATACAACCAAAAACCTCCATATTAATCCATATTGTATAATTTAAACCAAAAGTACATATTAATAAACCAATTAAATATTTAAAATATATTAAAAATTACATAGAAGTTGAAGTTTTAAAATAAGATTCAAGACCAGGGTCCAGGATTGGGATTCAAGACTGTGGTCGAGGTCAGGATTCAGGATAGCGGTTGGGGGCGGGATTGAAGACTAGTGTCGGGTCGAAGTGGGGATTCAAGCTCGGGTTCGACGTTAGCATTCGAGACCAGGTCGAGATTTGGGACCAAGACTGAGATTGAGATATGAGACTATAGTTGGGGTTGGGATTTGTGACTAGAGTCAGGGTCGAAATTGGGGTTGGGATTAGAGGTCGGTGTTGGGATTCATGATCAGGGTCGGAGTCGAGGTCGGGGTCAGGATCAAGATTAGGGATAGAGGTTAAGGTCAGGATTGGCTAGAATTTGAGGCAGGGATAAGGGTCAAGATTCAGGACCGAGATCAGGATCGGGATTAGGGACTAGGGTTGGGGTCGATATTTGAGACTGGTGTCGTGGTCGAGGTCAGGATTTGGGGCCAGGGTAGGGGTCGAGGTCGAGGTGGGAATTCTAGGTCAAGATTTAGAACCAGGGTTAGGGGTAGGATTTGGGTCAAGATGGGGATTAAGGACTAGGGTCAGTGTCAGGATTCAGGATCAGGATCAGAGTTAGGTCGGGATTCAAGGCCAAGATTTGGGATCAGGGTTAAGGTCAACGTTGAAGTCAGAATTCGAAACTGGGGTTGCGATCAGGATTCAGGGTCGGTGTCAGGATTCCTGATCAGGATTTGGACCAAGATCAAGATTCATGGCCGAGGTTGGAGTTAGGATTCAGGACCAAGGTCAGGGTCAGGGTCAGGGTCAGGGTCGGGATTCTGAATCGGGATAAAGATTGAGCTCGGGATTCAAGGCTAGGATTTAGGACAAGGGTCGAGGTCAGGATCGAAGTTGGAATTTAAGACTGGGGTAGCGGTCAGGATTCGGGGTTAGTGCCAGGATTCCAGCTTGAGATTCTGGACTAGGTTTGGTTTGGTGTCAGGATTCGAGGTTGGGGTTGAGATTCAAGTTCGGGATCAAAGTCAAGATTCGAGGTCATGGTAAGGGTCAGAATTCTAGACCAAGGTCAAAGGCAGGGTAAGGATTTGGCCAGGTTTGGGATAGGGGTCGGATTCCTTGGATCCCGACCCCGATCTAGACCACAGTCCCGAGTCGTGACCTCGAATCCCAATCTTGACCTCTCTCTCGATCTTGATCCTAACCTTGACCCCTAATCCCATCCCCAACATCAGTCCCAAATCTTAACCTTGAGCCCGGTCCCAAATCCCAACCCAAACCTCAACACTAGTCTCGAATAGCGACCTCAACCCCAACCCCGATCTCAAATCCTGACCCTAACATCAGTCCTGAATCTTGACCTCGACCCTGGTCTTAAATCTTGTCCTTGACCTCGACCTAGTCCAGAATCCCAACAACTACTTCAGCCCAAAATCCCGACCCCGACTGTAGTCCTGAATCGTAAATCCCAACCCGATCCTAAATCATGAATCTCGACCATAACATTGGTCTCGAATTTCAACCATGACGTTAAATCCTGACCTTGATCCCAAATCCTATCCCCATCTCTAGCTTCAAATCCCAACCCGAACCTCGACTCTGGTCCCAAATCCTGTCCCTGTCTTTGATCCTAGTCTCAAATCCCACCATGGTCTTGAATCCCATCCCCAATCCCTGACTTCAAAATCCTAACTTCGACCCTAAGTCCAATCTTGAGCCCTAAACCCGATCTCAGTCTCGAATCCAGACCCAATCCAAAACCTGAATTTTGATCCCAAAACCATGAGCCAATTTATTATATTTAAAGTTTAAATACTAATACAATACAATACAATACGATGGTAAATAAACATTTTATAATGTAATCCAACATGTTAATACAGTGTAAAACCAAACAATGTATCATATAACACTAATACAATATTATACAATAAAATGCAATACAATACAATATAATACGGTGTGTCAAACATGCCCTAAGACACATATTCTTTTATTTTTGAGTAAGATCGGTTCAAATTTTCGAGTAAGATCGGTTCAAGATTGTAGTGTCTTATTTTTATCAAATAGGAGTGACTCGTCTTGGTGTATAATACGCAACTAGTCTCTTCTGTAAGATTCTAAAATGTCGTTAAGATTGAACTTTCTTCCTACCAAAGAAAAGAAGCATATTTTGCAAAATCATTTGAGAGCTATCTATTTTGACGTGTAAACATTTATGTAGAAGCCTAGTCAACCACATCACTGCTAAAGAGTTTGAACTTGTGGGCATCAAGAACCAATTTCCGTACAGAAGAGAATGCACCCATTATTCCTACACCTGTGAACACAACGATGATGGAGATGTTGATCAAGTAGGTGAAGGAGGACCTTGGAGGCTTGTGAGTCTTGTTGTAGAGAAGCATTGGGAGGATGAAATCTAAAGGGATGAACCCAATAGCTCCTACCACACTAGTAATGTCTCCAAAGAACGGAAGCATTGCTGCAAAGAATCCGCAGAGTGCCATGTAAAGCGTTCGGAGAATTAGCCGAGGAATGAGGTTTCTTTTGGAAAACATCCCTTGTTTGGCGTCTGCTGATTTCTTCTCAATGATCTCATATGCAACTTGAGAATATACCTGCATTATATTGGAGAATTTTACCAAATGCAGAACAAACAAGATAAGAAACTTGAATTGATATACTAAGGGGGTTGTCGCAATTTTCTCTGAATTTCAAAATGTGTCATTTGCAATCCATTAACTTAGAAAGTGGAATGTGACAGAAGAAGCAAATTTAATGTTTAAATATGACACATATGGTAATATATTGTAACTGCAAATGTCACAAATTGAACTTCAGGGGCAAGTGAGATAACCTTCAAGTATTTCAGCAGCGTAAGTGAAATAAACTATTAAACTAGGTTTGGCTGCTTGATAAAAAAAAAAGAAAAGCATTTCCTTCCTCACTCCTAACCTCGATTTCTAGACTGGTTTGGCCTTTTTATTTATTTTCGAAGAGTTCATTTGTGAGGGACATTTACCAGGCCAATGGCAAAGAGTTGAAGGAGTACAAAGATAACAGCAAGTCCAAGAACCCACGTTGGAGCCAAAGCAGGTCCTTCGTCTGGCAGTAGGCTCTCGAGAATGTTTGAATTAGACTTGTTCCCAAAAGCCCAGTAACCAGACACGGCAGTTGAGTAGAAAGTGATGAAAATCACTGAGTAGCACATCAAAAGGCCTTTCACCATCTTCCCTGTAGCAGGAGGCGCCAGAGTAGCCTGTATTGGACGGCAGATTAAAATGAAGTAGCAAAACCATTGCTCGTTTGAGTTGTGTTCATTAATGTTTGAGATTCCAAATAGATCATTACAATGGTTTTACATCAAATTCTCCCAAGGATTAATCTGTGTCTTTACTTGTATTTCAGGTAGTATCCCATTCCCGAAAATGGCGGCCAGTATTGAGATTGAACTGAAGCCACTGAAAGCCCTTGCTGACTTTGAAGATTCTAACGAATAGTCCCTTGGTGGGGCCTTTTTTGAAGTACCTGCAGACCAAAGGAGAAGGTAGCATAAATAACCAGAAATAAAGAACCACGTATGACAAGTTTCTAAGAGTATGAAAACATTAGAAACCTCATTTCTTAACGTACAATCTAACATGTAGGACCAAATAAATCCCCCAATCATATTATTCAACAACAGACAGCACAAAAATTTATTCGTTGCTTTCACAGGCAACTACTTGAAAATTCTGGAACCACTTTGAAGAAGCACAAATCGCTTCTGTGGCTCAGAATAACGCACGTTGAACCACAGAATAAAGTACAACAAAAGCCAACTCAGAAAACGTGCTCATACAACAGGCATTATTTCATAGAAAACAGTAGAGCCTATACCTGGTTTTATGGACTTGGGTTAACGAAGTCAAGAACTAAACTAAATTCCATAGAAAACATACAATTTCTAACAAACATGCAGATGGGCATGATGCTTAAAGTATCAGAATTTATGCACAAGCAACCCCAATGCCTTGGCTGTAATTCCAAACAATTCTACAAACTTTCATACTTTCTGATTTGAGGCATGACGCTCATCGCTTACTTCTAACTTTCGAACAATAGTACCTTATTAGATCTTGACCATTCAAAATATTTTAAAGTGATAGGACCGTTGTAGATAAACAAGGATAAACTACAATACAAAATTGGTAATTGTGTGAGTCTACTTTATCAGTGGGCCCAACATAACTTTTACTATGAGGTATCGCTAAGATGAGGTAAGACAGGCCATGGCCTTTTACTTAATAGTAAGAAGTGAGACTTAAGTATTGATAAATGATACATGTTGTTATGAAAATTTGAAGGTTTTAGTACCTGCTTTGATACAAGCCCCAACCACAAGGAAGGAGTAGCCCAAGCTGAGAACAAGTGAGCCCAAGTTGACGTGTCTAAGGGAATGGAAGGTAGGAAGCTGAGACAGGACTATCATTACCACTGTCACCATTGCTATGAACTCGTACAATTTCAGAGACCCATTTGGGGAGATCTCCTCATACATGATCTATACAGCCAGTAGATTAAAAAAAAAAAGTGGGAAAAAAAAGTTGCTTAGATAATTCCAGATTCCAACAGTGTCAGTGTTTTTCATAATAGTTAAATACCGTTTGTTATTATTTTGATAATTTTTAAAAATATTTTAACATATTTTTTGAGATAAAAATTTCAAAAACATTTTTAATACAATTTCTTAAAATTTTTTATTTTTTTAAACAAAATTATTTTTTTCTATTTTTAAAACATCACCAAACGCTGCTATATGTAGAAGAAGTCCACGAGTAACACGGTCCTAATGTTTTCTGTCTTCGATTATAAATGAAATTCTGACTTATTCAGCCGCATACTTTTTTTGGGATTTCGGCAAATAGTGTCTTCTAGAAACAAGTGGCAAGCATAAGGCTAAAAATTCAGAACATTCAGAAATTTGTAAAAGTCTTGCGGCTCTTAATGGTCTTTGTTCGTTCAGAAGACTAATTTGTCAGTTACCACCTATTATTGGACCACCATTAACTTCAAGTCTCCTTCAAGCTGCGTGGCACTAATCCTTGCAATAAAATTAGCTAAAAAACAATAATAATAATAATAATAATATTGTGGGACCATAAACATGGTGAAAGTGGACAAAAAATTAATGACAACTCCTAAAAAAATGCAGCATATAGTTAGTTATGGAGGAAATACTACTCAAGTAAACCTTAAAAAATACATAAAGAGAAACAAAACAAGACAATAATAAGATCAATATAATCAAGTTATTAACAAAATAATAAGGTTTGGTCAAAAAATGAACTATATATTAAATTAGGATTTACAATTTTATGATTAATAAAGTCATAACTCTATAAGAATGAAAAGGATTTTTCTACCAAAAAGTTACACAATAAGCTGTACCTGAAGGCATTGTCCAGCGAGCAAAATTGATCCTATTCCAACCCCAGAATTTATGGCCGTCTGAATAAATATCACAAAGTAAAACATCCATCCTGAACCTGTTACAAAGACGTTACAAAAGCCACATATTTTACATCACCTACTGAACTCATTTTTTTTTTTAAAAAAAAGATATTATGACATATTATTGGAACCAAGGTAGGATGAAAAAAAAAAGAAAATAATAAGAGTGAGTTTCATTCGTTCTTTTTCTAGTGTTTAATTAATTATTTGATGGTGTAATAAAAAACAATCTCATGCTCTTTTTAGTGTTCACTTACTTAAGAATAAAGATTTTATTCAATGTAATTATTAAAATATCATTTTTACATAACTAATAGTTATTATATAATAACATTTGAATTTAAACATTTAAGTAAATACGATATTCAGTTCCTTTAATATGAAATCAATATTAAAAAAAAATTGAGGATTGGTGTTTCTTTATTTCCTATATTGTGTGAGGCCATAAAATTTTTATTATTAATTTTATAAGTAAACACACAACGTAAAAAAAAAAAAAATGAATCACTCTTATTTTCTTTGCCCATTTAATGGCCCTTATGAAATGAGTGTAAAGATGCAGTCTAAGATATTCTCTCGGAATGCATCTCACATAATATTGACAATCTAATGAATGTAATGATGCCCTATTGTAAAATCCTACCTTATTGGGCTAAATTTGAAATAAAACAATGCCTTCTTTTATAAAACTTAAAGTATGTGCTATGTTTCATGATGTTAAAGACCCTTTAAATTATCTTTCCACACTATAAGGTAGCAAATAAAGGAACAGGAAAAGTCCCACTACCAAAGTCATCATTTTGGTGCCCAATTTTTGCATATAGGTCAAAAAGAACACACGCACTTGAATATATCTGTTGTTGAGTTACTTTCACTCACAAAAACCAGTCTAAAACGTACAGAAAATTTTTCGTTCTTCAATTTTCTCGGCAGCCAAACAAAAACAAACAAACAACTTAGCGGCAAAGCAATACGTCACTTATGGTAACGGAGTTAAAGTTGACTTATAAATGTCACCATCAGGCCCTACACGTGTCAGAATCCTACCACGAAAATTCTACGGAGGCGTGACGACGACGACGTTTTAACGTTTCATTTCGTCGTTGGAGACGGAGAGCAAACAAATTGGTGCATTAAAACAAATTTCTCTCTAGTACTACTTCTACTACTACTATTATTATTATTATTATATTGATCGTCGTTCGTTACCTAGTACGTCGGAGGCGAGCTCGCGGAATCGGATGTGGCGGCGACCAGCTTTCTCACAGTGGTCAAGCACCTTAGACATGAGATTATACGCATAGAACGACACCAATCCCATGATCGTCAGGCACAGAAGTCCAAGCCCCCAACCAAGCCCCCTGAACGCGTACGGCAGGGTCAGGATAGTGGGCCCCACTATCGCCGTCGTCAGATGAAACCCGGCGTGCCACCATTGCCCTATCACCCCAAAACAAAAAAATTATTAACAGGAGATTTCTATGGCAGGACATGAAAAAATAAATGAAAAATAAAAAAATAGAATACCTTTGGATTCGAGGACGAAGGCTGCGCCGGCGTCGTTGTCGAGGAGGTTGTCCCGGGACGAGCCGGTTTTCGTAGGCTCCTCCGCCATGGGACAGAGAAGGGTGGTGGTGGATGGGCGCAGGTTAAGGAAGATGTGTTAGACGACACCTTAGGGGCGCACGTTAGAGGAGGGGGGGATCAAATTAATGGTGGGAGGGTTTGTTGGTGATGAAACATGAAATTCTTTGGAAGCGACGGAGGTGAGCTGTTCTCTCTCTGCTGCCGCCTGAGGGATGCGGGTGGGAAAAGAATGAAATTCCCTTCACGTTCTTTTTCTCTGACTTTGTTTGTTTGTTCGTTTTTTTATTATTATTATTTTATTTTAACGAGTTTTTCATTATGAGCTTTGCAGCATTGTGAGACTTCGAGGGATTGGGATAGAGGGACTTTATAGTTTATACTAGTATATTTTATTTAACGTGATGACCAATTTACCCTTGGTCAACTCTTTTTTGATTTCCCTCTCAATTGCTGACCTTTTTTTTTTACTTATATATGTAATTTTTACGTCAAACTCAATTTCTGTGCATATCAATTGGGAGGGTAAATTAGGTCGTGCACCATTTTTTTTACCGTTATTATTGTATTTTATTATTTATTTTTTCTTTTTTGATTTATATTTTTTTAACCAAAAATGTCAAAATATCATTAAATAATACTCATTTGACTAACTCTAACCGAAATACTTGTGATCAATTATGTATTTATAATCTTTAGAAGTGGTATGTTTTAAATTTTTTTTTTGACAAATGGTAAGAGTTAAAAAACAATACTGTAGAAGTGTTATTTTTCAAATTGACAAGTGGGGTGGGGTTGGATGGGGTTAGGGCCTCCCAGGTTTAGATTTTGGGAGGGACAACCTTAGGGAGGGGCACACAGGATGCATTCTGTCAATATCTATATGCATTCCCTCAAAACAATGTGTCCTTTCGTTGAGTATTTTTATCCATAGTGTATACTTTCAAACTGCTATCTGGTCAAAATCTTCTCTTTTTTTTTTTTTTTTTTTTTTTGTAGAATTGATAGAGAATTTTTCAATATATTAGATTTGGTCAAAATCTTCTTTTTTTACAGATCAGATGGTAGAAAAATAGATATCTACCGGTTGATTATTTTTTCAATATTTACCATAAAATTAAAATATTAACAATTTTTTAAGGTTAAAATGATAGCATGCATGTGAGTTACAGTCTTAAAGATAGAACCATGCCATTAATACACATCCTTGTCTTGACTACTATGGCGTTTGTTGCGTGAGTTTAGAGTGGTTCAAATTAGCTAGCATAACTGAGATTAGTTCAAACCATACAGACAACTAGTCAAAATTATCAAAATCTAAACTTTGGCCCCCTTTAATTCACACAGTTTGAACTATTTTCTATAGTAAAAACTATTTTCATTCTCATTTTTTTCATAAATCGTAATTTTTCAAATACCAATTCTCGTTTTAAAGTTGATTTGATGTTTTATTCTTGTTTTAAATCTTTATATTCCAAACGTTGTTCAAAACTACATTCAAACTATAAAGTTCTAAACTATACTATTTTGAATCCATAATAAAGTCAATAGTTAGAATTGCCATTTCTAGTTTAAAAAAATTAAAACAAAACGAAAAAAAAAAAAACAAAAACAAAAACTTGCTTTTTTTTTTTTTTTTTGGAATAAAAACGATAGTAGTTGGAGGAGCGGTTGTTTACGGTTTATAGTTTACAGAAACAAGTGGATAAACAAGTGGCCACGTTTATTTTGTTGAAAAAGGTAATTTCACCAACCATGAAAACGATGCCGTATGGGTCAGCTCATCATTACGTCATTAACTTGAGATTTAAAGTTGCAAGGTATAGTCCAAGAGATAAAAGAAAAGAACCAGGAAAAACGTTCATACCAAGCCCAAATATAAAATTACAAGGGATAGCAAGGTGCAACTGTTGTGATTGTTTTCGGACAAATTGAGCGCATGCCATAGCTTTTTTTTTTTTTTTTTTCCTGGATTCATTACATATTATCTCAACAATAGTGTTTGTAACGACGTGTACTTTCGATAAAATAGTAACAAAAAAACTCTTTATGTTTGGATATTTAATTAAAGTTGGCATATAATTGACTTGTAGTACGTAATATATGGTTAATTTTGATATTAAAAGTTGATTTAATTTAAAAATTTTAATTATTTTGGGAAATAAATTGAAAAATCTTAAAAGTCTTCAAATTAATAACATCTTTTTTTCTTTTCTTTTTTTTTACTTTTGTGTGACTTCATGGAAAAAGTGCTACTACAGTAATTTTATACTAGTTGAACAAACTCTTATTCTTATCACATCTCGATTTTCCCTTTGTTTGTCCCCTCAGAAAATGACAGATTGTGCAATATCCTCTAATCATTTTGCTAGGATTGTTCACTATCTGACATTAGGATTGGCCAAGAAAAGCTTTGGAATAAAATCAGCATGGAGTATAATTTGACTGAAAGGATCAAATACAAGTCAAATCAAGTCACATCATATGGGAATAACTTAGGACTCGTTTATTTCATGCTTCGAATCACGGTTTAAATCATTTTGCTATAGCATTTTCTCTCATAAAAATTTAAATCTTCATTCAAATACTCGAACCAAATGGGCTCTTAAATTTCAAGATCGGAATGTCTGCCAAAATTGCTTACATGGTGCAACCAAAAAATAGTTGGTGTGACGTAAATTTGCATTAATTTTCTATTGTCATATTTATTTTAGAGGGTTTATTTCTCCATTTCTTTACGAGGTAATTTATGCAGCAAAGTTAGCCGAGGTTGATGCAAGGTAGGACGAGGAAACCAATAGGTTATGAATTAAGAGAAAATTGTGTTGCACTACTGGTATAGTTGAATTTTGTAAGGCTAGTACCCTTCAATGGTGATCAATGATGGACGTTAAGGTGGGCAAACAAACCACGCCGCTTATTTTAAAAAAGTCACAAACCAAACCAATATATATTGGTTTGGAGATTTTCAAATCAAACCAAACCATTCAAGAAATCAAAACCGATTTAAACCGAACCGAATGTAATCGGTTTGGTTTGGTCTTTCTAATTAGTTTGAACTAATATTTATAATTAACAATAATTAAAACTAACACTTTAATATGATAACAATCCTCTATTTTTCAATTATAAATATTAATAATGCAAGAATTAAGTTTCCAATTTGTAACATAAATAAAACACCCAAAGCTTAGAATTATAGCATCCTACATGAAATTAAAATATTTAAATCCATCTTCTTGTGTTGAAGCGAAGACAACTTGTATGGATCACCATCAGTACCATCTCAACTTCCATTTCATCAGTCGGTTGCGATGGTGCTATAGTCAGTTCATTATGTTAGAATATTTCTCATATATGTTTGTCCAATAATTTCCTTATATCAACAATTCTTTCCTCATCATTGTCACACAACTTCTTAATACTAAAGTTGAGAAACCTCTCTTGTGGCCAGGATATAGCAAGAAGCAATGAACAAATTCTTGTTCATTTTGTTAACACCTCCCCAATGCTTCTTAAACTTTTTTAACATCACACCAGCCATAGAAGACAAGTGTATGTTATTGTTATTTTTATAATAATGATTTTTGAATTTTGATTACGATTCTTTTTTTAAAAAAAATAATTAATTATATATTTTACAAATACGTATATTTTTAAAAAATTTATACAAATATGAATGGATTTGGTTTGACTTGGTTTAGGTTGGGTTTTTAGGGTAAAATTACAAATCAAATTAATTTAATCGATTTTTCAAACTTGAAACTAAACCAAACTAATTAGTAGTTAGTTTGGTTTGGTTTTTGGTTGAGTTCGGTTTAATCGATTTGATCGGTTTGATTGGTTTAATACCCACCCTTGATGGACGTATTTCAGGGCTAAACATTTTTTTTATCATGAAGTCTAAAGTAAAATGAGAAAAGCTAGTCTTTCAAGAAGAACCTTTCACTACAATATGGTGATATACCAAACGTTAATCTTTCCTTTTTCACTTGCAGTTCCATATTGGCAAAATGGCAATATATCATTCTCCCTATATGTTTTTAGTGAGATTTGCAAATGAAATGAAACATATCATAGAACATATACGACACAAATTACATGAATTTCTAAATTATCAATGGAATTTAGACTTGTTAAGAACTTGGGCTTTCGTGTTAAAAGATCAACCTGTTGAATGAAGAGGTCTAATATTCTTGTAAGTTAGTATTTATCATTGTATTTTTAGTGGCAGACATGAACTTTGTCAACCACTAGGATACTAGGAATTATAGAGACATTGACATTACCATGTCTAGCACAAGAGACACTAGAAATTGGTGATGTTGGACTAGACATATATCACTCAAAGGCGTGCTCCACACTAACATTTCAAAACTTTTTTTTTTCTTCACATCCGAATCAATACAAGGAAGAAATTAATAAATTATCTAATTTTTCCACTATTTTTTTAAGTATGCTCTATACATATATAACATTTAATAAAAAACGTGCTTTGGAATCAAGAGCAACGAACATTGATATCAAAAATTGAAAGACACCTATCAGAAGTTCATGTTAAGTATTGGAGAGAAAGATGGAGTTGATCTCTAGCTCAATGTTTTACCTCTCCATTGGAATTAATGACGTCGTAAATTACTATATTCACTATGTTTTCGATGTTCAAAATCTCCATCTACCATGGACTTTCAACCAGTTTTTAGCTCTATACTCTATAGTGAGGCAAAAAATAAAGGTAATGTCATAATCTTAATGTTCATCTCTAGTATGTTTATTAGTCCATGTATAGTTAAATTTTTTTTTGTCACATTTGTTTAGATTTTCCAATTAGACCTTAAACTTTTTTTTTTAACAATTTGTTGCAGATCTTGTACAACTTAAATGTGAGATAAATGGTTGTCATGGGGCTGCTACCTATAGGTTGTGCACCTCACTACCTGTGGGAGTACAAAAGAAGCAACTGCGAGTGCTTCGAAGAGATTAACAACATATAAATGGATTGAATGTCATGAGAATTTCAGAAAATTTTATAGAGTAATTTGATCTAGCAAAGTAAAAGGTCGCTTGAACTTTTTTTGTTACAAATCTTTTGATTTAGATGTGAGGATGTTCCAGTATAGGCTAGTTTGGTTACATGACTAAGATGTAAAATTGAGATTAGATCAAGGTAAACTTTAATTGCGTGTGCTTCTTGAAAACTATTTGAAAATGAAATGTGAGAGCAAAATAATAATAATAATAATAAATTGTAAACCCAATAGATCAATGGAGTTCACCAAGTTCACTCTCGATCTCTCCTCCCTCTTTCTCTCTCCATTGATCTGCTCTCCTTCTCTTTCATAAGGACGAACACCGCACATGCTTCCTTGTGAACTCCATTGATAAAGGAGATCTCCGAGAGGCAGAGGAGATCATATTGTTGGGGGTGGGCGTGTGGCACTAGATTCACATCGTCTTTGGGGTCGTTGACGGGAGGATGCTTGGCTTGTGCTTCTGTGGGCACGACCGTGGAGGGTTTGGGTTGAGATGGTGGAGAAGAAAAGAGGTTCATAGGGTTTTTTTTTTTTTTCCATAGTGAAAAAATATATTTTTTTAATTATTTTTTAAATAAATATTGAATCATAATTTTTAAACTATTTTGATGAGTTTAGGCTGTAATTTGGTGTGGGGGAGCCCACATAAAACCTACGTAAGGTATAATAATTATCACTGGACCGTTCTCTGCTAGTGGAGAATAAAACTATTTTCCATGATAGAGGTTCCAAAAAAAAAAAAAATCAAATATCGGTCTTTATGCTATGAATTTTCAGGCCATAATAGAATTGAGGTTTACGTGTATTTGCCCACTCTTTTTCCTCCTCCCGCTCAACGAAGCCGATTTGCCTTAAATTGTATAACTGAAATGCACCTATCAGATCCAATATGGAAAATTTAGTATAATGGTTACCATACCAAATAATAATAATAATAATAATTCTATACTGGCAAGAAATTCATGCATGCAGCCTTTCCTGTTTGAGGTGTTTCTGGCTGAACGACTCTCAGACATGGAACAAACTCTCCGAATTTGATTACCCTGTCTTTTTTCGAATTGAACAATTGAAAGATCTATGTGATAAACGCGACCAATACCACATTAAAAATTGTCACAAGAAAGAAATAAGGACATTTTTTGGAGGCTGATTTTGTTCAGCATACGATAAACGGATATGTCGTTTTAATTAGTCATGAGTCTTCCCACAACAACTTAGCTGGAATAGCTCAGTTGGCTAGAGCGTGTGGCTGTTAACCACAAGGTCGGAGGTTCAAGCCCTCCTTCTAGCGTGTTTTCTTGGAATTTTTTTAAACCTGTAAAAAAAAAATCCTGCTGTTCCCAAATAAACCAAAGGGGAAACTCTTTCTCAAAACTCAAGGTCAATTTCGGCTTCAGATAGTAGCTAAGTATATTATATAACCTTTTAACCTTAGAAATTGCACAAACAAAAACAGACCGCCCTATATATGCAAATAGGGCTCGTATTCCATCCTCCCCTTTTTTGTTTTTTAAGTCCTTTTTTAGGGGTGTTTTATTACGGTTAAATCTTGTTAATTATCAAGAATTTAAATAATTAAAGACAAATAAAAATTAACTTATCATTATGGAGGTTGTCCTTGCATTTGAAAAACTTTGACAACTTCGAGGGTTATTTTTTCCTTCGTTACAAAACACAATTTGTTAATTTTTGGATAATTTTGGATTATCATAAAACCCATAGACAAGTGTTGGATTTATCAACAACTTAAGGGGGTGTTTTTTAGATTTTCTCATTACAGAAGGAAAAACATAAATTGTGGCAAATTGTAACTATTGTATTAAATATGTGTCTTTAATAATGAAATCGGTCACAAATTTAGGATGTTCATAATAACTCAGTATTTTATTGTCATATGTGATGCAATTTTTTTTCCTCTTTGACTGGAAATTGTCGTAAATGAGTTCTGCTCTTTGCATGAATCAATTTAGATTTTTTTAGTGTGGACATGGAAAAACATTAGAAAAAACAGGCGATTCACATTAATGAAATAAATGTGGACTACTTAATTGACCATAACATTACTTAGTTTGCATCATAAAATTAAAAATAAATATGTTAGCATTCTTCAAGAAATCGAAATAGACATAACGATTTTCTTACTTAGATTTAAGAAAAAAATACTTGGCAAATAAAACTAGTCTTATGATTAGTCTTACGATTACAATAACAGTTCTATATTTTCAAGAAATTCTACTGTCACCTCCCTTCGACTGGACCAAATCCGCTGTGAACTTCTTGTTCTTTCATATGTTCCAGTATTTGCCTATTACGCTCCTACAACAATTGCATCTCCTTTTTCAAAAATTGCATTTGGACTCCAGTATGAAGAAAGTAACTTCCTCTGCAAGTAGAACAAATTAGGTGTTTTATGCCTATCAGCACAAAAAACATGATAAAAGTGTAATCTGCAAAACCATGAATTTTAAATGTGTTACGAAAATAATGTAATAGAAACAAAGAATAAAAACACATAGAGATTTTCGTAAAAACCCAACACGGGAAAAAACCTCGAACAGAGGAGAAGAAAATCACTAAACTCGAAAAAAATTACAAGATGGAGACGATTAGAGAGGTTAAAACAATAATACCGAAACCCTAACGCAATATATATATACACATATATATATATAAGTATAAACAAAACCTTAAGGTTCAAAATATAAACTAAACTGTCCAAAACACAAGGTCCGTACCACGGGGCTCCGTCCGATCCCTCCGCTACCACAATTGATCTTATTAAAAATTTCACATTTATTCTTTCACCACAATTATTACACCGCAAGTTTTTAAATCGTGTCAAACTGAATTCAGGCCATAACGAGTAATCTGCAATTCGGACTCCAGTTTGTTGACCTCACGAAGAAAGCACTACACTAACTTCGCTCTGCGAGTACAACAAAATTAGGTGTTCTATGCCTACCAGCACACAAAAAAACGCAAAAAAAAAGACAAATGAATTAATGCGCTATGAGTGGTACAGATTGTATTCAACTATTGTCGACGAAAATGTTAGTAGATTAACTAATTAAAAGGACGCAATGAGGTGAAATTTATCAAAAGAAATTAAAATTCATGACTTGTTTTTTTAAGAAATAAGACAAAAATTAAAATTACGTCCAAATCAAAGTTGGGTTACGATGGTGTCCAAATTAAAATTACGTACATAATTTCAATTGAGAATGCCAAAATTTTAACCATTAAATTACAACTTTACCAGGTTAAATATGCAAGACCTCACTGCCAATAACCGGTTAAGCAATCATCCTAATCTCAATTATATATTATCATAACTAGGATATAAAAATAAGATTTGGAGCTTGAAATGTAAGAGTCGTGTTGGTCCTTTTTTTTCCGTCGCTTTACAGACATTTCATGTCAATGTCAATCGTATTTGACATTTCATGTCAATCATGGAAACATATCAGAGACAAATCACATGGAAACCTCAAAATAAAATCATATTGACAAGCATAGGAGAGCCATAAACATAAGCATGTTCAGTGAGCACTTGAACATCATCAATCATTTCCTTCTTGAGTGGACGTAGAAGCACCAGCAATAGTCTTGTTGTATGCCTCAAGTTCCTTCTTGTATATCTCCATGGCTTCAACAGCTTTGTCATTCCACATTTTCCTCACTTCTTCACTCAGTTCCTATTGTTCAACGTCAAAGTTTTTTTTATCCCATCAGAAGACTTTTCAGGAACAAAGAAAATGGAGACAAAAGGGCAAAAAATTAAAAAAATTTAAAAAATGGGAATTTATACCTTCCATTGAAGTGAAATCTTTAAAGTGAGGGTCTTGTTTTCAATCCCTGGTTGCTCTTCCAACAAATTCTTTCTTGCTTCTTTGCTGAATTTATTCAACACAAGCACATAAAAAATAAGCAATTTTCTTTAAAACATTTAAATCAAAGATTTTTTTTTTTTTTTTTTAAGATTTTACCTGAACAATAGGAATGAGGAAGCAGGCTTCTTAGGCTTGTTGGGATCAACATCCTTTTTCTTCTTCTGGCGTTCCTCTTTTGTTTTCTGTAGATTATTATTATTCAACCGAAATTAGGCAACCATACGTGGTACAAAATGATGTAAAAGAATCAACTTGAATTCAGGTCAATAACCTTGATTATATTCTGGGTTTTCTCCTTCTTCTTGAGCAGTTGCAAGGCTTCATGCTTTTGAAGCTTCATCCGCTCTTCCTCTTCCTTCCTCAAATTGGCAGCTTCCTCTTCCTTATTCTGTTTGTAAATTTCCATCTCTTGCAAATACTTTTCCTTGTTCTTCTTTGCCATATTTTCATAAGGCGCTCTTTGTTTCTCACTCATGTTCTTCCACTCTTCGCCGGTGATCTTTGCGACCTCGGTAACACATTTGTTCTCTGCAAGTAGAGCCGCTCGCCTCTCATTCGTGAACAGGAAAAATGCCGACATGGGTTGTTTCGGTTTCAGCGGATCCTTTTCCTTCCTGTGAATAAAAAATGAGTTAGAAAAACACGATCATTTCCATGAAAAGGAGATTGCAGATAAAGATATGATTAAATTTTTTACTTGGTCTTCTTGTTCTCCTTGTCAACTTCCTGCTTGAATTGGAGGTATTGTTCAAGCAACTCCATGGCCGTCTTTTGCTTGTGCTCATCTTCGAAGAGCTTCATCGCTTCTGTCTCGCGCTTCTCTTTCGCGATTACCTGCAAGTAAGCTTCTTTCTCAGCTTGGTACCTCTCCTCATAAAGCTTCTTCTCTTCAGCACTAATGTTCTTCCACTTAGACCCCAGAATGTTGGAAATTTCCTTGAACTCAGCCTCGGGATTCACCTTCTTGATCTGCATTGATAAAAACCCAAATAGAATTTTGACAAAACATGCAAAAATGAAAGATCTCAATCCTCACAAGATTGTTTTACTTTCTCGGCTTTTATTATATACCTCATTCCACTGGTCTTTGCACCATAAGATGTATGGTGAAGATGGCCTTTTCTTCTCAGGGCAATTCTTCTTCTTCTTCTCTTTCTTGTCTTGTTCCTTGTCCTTCATTGATTGAAAAATTGGGATTGTCTGCACAAAAATTAATATATTAATGATAAGTAAACACCCTTTCAGAACTTTTATATCTGAAAATAAACACAAAAACCAGAAATTCATGGTACATCCAAAATTCATTTTTCCCAAGAATCAAGCAATCAAAATGCAATATAAACTGGTCAATGTACAAAACAAATAAATCAATAATTTTGTAAGAATCACAAAATTAAGAAGAAATAAAAAAATAAATAATAATAAAATAGAAACCTTGCCTTTTCCCGCATTTTCTCACTAATAAAGCGAAAGGAAAATTCAAAAGTAAGAATAAGTACAAACAAATGGTCTGAAAAATTGGATTGGAATAAACAAAGAATAACCAAAAATATCCTCAAATAAATCCATAAAAAATAATGATATAACGAAATCAAGAAGAAATACTAACAAATGGTCTGAAAAATGGGACCAAGATAAAAATAAAAAATAAAAAATCAAAAGTTAAAATACTAATTCAATCAAGAATCATCAAATCAATTAAATCAAGAAGAATACTAACCACGGTGGGTTTGAACTCCTTCAACTTCTGCAACTTCTTCAACTCAACATGGAGCTTCTCCTGCTCTTTCCCTCGGGTCTCGAGCTCCTCCTCCTTCATCTTCAGCATCTCGTCCTTCTCCTTGAGGAGCTCCTCCGTTTTCTCCTTCTCGATCTTCATCTTCTCAAGCATCTCCTGCATCTCCATCAACTCCTTCTCAAACGACGACGCCGACGATGCCGATTGCTTCAGCTGCTCTCCTTTCTTCGATTTCACGGCTTTCTTGGGCTTAGACAGACTCTCGTGGTTCTCCTTCGCCGGATCGCCCTTGGACATCGGCGGAGGAGGGATCGGAAACACCGAGGTCGGCGGCAAGTCGTTTGCGGCGGCAACGGAGGCGTCGTTCGTCTCTTTCAGCGCTTTCCGGCTGTTCCTTGTCTTCTTTGGAAGGGCTAGTGGTTCGGCAATTGCAGTGTCGGCCATGGCTAGAGCGAGAGAGAGAGGAGAGAGAAAGGGAGGGATTTGGACTGTAGAGGATGGGGGATTGGGGTGGGTTAGTGAATGAGAGAAGAAGGGGATTTTATACAGAGAAAAAAACCCAACGGTCGGATTTTTCAAATTCAATTTTTTTTTTTTGCGGGAATGGAGAGTTGTTTGAGGTCCAGGCGCTGGGGGGTCTTTTGGCTTTAATTTGGTTATTTTTGGGGCTATCATTAATTAACTCTCTTTTTTTAGAGATTAATTAATTCTCTTTTCTTCTTTGTTTAAAGGTATTAATTTTTGGTCTCTCATAAGAAAGGTATTAATTTTTGGTGCTATTAACTCTATTTTATCTACAATAAAAAAAACTCTATTTTATTATTTTTTTTAGAGGATTTTTTTTAGGAATTCATTAACTCTCTTTTATTTTTTAGAAGGGTAATTAAGGGCCCGTTTGCACATCTTCTGCTTATGCTTTTTGTCAATAGAAGGATATACGCAAAAGTTGTAGCTTTTTCAGTAATTGTTTGTAACCATATTTTAAAAGAGCTTTAATTTACCACAATGGTTTCAATTATTTTTAAAAGTTACAAAAATGTTATATTTAAGCTTATAATGTGTTATTGATACTCTGATACAAGTTTTAAGTCTATTTTAGAAGTACCTTTTTGAGAAGCTATCTTTTATGGCTTTCACATGAAGCACTTCTGAAAAGCAAAAACTCTTCTAAAAGTTCATCCAAACACTTTCAGAAGAAACTTTTGGACTCAAAAAATTAAAAGTAGCTTTTAAGAAGCCTTCCAAACAAACCTAACTCTCTTTTATCGCTTATTCTTCAATGGCTCTTTTATTGTTATTAATAATGTATATTATTATTATATTTATTTAATGGATTGTTTCAATTAAACTTAATTATTATATTTTCTTAGGTTATTAACACTAATTGCCTAACTTTAAAGTCTTCCCCATTTTATATTCTAAATTTTAAAAATCGCTACTTTTTCTCGAAACTTTAAAGCTCCTCACTTTGTCCCTCAAAATTTGAAAATCATCAGTTTGCCCCCTGAACTTTTAAAGTTTCTCACTTTATGTGACACCCGTTATTCTCCTAACGGGTATTGAGGTAATTAAATTAATTTTTAATGTATAAAAAAAATTGCTTCATTTAAATTTATTTTATAATATTTATTTTTATCTATTTTTAAATTTTCTAAAATTCTCATATATTTATTTAGTATGATTACTAAAAAGCCTTAGAACTTCTAATAAATCTCAAAAATGTCATATTGGCATTATGTGTGTTAAAGTCTTTAGATGAGACATAAGGATATATTTTCCAACTACTCTTGACCCTCATTTTCTTTATTTCCTCCGTGACATGCTTCAACATGTCTCCTCTATAATTGTTTCTATCACTTCTTTTCAAAGACTTCATCTTTTCTTCCTTTTTCTTCCACGGTTCCCACACTCTTCTTCTCATTTCTTTGCTGAAGCAAAATACTTAGAGAACTTCTTCAAGGCAGCTATAAAAATCAGCCACCATCACCTCCATTTGAGCAAGAATTTCAGTCATACCGAAGTAAAGGAACCTGTTTTGAAGCTATTTCAAGCTTCCAACTAACCATAATCCGAGGTTAGAATCTTATGAACAAATTTAGTCTTTCATTTATAAATTTTCTTTTATACTAAAGGATTATTCAAATTTGCGTTCTTAAACCTAAGTATATGTTTGTTGCTATTTTGGAGCATATGTATGAAGTCTAAGTGTATATGCCCTAGACAAAAAAATTTATATTGTTAAACTTTGTAATACCTCTATGGGCAGTGGTTATTTCTTGAAATTCTAAGATTAAATTAAAATGAATTTTATGAATTGGTTTGCATATTTGAAAAGTAGCATCCTAGGCTTTCTAACGAGCTATCATAAACCTAAATCGGAGTTGTATTTTATTTTCTAAGAATTATTCAATTTTTGTATTGGAAACTAGTAAATCTGCCAGTTTGTTATGGTATACCAGCTGCTAACCTGAACCAAGAACCCATCTTTGCTCACCACCTAATTCTTTAATGTCTTGCAACCTTTCCAATATTATCCTAAGTGATTGATGAATCTTATTAGGGACTAAAACATATAGATTACTTGTTCACATTTTATATTGTGTTAAGACAAAAATTGTTTACTGTGGTATTCAAAAGAGATTTATATAAAAGCTTTAATGGCATACTAGTAAGATAGGTTTACACATGATTTATTTATGAATGTAGTTGTATGTTGTGCTTTAGTTTTAATTGTCCTTATGCACGCCTTAGGATCAAGGGAGTATGGAGCTAACGTTAATTGATTCCAGGATTAAGAGACTGTTGATAAGCTTAAAAGGTAGGGATTCTATTACTCATCTTTTGTGAGGTTTTTATAGAATTAAAATTGATTGTTTTGCCGCAATATATATATATATCTATGTTGAACTGATATTATATGATTATCACATATGAAACTATGACATGGACTCGTCTTGTATTGTACGGCGAGGAACATAATGAATTGAACACATGTTATAAATTGAGAAGCATGGTTAGGAAAACTAACTCTATTGATAATGATTCAATATAGAGAAATTGTGAGACATGAAAAGGGCGACGGTTACGTCCTTGGGCATGAATACCCTAAAAGGTAAAGTAGGGGGAAGGCGATGACGCTTCCTTGGGTTGAAAGTCCCAGAACACACTGTACAGGAATCGATTTGGTGAGGACTCGGGGCTTGATGTCCCCTCACCGGAACACCCTTGGAATGTTTATAGGGTGATCAAGTGCGCCCATTTGGGTTTCGATGAGTTGAGTGATACTCAATTTAACATGGATACCTAGGAACAATGATGATTGGTAATATTTGTATAAATGTGTAATTATGACACTTGGTAATGATTAACTACGGTATCCATAAGATGTGATCATAATAAACCTCATAATCTGGAATATGATGTGACTTACTGACCATGCAGGTTTTAATGTGGTAATGATAAAAACCTAAAGGTGAGTAATGGCTTTCTCTACTGAGCATAGTGTCGCTCATTCCCTTATGTTTATATCTTTTCAGGACTCACTAAGTGTGAGGTGGCTACGAGAAATATAGTTGAGGAAGTGATGTAGCTATATTACATTGGGACTGCTTCAATTGTTGAGAATGTTCTTCATGATAATGTAAGCATCAATTGTTACTTTCTGTGACTGTATTACAATGTGTTGAGGGTTAAAATGATGATGACAACAGTTTATATTATTAAATTTAAGGTGCTACATTAAAACTGTGGTTTATTTGTGGTTTATATTTTTATTTTTGAGTTGAGAGTTTTCATTTAAGTCCCGGGTAAATTTTATTTTTAAGGTTTTACTTTTATTATTTATTTTATTTTATCTCATTAAAAACTGTTAACCCCCACATAGGGGCGTTACAGAATTTTTGGTATCAGAGCCTAGGTTCGGTTAACCTAGGGAGTGTAGCACCACTTTAAAAACATATATTTTTGAGATGGTTTTGAAGCTGAATTTTCATTGTCATCATCAAAATGAACCTTCACATTGATTTATACAGTCTAGAAGGATGTAACATGGAAAGGCCATAGAATGAAAATATTAATAGTTATATGAGTACAATAATTATATAGAAGGAAAGTATTAATAGTTATGAGGGAATGATAATTATATGGAATGAGTTTATAAGTAGAATGCTTATGAGAGATTCGTATAATATTTGGATCTATAAGCATATTTAATTCGTATAAACGATGAGAAATTCGTATAGATACGAGGATTTAAGAGCCTTTTGTCTCGTGAAAAACAATAAGAAATATAAGGCTTGATTTATTGATTTTAAAGTTTGACATAGATATGCCAAATTTTTCGTAATTGATTCAAACCTAAGTAATGATTATGTGTGGATTCGATGGAGCACATAAGTGTCAATAACTTTTCTTAAAAGTTCTATATATTTGAGGAATATGATATAAGTTGGGAATCATGGTATTGAATCTTGAGAGAGATAAATGTTAGACTTTTGGTCTGTTGAGACTGTGTAAAGTCTAGAATGCATGAATCTCAAAATTGGAATATTTCGTTACGTACATTGTATTTAAGTGTATCAGTGAATCTTTTGGTTACCTAAGGTTTTGTTATATGAGGAAATTATATATTGTATAAGTAGAATTGTGAGGATTGTAGATGTTCTTAAGTAGTAACATCAAGTGTCTTTGTTCGTTGATATGGTCTACGTTGAAAGACGTAAATCGTATTGATTTCAAGGTTAGTCACATTCTAAACCCTTGGTAGCAATGATGATGAATCCATTGATAGATGTTGAGTATTATCAATAACATATGGGTGTATGCATTGTTCAATAAGGTTTTGATTAAAACAAAATTATTTGAGTTGCTGGAAGATTATGTTGTTATGAAATGATTTTAAATATCATTCAGGAAGATCCTTGTTGTCGTTAAATTAGATTTGTTGTTTATAGTCAACTTTATCTATAGTGAGCTTTGAATTGGGTTTAAGATTCATACGAATTGGTTTTCAATTTTATGTTTGTTATTTAACTCGTTCTAAATGTGTTAAGGCCCGAAACAACCTGACCATTTTCAACTAAGAACATTTGGGCCTAGTTCAAATCTTAAATCAGTTTGATTCACACTGTCTCTCCCACGTGGTTTCTATACGTGTCATATACAGTGGTTTAATCATTGTTTACAAATACGTTTACTGTGCATAGGAGCTTATTTCTCCGAGTTCACTTTTTCTCTCTTAATTTGTTATTTTCTCTCTAAATCGCAAATCCTCTTCTTTTTCATTAAAAATTCTTCTTTTTCTCTAAAAGAAGAAGGAATTCTAGGATTCTGCAATTTACTATCTTAATTTTTTCTTTCTATTTACTCTTCTTTCATCTCATCATGGACCCAAAGTACCAACACCTGAGAAAGTATTTCCCATCACTCTCCCAAAAGATTCTCAGAAAGAAATACAAGGCTAGAATTACTCGGTTGTGGATTCTTATGCGTTTTGGCATCCCTTGTGATGTGAGAATGTTGATAGAGGGGAAAATCCGTCCGAGTGACTTTAGTCAAGATGTCGGTTTACCAGGAACAGGTACCAGTCGTAGTGCAATGAAAAGAAGAGCTCGTGCCATCGTGGTCACTTGTAACAAATGTGGAAGACAAAATTGTAACGGTAAATGTACTTCACCTGGTTATATGTCTACGAATAGAGAGGATAAAATAAGGTTTTGTAGGGATGGACTTTCAAAGGAGAACTTGGATAGCATCCATCCTCCTATCCACGGTCACCCTAGTGGATATGTTCAAGGAGCTATTTTTAAACTCTGGCCTAAATTTTATACAGAAAGACAACGCCTCAGGAATATGGTATTTATAGATCCTGTTTGTCAAGCCATAAGAAAACTGGATGGGGAATAAGTCTTCGCTCTATAAAGGTTATTTAGTCTTTACTTATTTGAAGCAGTTTTAGCTGATGTTCAACAGTTTGTGTTTTTCTTTTACTCAAAATATTTGCTTTTGTGTTTGAAATAATTGTGATTATTAGATTAATACAGTAAGTGTTAATATCTTATTTAATTTATGATTTTCTTAAATATATATATAATAAAATATATTATCTTATCAGACACGTTACATACGGTACAGTAATATGTTTAAATTTTGAAAAGCTTATCCAGATATTTCAAGATTTGTGTCTCAAATTTCAAAAGTTCTACAGTATTTGTCGTTTATATTAAATTTCTAGACTTGGTGTATATTTGTCAAAAAGTCTACAGTTGTGTCAAGAGGGTCTTCTGTCAAATTGTTCTCAATTGTCAAAAGTTATACAATTAGAGTCTAATCTTTTTCAAAAAGTGAATCAGATTTTCTGTAAACTATCAATCACCTTATCTTACTTTCTTATCCGCACAAGATTTTGTTTAAATCTTTGGATTACCTTTTCATTACCTACTCGTCTATCTCTTTAGCCCTTTTTGTATATTTCTCATCTTTAAAATCTCATGTAGAACCCGAAGTCTAAGTGGAGCAGACATTAAGCAACCACTTCTATAAACCAAATATGTCTACCTCCCAGTCCACGAAGAAAATAAAGAATGTCTGTGTCTTTTGTGGTTCCAGCCTTGGAAAAGATAAAGCTTATTTAGAAGCTGCAAATCACTTAGGGCAAGTCCTAGCACACAAGAAGATTAACATAATCTATGGGGGTGGTAGTATAAAAATGATGGTAAATATGGCACTAGCAGCTAGGTCTAGCGACGCTACTGATGTAAGAATTTGGCCTCATATTCCAGTTGAAGGAAACCTTTGTAAGGAAGCCATAGGTAAGGGAGAAGGAGTCAGGAGTATCCCTAAAAATTTTAAAGACATAATCTATAATTCTGATGCTTTTATAGCATTACCTGGTGGTCTAGGTACTCTTGAGGAAATATTTATAGTTGCTTGTGGGCAATTGTTGGGCTTTTATTCCAAACCTTTGGGACTGCTGAACGTAAAGGGTTTTTATGACGGTCTTTTAAAATTTCTAGATTACGCTGTGGAAGAAAACATCACTACAGAATCGGAGAGACAAATCTTTGTCACTGCTTCAACAGCTGAGGAATTGATAGATAAAATGCAAATCATACATCCAGAATCCGACACTGCAACATCCAAGCTTGAATGGGAAAGGGAAAGCCGGGAGCGGCCAATTGATTTGAATCTCCATCTGTAATCTTTTTGTTTTATCTTTGGCATGTAGGCATGTGTGTCCGTATTTTGTGTGTTACGAATAACCGTTTGCCTTGTATTCTGTGTTTCTTGTGGTACGTCGTTGTTAAATCTTTTATATTCATTGAGCCTAATGCCGGGATGGCTGGATACGGAGTACTTGATCGAAACGCATCCTTCTTAAGGTCCGATCTTTTGTTTATCGATGTTTTTGTATCCTCTAAGCATGCATGATATGGATAGCTGGTATACGGAGTGCCTTGTACTCTCGAAACGTATCCGTATTATGTTTGTAATGTGTAATATTCTGTTAATATTATGTGGAAGTACCAGAGTCAGTTATGAGGATATTCCATATGAAATATGAGTATATTATTTGGATTGAATGTTTGTGTCATGAGAATAGCTGTTTAATGAAAAATATGTCGGGTTTGTCTGCAACTCTGAGATTCCGTTTAATATCTCTATGAGTAAGTTTAATGTATAGTTTTGAATAAAAGCGTTTGTGATATATGTTTTATGATTATGTTTTAGTTTATTAGTTGAGGTATGAAATCAAATATATTTGACTTTTCCTTACTCAAAAGGAAAAGGAACCTAAAGATGAAGTATATAAAATTTCTCTGGCAATCTCCTTAAATGTGATTGTAAATCACAGTCCATGGACAATGAAGGACTGGAATCATGATATGGTCAATATGTATGCCTGATCAGATTCTTAGACTATTATACGGTGTTATAAGTTGAAACTTGTCAGAAATACTCTTATTGAGGGATTTAGGAGTAAGATTTATTATGCAAGTAAATAAGTGGAAATACGATAACTTAAATTTGGAGGACAAACAACATTAACGGTTTAGACTCAGAATTGGAATCATAGTGGAATCATAATTTTTACTAGTATTGCTAGAATTGAAATTTCGAGGACGAAATTTCTTTAAGGGGGGTAGAGCTGTGACACCCGTTATTCTCCTAACGGGTATTGAGGTAATTAAATTAATTTTTAATGTATAAAAAAAATTGCTTCATTTAAATTTATTTTATAATATTTATTTTTATCTATTTTTAAATTTTCTAAAATTCTCATATATTTATTTAGTATGATTACTAAAAAGCCTTAGAACTTCTAATAAATCTCAAAAATGTCATATTGGCATTATGTGTGTTAAAGTCTTTAGATGAGACATAAGGATATATTTTCCAACTACTCTTGACCCTCATTTTCTTTATTTCCTCCGTGACATGCTTCAACATGTCTCCTCTATAATTGTTTCTATCACTTCTTTTCAAAGACTTCATCTTTTCTTCCTTTTTCTTCCACGGTTCCCACACTCTTCTTCTCATTTCTTTGCTGAAGCAAAATACTTAGAGAACTTCTTCAAGGCAGCTATAAAAATTAGCCACCATCACCTCCATTTGAGCAAGAATTTCAGTCATACCGAAGTAAAGGAACCTGTTTTGAAGCTATTTCAAGCTTCCAACTAACCATAATCCGAGGTTAGAATCTTATGAACAAATTTAGTCTTTCATTTATAAATTTTCTTTTATACTAAAGGATTATTCAAATTTGCGTTCTTAAACCTAAGTATATGTTTGTTGCTATTTTGGAGCATATGTATGAAGTCTAAGTGTATATGCCCTAGACAAAAAAATTTATATTGTTAAACTTTGTAATACCTCTATGAGCAGTGGTTATTTCTTGAAATTCTAAGATTAAATTAAAATGAATTTTATGAATTGGTTTGCATATTTGAAAAGTAGCATCCTAGGCTTTCTAACGAGCTATCATAAACCTAAATCGGAGTTGTATTTTATTTTCTAAGAATTATTCAATTTTTGTATTGGAAACTAGTAAATCTGCCAGTTTGTTATGGTATACCAGCTGCTAACCTGAACCAAGAACCCATCTTTGCTCACCACCTAATTCTTTAATGTCTTGCAACCTTTCCAATATTATCCTAAGTGATTGATGAATCTTATTAGGGACTAAAACATATAGATTACTTGTTCACATTTTATATTGTGTTAAGACAAAAATTGTTTACTGTGGTATTCAAAAGAGATTTATATAAAAGCTTTAATGGCATACTAGTAAGATAGGTTTACACATGATTTATTTATGAATGTAGTTGTATGTTGTGCTTTAGTTTTAATTGTCCTTATGCACGCCTTAGGATCAAGGGAGTATGGAGCTAACGTTAATTGATTCCAGGATTAAGAGACTGTTGATAAGCTTAAAAGGTAGGGATTCTATTACTCATCTTTTGTGAGGTTTTTATAGAATTAAAATTGATTGTTTTGCCGCAATATATATATATCTATGTTGAACTGATATTATATGATTATCACATATGAAACTATGACATGGACTCGTCTTGTATTGTACGGCGAGGAACATAATGAATTGAACACATGTTATAAATTGAGAAGCATGGTTAGGAAAACTAACTCTATTGATAATGATTCAATATAGAGAAATTGTGAGACATGAAAAGGGCGACGGTTACGTCCTTGGGCATGAATACCCTAAAAGGTAAAGTAGGGGGAAGGCGATGACGCTTCCTTGGGTTGAAAGTCCCAGAACACACTGTACAGGAATCGATTTGGTGAGGACTCGGGGCTTGATGTCCCCTCACCGGAACACCCTTGGAATGTTTATAGGGTGATCAAGTGCGCCCATTTGGGTTTCGATGAGTTGAGTGATACTCAATTTAACATGGATACCTAGGAACAATGATGATTGGTAATATTTGTATAAATGTGTAATTATGACACTTGGTAATGATTAACTACGGTATCCATAAGATGTGATCATAATAAACCTCATAATCTGGAATATGATGTGACTTACTGACCATGCAGGTTTTAATGTGGTAATGATAAAAACCTAAAGGTGAGTAATGGCTTTCTCTACTGAGCATAGTGTCGCTCATTCCCTTATGTTTATATCTTTTCAGGACTCACTAAGTGTGAGGTGGCTACGAGAAATATAGTTGAGGAAGTGATGTAGCTA
This sequence comes from Artocarpus heterophyllus, assembly GCA_025403435.1. NCBI lineage: Eukaryota > Viridiplantae > Streptophyta > Magnoliopsida > Rosales > Moraceae > Artocarpus > Artocarpus heterophyllus. Next base: position 30,306,548 of record CM046343.1, read on the forward strand.
TATTACATTGGGACTGCTTCAATTGTTGAGAATGTTCTTCATGATAATGTAAGCATCAATTGTTACTTTCTGTGACTGTATTACAATGTGTTGAGGGTTAAAATGATGATGACAACAGTTTATATTATTAAATTTAAGGTGCTACATTAAAACTGTGGTTTATTTGTGGTTTATATTTTTATTTTTGAGTTGAGAGTTTTCATTTAAGTCCCGGGCAAATTTTATTTTTAAGGTTTTACTTTTATTATTTATTTTTATTTTATCTCATTAAAAACTGTTAACCCCCACATAGGGGCGTTACACTTTACCTCCTGAACTTTCAATTTTCTATTCAAACAGATAGAATTAAACTCATTTGATTGATTTTTTTTAAGATTTTCTGTTAATAACTCTTTTATTTAGAGTATTTTTGTTGGAATTACCTCTCTTTTATTACTTATTCTTCAATGGCTCTTTTATTGTTATTAAAATTCTCCCTGAATTGTAGCCTTTATAACACTTTGCCCTCTAAACTTCAAAACGTAACATCTATTCATTCTAAAGTATAAATTGTTAACAAAAATGGTTAGTCTGTTAGAATTTTAATGAAAATTTGACTAATGATTATAAAGTAAGGTATTTTAGTAATTTTGGTTGTAAAAATAACTATAAAAATTTAAACTATAATAAAATAGTCTTTATTAATGATTAAAAACAAAAAAAAAATTGATTAAAGACATTAAACTATTGGAATTATTCTTTTTTGATATACCAAAATTTTGTTCAAAATCTTATTTCTTTTTCACACCTAAAAAGTATTTTGAAATTTTAAAACTTATACATATTAATAAAATGAAAAAAAATATGACATAAATATATTCAATATAACAAAAAATTTTTAAAGAGGAAACTTTGATAATATTAATAAAAAAATTTTCATATTTTTGAAGATTTTATTGGTATTTGTACTTTTGAAAATTTTAAAATACTTTTTGAGTGTAAAAAATATAATTTTAAAGAAAATTTTGGTATATTGAAAAAAGAAATATCTGGATATTAGGATTTTTTAATTGATTTTTTTATTTTTTATCATCAATAAAGACTATTTTAATTATAATAATTTTTTATTGTTTTTATTACTAGGATTACCAAAATATGCTTAATTTTAAATTATTATAATTAAAATAGCCTTTATTGATGATAATATGCCTAATTTTAAATTATTCATCAATTTGCCATTAAAATTATAACAAAATGGCTATTTTTATTAACTGTTCATACTTTAAGGGGAATGGATGTTATGTTTTGAAGTTTGAGGAACAAAGTATTACAAAAGTTATAGTTCATGGGGAATTTTTGTAATTAATCCTAATTTATATTATTAGTAGATTTAGTCAATGGACTATTTCATTGGCTGTTTGGTAAGCATAGTTAGAACCAAATTTTTTGTTATCAAATAATATAAAGCTCTCACATGTTATCGTAAAAAGCAAAAAGTTGCTATAATTTTTTGAACCAAAAAGTTAATTCTAACAATGCTTGCCAAACACTCTATTAATCTCTATAATTATATTTCTTGGATTGTTAACATCAATGGTCCTTAAAATTTAGAGTCTACCTCACTTTGTCCTTTGAATTTTAAAAATCACATCTTTATTCATTGAACTTTCAAAACTTCTCATTTTGGCCCCTAAACTTTAAAAATTGTCACTTTGGCCTCTGAACTTTCAAAGTTTTTTACTTTATCCTCTGAACTTGTTTTTATAGTTCAAATAAATAAAATTAAGCTTATTTGAGAGTGACAAAATCTCATTGTTGCCTTTATAGGTAACACAGGTGCGAATCACGTAAGCTTAATCCTGTCTATTTGAATAAAAATCAAAAGTTCAATGGCAAGTAAGAAGCACTAAAAGTTCAGGAGACAAAGTGGTGATTTTTAAAGTTCAAGTAAAGTAAAGAGTTTTAAAAGTTTAGGAGGTAAAGTAATGATTTCAAAGTTTAGGCTCTTCAGTTTAAAGGCTATTGTTGTTAAGGGTTAATTGTATAACTATAACTCCTAGTTTTCATTATTTTTTATTTGTCCTTCTATTTTTAGAAATTACAAAAATATCTTTTAAATTTGAAAAACTTGTTTCAATTTTATTTCTTGTAGACTTTTTTTGACTTAAAGAACACAGATAAGATAAAAATACCCTTTGACTAAACCTAATTTATTTATAAAATATATGATTTATCTTGAGAAAAATTTTAAAAATATATTTTAAAATTTAAAAAGTTATAAAGCTTAAGATCTTTTTTTTAAAAAAATTGATGTTTTGTTTCAGGATTTTTTTTATGTTCTTAACATATAAAATATTTATCAATTTAAGGGTAGTCATGTTGTTTTGCCTAATTTTTAATCTTCATGGGATGAATAAAATAAGTTTTTAAAATTTCAAAGATACCTTTATAGTTTCTAAGAACATAGGGAGAAATAGTTAAAACTAAAAAATACAATTACATAGTTAACTATTCTTGTTAATAACCCTATTTTCTTTCATCCTCTTCTTTCTGAAAATTATTAACATTGTTTATCTTTTATCCCAAAAAAAAAAAAAAACTTTCCTTTGAACCAACAAAAAAAGTTCTCTATTCAAAGTACGTTTAACAACCACATTCTAACTATATAGTTAAAATTAATACAGTGTAAAGCTCTCAAATACTACAATGTAAAGTAAAAATAAGCTATAGTGTAAGCTTACATATGCTACAATAAAATCATTTCAATTTTAGTTCTAATTACGTTGCCAAACATGCACCCAATTTGTTCCATTAAAGTTATCTTTCTTGAGGGGAAAGAATATATATATATATATATATATATATATATATATTTATTTATTTTATTTTATTTTTTTTTTTTGAGGAATGGGGAAAGAAAATCTGTCCATAAAAAGTATGCAATAATTTGCAAAGTTCGCCAGAAGGAAGGTGCAAAAAAGTTGGAAGTTCAAATTTCTAACTGAAAAAAGAGTTATTTTCTCATAGACACTGGAGAAAATATGCAGCAAAACCACGCATTAACACATGGGACAAACCTAGTTTGGTTCAGTTTAAATGTAAAAAATAAAAGGGAAAAACGAAAGTGAATTATACTCTCAATAGCGAGGGGGTAAATTTTCTCAAAAATAAATAAATAAATTGTGAGGGGCAAACAACAAAAAGCGAATGACTCCAATAGTCATAAGAGATACTTTGCACATAGTTTTGAATATTATAGGTCCCTTACAAGCCAACATGGCCATCTAAGAAAATGGAAATCGAGGTTTCCACGGCTCACTTTTATAAATACCAAAAATCAAAGTCTACAAATTTAAATTTCAAACGACGATGGATGTGATTTTAATCAACATCGTATGAGCTTGTTGTAATCTTCTATTCTCTCTCTACATTATGAGATGATGCAATCAAAGACACGCCACTTCATACTTTGGAGCTTCCCTTGTGGGAAAAAGGAACTGGCAATGGCATCCATATCCGAATAAGAGTGAAGAGTTATGTTACATACCCGGTGGGGATTTGTCATTTGTCAAAATCTTGGCAAGAGTAACCCTTTACAAGAATCCCAATATGCAATTTTCACTCAACATGGAGAAGACAGTTCTTGAGGCATATGAACCTGGCGGATTTTCTTAGCCATTTACCAGCATCTCCATTATCAAATCATTCCAAGAGTCTATCGCCCCGGTAAGCACCAATGTAGACAATCATTCTGCACCTTTGCATTTTTGTCACGAGCAAATGGATGATACTCTCTGTAGGGACCCGGATGCCCATCGGGCCTCAATAACGAAAGCGGGTTTACATCAAGGAGTTTCAGGTTCACCCCATTAGCAGAAGCCTTTTCTGTCACATTCTTGAATTCTTCTAACTCGATATCACGCAGAATCCTGTGTATGTCCTTCAGTTGAAACTCGCCTTCTTTAGCTGGAGATGTCCTCTTGCAAGTCCCGCCATTAGACCACTCCCCATTCTCAAAATGATCTGGCGTGGACGTTCTAAAGAGAATCGAGCCTTTGTGACCAGATGTTGCTATATAGTTCAAAACAAATCTCAGTGCTTTGCGATAAGCATAATCGAAACCCAACTCCTCATGGTTTCTTTTAGGACAGTAATGGCAGCCCACCACTTCGTTGTTCTCGTAGTAGATTGAAGATTTGAGAAACCATTTCCCAGTTGAGATTATCATGTAGTCCAAGTTCTGGTAAAGATCTGTCCATTTTCCGTCAAGTTTGTCGAGATGAAGCTCGACTTCAGATGTCGAAACACCGTTATAGTCTTCGAAGATGGCAGCTCTTACAAGAAAAGGGGACCAAATGACTGAGACAGTCAAATTGTATGTGCGAAAGTGCCATCTTCTGGACTTATATTCCTTGTCATGGTACACTTCAATGGGTCGATCCACCTGAAGGACACACATATAGTATGAAAATCTATTTCAGAAAAGGATCAGAATTTTGGACAGATAACATCTCGCATATCATGTTTGGCCAACAAGAACCATCTACCATAATGCACAAGCAACATTGTATCAAGAAAATCACTTGTCATTCTCATAAGAGAACAAGGCTCCAAAAATAAACAGCACAAGCTCAGAAACGAACCGGACGCTTGAAAAAAAAAATTGAAATTTCAATGTCCCTTAGCTTTTTCCCATTGACAATTCTAGCCCGTGAAAATTTTTGTACCTGAGCTCTACAGGCTGTGTAGAATCATGAGAAATCAGCAATGCAAAGGGACATTTACCATCAACGAAACAGTGCCTTTCAAACATTTGTGAAACCATATTCACGTAAGATTAAAGGCAGGACCCAAGAATTGACTATTGGATGAAAGACCACAAAGGATAAAGGTAAAATTTAGTTCCAAAAAAAGAAAAAGAAAAAGAAAAACCTTCTCAAACGCAATATTCATCATAACAGTATGTAACCATCAACACCAAAACGCTTCCTCATATGAATGAAGATAGTCTGGTTAAGAACAACAATGGAGAATCACAAAGATATTAAAACACCTCAAGAACACAAGCAGGCTACACAAACCATTGATGAACAGATTACCAGTGCAAGAAGTACAGAACCAAAATGCAGATAAGTTCTCAAATAAATTCAGCCTTAGCAACATCAACATGGAAGGTTGGAGTCTTCTTCAAGTTTTTCACGGGCCAAACAATCTCAGCATTAAGGCAAAAAAGCACAACTCGAATTCCAACTTAGAAAGTTTATATGGCAGTTATACTTTTTTCCAATCTAATCATTTCAATATACTAAACTCATATAAGTAGCTCTGGCAGACAATGCAAACAAATATTACAAATATCATTGTTAGAATATGGTGACCCGAATTCAGTTTGCCCCGACCCGAAAAGCTCACGATGCAACAATTGTGATGAAAGAGCAGTATGGACCTTTGTGTTTTGGGCCGTTTAGTTTATGTTTTGGGCCCCTTAGATTATATCATATATTAGGGTTTTGTTTATACCTATATATATATATATACACATATATATGATGTATTACATTAACGTTGGTATTATCGACTTTGCCTTGTAATCTTTTTCAAATTTAGTAATTTTTTTCTCCTTTGCCCGCGATTTTTTCCCGTGTTGGGTTTTCACGTAAATCTGTGTGTGTTCTTGTTCTTTATTTCTATCACACTATTTTCATAACAATCAAAAAGAAGATAACGAATAGATAAAAGGACTAGCTTAGTTTCCATTCAATCAATCATCCAAAGATCCAGGATGATCCTTAGTAAGCAATTCAGACAAACATACCGTTGATAGCATGCAAAGTAATGACTGGACATGGTTGCGAGATATCGAATCACCAATCAACGCCCAGGCCTTGTTCCTCATCATGTCAAGGAATCTCTCCGGATCAAACTTTGGTAAGTCACAATCCCTTGGATTCCACCTCCAATACAAATACCCTGTATCAGGCCTACCATTTCTCATGCAATTCTGATGTCCTTCAATAAAGGGACAGCTCTTGTTTGTGTAAATAGGACCCGACGAGTTTGGAACCCAATCCCCAGTAAAAAGATCACACTTTCCTGCACCAAAGTTCAACAAAATGATTTCCAAGGGAGAAGTTTATCATAGTAGTCCAAATTATTCAACAAAACAAAAGGCCCCTTTAAAGTTTTCTGTTTCATTATGCAACAAAAAAAATGACAATCAGATCTCAATCTACTCATATCTGGATTAGCCACACTTTTGAAGTAGAATTACCTGTGCTTTGAGGCATTTGTTCTTCATTTTCTTGATTTTCTACAGAAGCCAGTGGTCCTAAGCAACAAAGCACCCATTAAAAACTAACATAATCTGATGTACAACTTTACCGACCCAGTCTAAATCATTTTTTTAAAAGAAAAATCCCATTTGACGCAAAAATAAAAAGATGACAATTAGATCTCAATCCACACTAGATTCATAAACTTGATTAGCCACACTTTTGAAGTAGAACTACCTGCGTTTTGAGGTACTTGTTCTTCATTTTCTTCACCTTGTCCTAATCAATAAACAAAGAACCCATTAAAAAATTAACATAATTTCATGTAAAAAAAATTCCAAAGCATTACAAACAAATCCCATTATCATCATTAACAATTGATGGCAAAACTAGATCTCATTCCCCACTTAATTAAATGATTTAATGCACTATGTAACCACATTTTTCGAAGTATAATAAAAAAGATTACCAGTTTGCTGCACTTGTTCTTCATGTTGAAGAGAAGGCGGTGGTTCTGAATCAGCGACGACGGCTTTGTGGGGGAGATGAGTTTCTTGAGGAAAAGGGGTTTCAATTTCTGGAGAAATGTCTGTGGAGCGAATGAAAAGAAGACGAAAAGCAAGACCCATTAACAGAAAACCCACAGCAAGCTTCACAAGCCGGTGATTTTGCTTGTAAGGAAACCATGGCTTCCAGTTCTGTAACTTCATCTCTCTCTTTCTCTCCCTCTGCTCTCTTTCTCTACCAAGCTCCGTCTGTCTTGTGCTTGTTTAAGGCTTGTTAATGAAATCTGGATCTCGAACCAAAACGTCCAAAATCAAAGAATCGCCAAAATAGATAAGAATGATGATAAAATATGCTCCTTTTTTCTTTCTTTTCTTTTGTTTATTTGTTCTTTGTTGGCACAGAAAAAGTAATAGAAAATGTTAAACCGGATCAAGGTGACCGACGTTACAAGGCCAAGACTGTCTCGATGAACATAGAGGTCCTGATAAATTCTTTTCCGTAAATTTAGCAACAAAAGACTGTTATTAACTTTATTATTATTATTAGTAACTATCAATTTGATTGAAAATTACATGTTTATACTTCAAAAAAAAATAAAAAATTACAAATTTAGTTCAAATTAATGGTTTGAACTTAAACAAAGTAAACCTCTTATATATTATCATGTTAAAGCAAAAATAAGCTATACTGTAAAACTTTATATTTTACACCAAAATAGTTTAAACTAAGATCGTCAAACATAGTACTAAGTTTTTAGCTAATATGGACTGAAACTTAGTCCAGTCTAAAATAGTGAGTGAATATTACATGTAACCAAGTCCAAATTTTTCTTCTTTTTTCAATAATTAACATCTACTTTTTTGTGTGAGTATGATTAACCACTTTTTTAATTGATTTATTTTTTATGGAAAGATTGATGATTATTTGGAGGTGGGTTTCAGATGTACATATTATTATTGACAAAATTCATGAGTATTAAAGAAGGTTGGGATTTTAGAACTCAGTTTTGGTGAAAACTTTTTGGTGATTAAATAATTGATTGCTTTGTTATTTGCCTAAACAATGTATTTATAAGGATGGGAAAGTATCCAGCAATTTTTTTTTTTTTTTTTGGCTAAAGCCTGATATATAGCTTTTTAAATAGACATAAAAAAATGACTAAATGGGGAATCTTTCTTGTTACAGGAAACGCCTTTGCAAATGGTTTTATTTATTAAAAGTATATTTTCTCACGAATATAGATATTTAATTTGAGTTTAAGAAACGCGATGAATAGAATAACAAACAATTAAAAAATTAAAAAAAAAAAAAAAGAGCCCAAGATTGATGTGTTAGCTACTGAAATTTTGACAAATTATTATCATTGCTCAATGCTTAGATCTGTCGCCGAAACGAAAGAGATCGAGAAATGCTGCTGTTAATAGTTCTTAAATCCGTATACCAACCAAATATTTAAACAAATGGGTGTCATTTAATCATCACGTATTATAGTATTCTTACCAACACACAGAGGCCCCATTTGAGTGTGTAGCTTATCCATCAATCTCATGTATGGGCTACGCGGTAAACTTGAAACACAGAATTTGACAAATCAGTCCTTGTCACTTTCTTCTGAAATAGACCCTTTAACATTATTTTAGGGTGGGGGGGGGGGGGGGGAGAGAGAGAGAGAGAGAGAGAGAGAGAGTCATTGGTCAACTAGTTACCACAAATATTGCATTCTTTTTACTGTTAAAAAAACAAAACCAAGTTATGGTTTGTGGCCAAGTGAGTAAAAGTAGCTATTCACTACTTTTTGGAAGGGAAAAAATTGTCTTGTACTACTTTTGGAAGGAAAAAAAAAAGTTATGCAGTGTCTGCATTGAACAGCTACTTAAGAGCAAAAGACACTGCTATAGATATTGTCCAAACCATCACAGGACCACCAGGTTATAGACATAAGAGATTGTTTGATTTCATCCTCTTCTAGCTAAAAAATAAAATAAAATAAAATAAATGTTTGATTTCTTTGATTTTTATGTGTGTGTGTATATTGTGTTGTTCTCTGCTATGAGGAATTCCAACGCCGAGGCATTTACTCTCACACTTTGCATAAAAAAGAAAAAATTCCAATCCATAAAAGCCTGAAGAATAACAAAGTAGAGATTGGAAAGGATTTTGAGTTTGGATCTACTGAGAACCAAAGCCATCTAAGGATAGCAAAATGCACAGTCTCGTCTGTCTCAATCTACATAACAATCTATACCAATACTTTGGCAAGAATTTATCTTGCAACAAACAAATATAATAACTCCAAGAATTTTGTCTCTGCTCTACAAAGAAGGAAAACTGTAAGAACCTGCAATCAACGAAGGCTATGAAAACTACTGAGCTAGCTTCAAAGCACGAGCCTTTTTCGGTACTTTCATGCCAAATCCACGCTTTGCCCTCTCGACTCTGCTCAGCAAAGTGTCAAACAATTATTAGCATGGAAACCACAAACCAAATTTAACACGTGTTAAATCAGTAGTTAACTAAATGCAGTGAGTAGGACTTACGTTGGAGCAAGTTTTCCAAGGTTGTTGAGCTCCTCGCCAGTGTCCTCATCCATGACTTTCCCCGAAATCTCGATAATGTAAAACTTGTCTCTTGTAGTTGGCAGTCCCCTTTCTACCAGTAGGTCTAAATCTCTCTGATTGAGCTCTCTCCCGTTTACGTAGACGCCAGTGTTTCCAGCACCACAATTTGTTGGCATTGGATAATTGAATTCTTCAATAAATGGCTGAAGGTAAGAAAAAAAGAAAATGCTTTGTTCATATATTCAACAGTATGGATCACTAACAGAGATCAAAAGGCCAAAAATCAGTTTAACTCACAGGAATTATGCCGAGGCAAGGTTGGCCCATGACTCCCCAGAAGCCAGCTCTAAAGTCATACCTGGTTAAGAAAAAGCACAAATGTTGTAATCCAAAGAAAACTAGTTTTCTTGTATAATTTATAACATTGAGAAGAATCTACATTAAACGAATATTTGGTTTTTTATATAAAGAAAATAAAGGAATGCAATAATAACTTTTTCCTTGCTTATCTCATGTTTGTCTAGCCTAATAATGAGCTAATGTTCGAGATTTTTTTTTTTTTTTGTAGAAATCTATGGCATGCATGTTCCCAAATATTGCATTCAAACACCTAATTTTAGTATGTAGACTTACCAATAATCTCCGGGACGAATTGGGCCAGCGAACTTCTCTGCCCTTTTCACCACGCGATCTAGTATAGGTTGTCCATTAACAAAAACCTTAGGCCTTTCACCCTCCCCACCATAATTAGATCTCGAGAAATCTCGAAAACTTTTCTTGATGAAGCCCACGACAAAGGAATCACTACCTTTGCTGAACTTGTGCCGACCTTCTTCCTTGCTTATTTCTGCAGAGTCTTGAGACATACTGTTATTTCGGTATTCCTCGAAAGAAACATCCAACACAGTGGCATCCGCTGCATCTTTCACCGAATTTTCTCGCGAGCTCCTACTAAAGACCTCACTGTCATGCTCCATTTGTTTACTCTTGTTTCCCTGCTCATAACTGCTTATGGCATGTTTAGGACTATCAGACACTTGCCAGACAGGCGAACGTGGAGGTCTTGGAGGTGAAACATGTTTTAAAGGCAGCTCAGCACATACAGAAACCTCTTCTCGAGAAATCACACAATCAAAACTCTCGTCTTCCCTGGAAGAAATGGAAGGTGACGAAGTATGGCCCCGCCTCTTCTCAGACTCATCCAAGTTCAACCTCTCATCTTCTACTGGTGCCGACTGGAAGTTGTAACCAGTCTTTTTAAAATCTTCCAAACAGGAGCTGGTGCCATTGGCATTCAGAGAACCGGAACATACAAGGCTGTCGTTTAACACCTCTGGAGAACTTTCGTCACCCTCAGCAGACAAATGTTTGAGTTCCGTAGGCTCAGACACGATAAGCTTCTTATTCTCCATTTCTAGAAACATCACAGCTGAACAGGCACCACATCGTAGTCTTCGCTGATTATTACCCGTTATTCCAAGCTTTCTAGGCAGTTTCACTAGCTCAAAACATTTGTGACAAGTAATGAATGGGGCACCGCCTGCAATGGGATGGTAAATCCGTCCAATCTTAGGAGTTGCAACCATTCTTCTTGGATGAACATAACCATCATTTTCTGAATCAAGCTCACCACACCATCTTGTATGCAGATGCGGCTCAAGTGATTCTGGCGGAGGGTAACTTTGAGGCCCAAACCCAAGAGGATCATCATGATGGTAAAAGTTTGGATTGATCGGAGCTTTAGCGGGTGGGACTTGGGGAGGAACATGCAAATTCTGGTTATAGCAGCTCAAGCAAGCACATGTAGGAGCATGGTAAAAGGTTTCATATGGATACGATGCAACAGACTCTAAATCTAAGTTCCTGTACTGTCCTGAATAGTGTTCATGAGACGATACATGTGCATATATATGGGGCGGCAAAGGGTGAGGCTTTCTTGTCATTTGTGGCTGAAAAGGATCATCATATTCTGGAATCTGATTCAGCATATGTTTTCTAGGGGGATAATAGCTTTGCCTACCAACGTGATGGCGATTCACAAAAGGAACTGGTTCGTGGCTATAATTGTAATGAGGGGGCCCAGGGACGTGCTTCTCCAAGGCCTGTGGCTGCATTGGAACATTATAGGGAACCTGGTTACGATAAGGATAAGGCAAAGTCCTATCCGTAGGTTCCGTTTCTTTTGGTTTATTTGCCACATGATAAGACCTGCTAAGTTGCTCCTTCAACTCGTCCAACTTCCTAAGAATCTCAGCATGTTCCTGCTCCAAATTCTTTACTCCATCGGGCACTTTGACATGAACACCACTAATCATCCGCCTTTCATGGCCATGAAAAAAATACGGCTCGTAGTTTGAAGGCCCCTCATCAGGATAAGCCAAAGTTGGTGCTCTCTCATGCTCAGAAACTGAGCTGTTGTTCCCATATAATCCCTCAAACCTACTACCTCTTCCTACACCCGACCAACCCACAGCCCTCGATCTCAAGGACCCAATAAACCTATTTAGTTGGTTTGAAATTTCTTCGATACTTGAATTCACAGACTCAGATCTGTTCATGTCCATATATCGACCGGCTCCACGAGTCCAGGGATCCATCTGGTGTTCCGAAAAACGGGTATACCTATCAACAGTTCTATATTCTCTCTCTTCAACACTTTGCTCAAGTCTTAACTCTTGAAACTCTTCAGTAACATGACTTGTATCTTTAACATCCAAAACCTCTTTCTTTTCTGTTCCCTGCAAACCACCATGAATGAAATTAGCAGCTTTGTCCACAAAGACACTCCCTTGTGTCCTAACATGTTCAATCCCACTCTTTTCCATTTCACTCTTGGAAGCAATTTTTGAATTATCACTCCCTTTCTCTACCAATTCGTCAGAACCCCCATCACCCTTTTCCTCATCTGACTTTTCAGAAAACACATCATTCTCTGGGTGCCTCTTTTTTGCTGTAATTATGGAAAAAAGCAAAAGAAAAAGAAAAAGAAAAATTCCCAAAATCACTATAAAGGTCCTTGATTTGCTCACAAATTGCAAACACAATGAGTAAAAGGAGAAAAACAAAAGAGGAGTTTGGATTAACAAAGCTGTGCAAACTTGCAAAATTCCCCTTTGGTTTCTTTACAATTTTCTTGTGACATTTTAGCAAGCATACAAATAGGGAACAAATAAAATAATAAAATAATAAACCAAAAAAATAAGAAGAAAAAGAAAAGATATGAACATACCTCGAAGAATTGCACCACAACCACCACACCGATAAACAGAATATTCTGGAAGTTCTGGTAATAGATTATCACACTTAGGGCAACGAACTAACCGAACTTTTGGCCCTTCCGCCATTACTAAGTATTAACCATAAAAAAATGAAGACCCAGAACCAGAAATCCACCCAATGCTCAAAAACCTTAAAGCCCACAAATATTTTTACCTCAAAAATATGACCAAAAAAGGCTATTACTTTAGGATCAAAACAATTTAGCCATAAAAATCAAATACGAACCCAAATGAGAAAAGAAGCAGAAAAAGGCTTTTACTTTAGGATCAAAACATTTTTACAAAAAAAGGGTTCAACTTTGAGCCTTCACACACAGATAACGAACTCTCTTTCCCGTTCAGTTTTTCCCCCAGAGGAAAGAGAAACGACAGAAATGCTTTTGGTCTATTACTGAACTGAGACTCCGCGGTTCCCGATGAAATTGTAAGTTTGGAATTGGAGGGAAGTAAGATCAACAACAGCCTGAGGTAGTCTCTCTCTCCGATGCCCGACACGTTTGAGAGAAGAAAAAAAGGTGCTTTGTTATTATCATGTTTTACTCGCAGCATGCCAACAAACGTCGTCGTTTTCTACAGCAAATCATCACATCCTTGAACAAGCCCACGCGTCTGGTATGTTGTGAAAGAGGAGAATGATCCATGTGTACCAGATGGTCTTGAACCAGCAACGTTGACCAGTTAATAACACTCGTTTCTTTCGTGATAATAAATGCTACTCGGCTTTCAAACAAATAAAATAATTACAACAACAACAACGTGTATCCCTTGAAAAATCACGGGTTAAATTTTAAAACCGACTACTCAAAAAACATTAAACCGAAATGAAAATAAGAGAATTAGATCAGTTTTTATTGATTAAAAAAATAAATAAATTAAAATATAATAATATTTAGCCAATAGGCCATTTAAATTAAAATGAAGTTTTTTTTTGTATAAAATAACATAAAAAAACATTAAGAAAAAATACAAACGGAAAAAAAAAAGAATAAAAAAGAATAAAAAAGAAAAGATAAAATTAAAAATTACATGTTTAAAAACAGCACGTTTGCTTAAATATTTTTAAAAGTATGTTGTTCGTCTACATTAAAAATTAAAACTGTGTTATTTAGTGTTATTTTTCTTTTATTATTTTTTAAATAATAAGATTTTAACCTTATAAAATTAAATAAAAATGCTATATTTTTTCAGGGCCTTTCTATAACATTAAATAAAAAATATACAATATAGTCAATTTCTTTACGGATCTAATGGCCGAAAAATAATAACTACTCCTCGTCCTTTTATTTTCCCACAAACTGTCAACTTTTTTTTTTTTTTTTTGGTTTCTTTCCTTCTCCAAAGGTAGAATAATATAGTTATAAAACCTACGCCAAGCATAATTTTATGGTTGGGTGTGAAAAAAAAAAATACCCAACTGATAAAATAGAGTTTTTAACCGTTCTATCAGCTAAGCATTGTATAAGATTTAGTACCTTATCAAAAGGATAAAAGTCTTGTAAGGTCCTTATCAAAAGAACTTTGAATTTTGAGTCTGTTCTAAAACAATAATATTATACAGTACATAAAAACACTTATAAACAAGTTAATAAAAATTGTTAGATTATAAAATTTCTGAGAAATTAAGATAGCTTTTTCTTTTCCTATTTGACTGTAAAATTCCTCTTTTTTTTTTTTAATTTGGGACAAAATTTTCCTTTTTCCACCCTGAAAAGTTTGGAGTAGAAACCATGTTGCTTCATGATGGAGAACACTGTATGTTAACATGTGTTGTAGGATCAGACAAATTTACTAGCTCTAGCTGTTAGTAAATAAAATAAAATAACAACTAAAGAAAGTTCAGATAACGACAATGACACTTGATATGTAATGACTCATGACTGGGTCAATTTGTTAATTTGAGGTGAGATTCTCTTTTGAGACTTGTCTTTTATCTGTTTTAACTATCTAGTGGATGTCAATTAGCAAACAAATACTTTCCAATGCTATATTTTATGTGGCTTTTGTTTTTCTTAAATTATCCAAAATTGCTTTGTCAGGACATATTATATAATAGTTTATTCCATACGGAATGACGACACCCGTTTGGCCGGTTCTTCATGGCACTAACTTGAATTTTCTAATTAATGAATGAGATGCTACACACGTGTGATTTTATTTTTTTTTTTGGAAAGCAGTGGAATCCCAAAAGTCCTATGATAAGAGTTATTATTTTAATTTCCATGAATGTCATTCACTTTCTTAATTCATATCATTGAGAAAGGATGACACTCTAGGGTTTTGGGGAATCTTGAATATTTACATCAATTGAATTACAGTGTACACCTTTTATACCAAAGGAAAGTAGCCAGCTGATCTTATTACATGGACACCTGTCCACACTCGTATGACATGGAAAAATATCATATGAAAAATAACAAGTAATTACATTAAAAAGAAAAAAATTTCTACAATATAAAGCTCTTATATGCTGTAGTGTTTACAGTTCTAACTAATAGTTCTAACCATTATATCAAACACTTTAGTATGCCCATTACTATTAGCTTGTAGGGGTGTTTATAACCCTCTAGCTAATAAAACGATAATAAACGCCCACTATAATAAACGATTAATTAGACAAATAAATATAAATAATAAAAAAATAAAGCTAAAATGTAAGAACCACTATTATAGTGATAATCTTCGTAGATCACATGCTATTTATTTACCCCAACAGTCCTAAATCCTTTATCTGTTTTTCAATGATAGCAAGCAAAACCTTCTTCTACCACAAAACAACCAGCCACTCGAAGCATTTCTGGTCAGGTAGTGACCAATTAACATGCGCATGTCAAGCTTTAACATTTAAATAAAAAAAATATTATCTGATATATTTTGTTTTAATTTGACATATGTTACACTTAGCATCAATTTTATAACATATTCAATTTTGAAACGATTACCATTAGTTGACTTGTTTACCTTTCACTTAATGATTAAAACATTGTCATTTTTAGACTTTTTAATTTTGCAATTTTACTTTTCAAACCTACACTCTATATATATATATATATATATATGAAGCACAAAAAATAACAAGTATAATATAGACATAATGACATTACAATTTATATTAGAGATGATCAAAAGATAACAACTTAGCAGTACCTATGTGTCGATGCCTGGCAGGAACTCAACACCATGTACTGTGCATGGTGCTCAAACTCCATGTTCTTCCAAGCTCTACCTGGTCTAGTTTGCAAAAGAAGATAAGGCCTCTAAATAAGGGGCAATAGTGTAGTAGTTGTTGTAAATTGGACTCCCTAATTATACTGGGAGTACAAAATATGTGAAACAAAAAATAAATAAAAACATACACAAAATTTATAATGGTTCACTCTCAATGTGATAGTTATGTCTATTTTTAATCACTATAGCAATTCACTATACTGATGAAGAAGTTTACAATAAAAAAATTACACACACTCTCTTTAGATTTTTCTATCTAGCCTGTCTTATTTTATATTTTCTAAGTTGTACAACATCAGCTCTACAATGTCTTGTTTATAGATTTCTAAGAAAGAAGAAACAATAAAAATTTCAAAAACGCCTCGTCCACTTGACCAGCCACGACGTGCATGGCCGCGCCTTTGACCTGTCGCTGCCATGCGTGTTTGTTCTTCACTTTGGATTTGCTTCAACTCATGCGTGTGGCAGCGTACTTAAATGGCGCCCAAACGTTGGCACTTCCATTGTTCCCCAACGTGACTTTATGGCGCTCCAGCACTCTACGTAAGGTGATTATTCGAAGGGCATTTAATTAGGCTCCACACTTATTAACAACATTTACCAAGAGCACTTTGATGCTTAAGTCAACATGCTAAGCAAGAACAAGAGGAGAGGTAGAGTGTGGGTAAGAAATATATAGATGTTTGTTACCTTAACGGTGGCACTAACGCTCATTTTAAAAATGTGTAGCTTAGATTTGGGTGTAGATAATTTTTGATTTGTGATCCTGTTATGCATGTGATCCTGTTATGCAAGTGTACGGTACGCTAGAATTGAATGACACCCATATATGGGATATTCTCTTATGGAGGGTAGAGATGATGCCACACAATGGCCTAGTTGTATATCACCTTGGGCAATTGGTTCTTCCCCTTAAGGTGTGTTGGCCCAATTGAGTCTTTAGCTTGGTCTAGATATAAAACGCTATACAAGGGTTTTTTTGGTCTGCTCATATGGCACCTAATCATATGGTATCCAACCTAAGTAATTCTATGAAACTAAAGTGAATTTGAGTCCCTCCAATCCAACAAGGCCATAATTCTCAAAGTGTGTTTGGCAACGCAATTAGAACTAAAAATTGGAATGATTTTACTATACCATATAAGAGCTTTACACAATAGCCTACTTTTGTTTTACATTGTAACATGTGAGAACTTTATATTGTAGCACGTGAGAAATTTGTATTATAGCAATTTCAACTATATAGTTGGAACGAAGTTGCCAAACACACCCTCGATTTTCTACATGAATCAAGATTGAGACAATGAATTTTTCTAATCAATAACTCAAACGCATTGTCTAGATAATGCCATGGATTTCATCCAAGGCACATATCTAGTTGGCCAAGTAGACATGGTCGGCTAGAAGCTAATCATTACGGTCGGAGACGTGGTCTTTGTGGTGGAGTTGTGGTTGGCTATTTGAGTTTGAGTGGCTAAGAATAGTGGTCAGATGCTAATTCGAGTACTCCCACTACAGTAGTCCCTCATAATGGTTGGTTTGGTTCGAACATGCTTCTTTTTCCTTAATTTTTTAATTTTCGTCCCTAAACATGAAACTACCAATGAATTTTTGAAACCTAACAAAGGTAACAATGTACTCATCGCATGATGACTAAAAAATTTAGAAAGTTAGTTATGTTAAATATAAAATATTTATTCATCATTGTTAAAAAACTCTTAATAATTGGAACATTTTTTTTTCAAAAAAAATATTTTGCATATGATGCAACTCTTGTTGTAAAATTTTCAGTTATTGTGCCATAAAAGATTGATTAGCTTTATTTAATTTCTAAACCATAGTCAATTATAGTGTAAGGGTTGAAATTATATAAAAAATAAACTCCCAAGAAAATAAAGAACTAAAATGACACTATTTCAATAATTGTTTGGAGACTAACAATACTGATAACCTTAAAAAATTCTTTTTATCTCTTTCTCTCTCTCTCTCTCTTTTTTTTTTTTTTTTTTTTTGCTAATAATATGTTTGATAGAGCTGAAAAGTGGGTGGAAAGAAAAGATTAGAAACTTTTGAAGAGAAAAGTATAGCTCTAAGTAGTTTGGTAAGGGAGAAAAGCATAGAGAACATAAAATTGAAGTAATTTTTTATTGCTCTTAAAGTTAAAAACAAAAAAGCATTTTTATCATTTCGATACTCTGTATTTTAATGAAACATTACATAGGCACCATGCTGTTTGTAAAATATCAAAATAGTATCTTATAGTTTTTAAAGATATTATCTTTGTACCCTTAGTTCATGTTTTTGAATAAACACCTCAAAAGTAGTACTAGTGGAATTACCACAAGACCATTGTTGGCACTCCTTTCTTACTGCTAGATAGTTTATTCCTTTTCTTCCACCTTGACTCTTTACAAACTGGGCAATTGTTTAAGTCTTCATACTCTTTCCCATATAAAGGACACAATTATTTTTATAATTATGTATTTTCCCATACTCTATTCCCAAAGTACTCAAAATCTTATTAGTCTCATACATACTATTTGATATTTCATTATTTTTTAATATAAGCTCTCTTAAAAATTTTAACGATTTTGTGAAATTAGAATTTGTATACGCACCCAATGCCTTTAAATTCCATAATCTAACTAAAGTGGACAATTTCGTGAATTTTGTACACCCCTCATACACGAGTGTCTCGACATCATTCATCATTGTCTCAAGTAACTCCGGATGGTGTAAAAAGTGTTCTTTCAAATCATTTATCATGTCAACTATATTGTCATCATCACCTATATTATCCTTACTAATAGGTTCTTTTCCTTTACCATTCAAAGTTGGATTGAAAAAGAATGTCATGTTTGATAACTATAAATAATCTCATTTTGAAATAAGTGTCCTCTAACAATTTCAATTGAATGAGATCTATGATTTTCACAGTGAACACAAGGACACCGAATTTTACCACCTTTGGCATGAGTTTTAGCAAAAAAAAAAATCCTTCCATACCATCTGTATATCATTTAGTCAATCTATTATCCATATCCATTCCTACCTATTTGCTAGATATAGATCAAAATAAGAGATAGATCAATTATAAACAATTTCATAAATTTTATACTAAGTAATCTACCTATATAAATCATACCATAAATCCATAAATTTTACAAATTACTTATACCCATAAATTTCAATATAACTAATCATGCTCATAAATCCAACCAAAAACTTAATCAATAATATCAAAAACTACACATATGTAATCAAAGGCTTACAAAAAAAAGAGATGGAGAAGGATGAAGATGAATGACGACGGCGAGGGCAGCTTTTGGAGGTTCAGGCTGTGTTTTTGAGGCTGTTAGTTCACGTTCTACTTTTGTTTCACAAGCTGGAGGAGGGATTATAAGAGCACCTTTCACGACTTTTTTTAACCGGCATGGAAGATAATAAAAAATAATAATTCAACTTATACAACGATTTTCCCTAAAAATCGTCGTGTAAAGTATGAGTATTCCATAACGATTCTTTCAAAAAATAGTCGTGAAACCCTCTAAAAAATTATGAAATATTGAAAACCGTTGTAAAAACATGACGGTTTTCATGTTTTTTGTTCCTTCCACTTTTTTTATCCCCATAATATGTTGGTTTTCAAAAAAAAAATCATTAAATAGTGCGTTGTGTAACCCATAATTTCAAGCAATAGTATGAGAAACATGGAAACATTTTAGAGGTGCACGTGCCCTAGTCTGCTATTTGGTATGTTGTAAAAAGCAGAGCTTAGACTTACTCTTTGATTAATTAACTCTTGAGTTGACATTAATATAATATTAATTTGAATATGTTTTCGCATGTCCACACGTACAATCTATCATACTATATATTTGTATCTCATTAATTCTTATAAAAATACATAAAATTCTGTGGCTATTTGGACCTTGCTCTTTCTCGGGTGGTTTTAGTATTGTTGATATTCCTAATTGCTAATCCGAAAGCAGATTTCTGATTAGTCCTCGAGTTGTTCGGCTTCGTTTGATCTAATTTGAGGCGATGACCAACAAATTACTTGTACTACTAGTGGTCGACATAGTATTATAATTACTAGATTTTCTAGCGTTGATGACTTTCTCAACCATTCTACTTCCAACAAACACACTGCCCTTACTACTACCATTACTATTGATCTCCTGTTTGTTATTCGTTGCCTCCGCCTTGATCCGGCCCCTAGTGACACCCGGTGAGCACGACTTCTGCCTCGGTTTTGTCATTATTGGTTTGGCGAATGTCGGCCCTTCTAGTGCCGATCTCAGCGGGGCAACGGCAGCCCGACCCCGTGTAGTTGAAGAGGAACGCTGCTCCGTTCTTAGATTAGGAGGTGTTTGTGTCTCGTTAGAAAATATTCCAACAACATTGCTATGATAGGATGGCCGTTCTTTGGAACTAGCAGTTGTACTCAAGCCAGCACTCTTTGAAGCCAAGGTAATTGGTGATAGTTTCTGAACGACGTCGTTCTTCGATGTTGTAGATTTTGATTTTGCCTTTTAGCTGGTTTTTGAATATTACTATTATTGCTGGACCTGGATGACAACTCGGAGTTATTCCCACCTGCAAACTGGAAGGGAAAGTTTCATGCACGTCATTTTTTGAATAAGTAAAACACAACTTAAATATATAATAATATGCGTAATAGTGTGATATATTATATAACTTTTTAAACATAATATGAATCAATATATTTTTTGAAATGTCACAAAACATGTAATTTTTTCGAAATTATAATATAGATGTTAGATTCACACATGCATCAACCTGCTAGACCTGAGCATTAATTTTAATATGATCGTCAGCTTAGTTTGTATATATATATATATATGTATATTTATAGGGTGTTTAGAAATTGTAATTAAAACTTAAACTTTTGAACCGAAAAGTATACAATGTAAGAGCTCTACATTGTAGCTCATTTTTTTTTATCATTGTAATATGTAAAAGCTTTACATTAACTAACAATTTTGGTTAAAACTTATTTTACCAAATACTCTACAAAATTAATCTGATGCATTCTATCAAATTTTAAATCAAATTTCTAGTTGTAATAAACAAGGGTACCTAAATTTTCTTTTATAATGGAATACCAATTTTCCCCTTTATAATATGATCTTCAAAATATTGTTACCGTCGGTAAATTCATACAAAAATACCACCTTTTCCTTTTTCAGATTGAATCTTCAAAATATCAGTTTTAAACACCGTTAGTACTGGACAAATTTTTAAAAACACCGCAACTGTATACCCTCAGTAACTGTAAGAAAAAAACACAAAACGCCTCCTCTTTAGCCAAAATATAAGTTTTGACCCTATTAGTACGCCGATGCCTAAATTATACTTTGTATTTTAAAAATCAATCATAAAAACACTCAAAATAGATTAAATTTTTCAAATTACAACATTAATTCCTTGTTCCAATCGTGATAAATACCATGCAAAA
Organism: Artocarpus heterophyllus; assembly: GCA_025403435.1. Taxonomy (NCBI): domain Eukaryota; kingdom Viridiplantae; phylum Streptophyta; class Magnoliopsida; order Rosales; family Moraceae; genus Artocarpus; species Artocarpus heterophyllus. The sequence goes on from CM046343.1 coordinate 30,327,849, forward strand.
TATTATTTAACTGAAATATTAAAAAATAAATATTAAAACTCACAAAACTCTCAAAATAATACAAAAAAGAAAAAATTTGATAGAAAACATATAGGTTTTGGGGGAGCCCATCTTCTTTAATTTCTTATTGGCTCGACATGGAAATCTAAATGGGACAATTTAATTAGAACATATATGACCAATTGTTGTGTTTCCAAATTAAAAACTTTTTCCTCCTCTTCCACATATTGCAACGACGAACCAATGAGGGCTCCACGCAAGCCTCATGAGGAGAGGGTCTTGGTATAATGGATCATGACCCATGTCCATAAGAGAAAGTTTTGAGCCACTAGCTCGACTTGCTGTGGCCGAGTTGTCCCTAATCTCTAATCCCCTTTCGCTTTCTTTGTCATACACCTTTGTGGACCAGTGCCAAGTCTCTTGAAACTTAATCCCTCCAGATTTATTTATTTATTTATTTATTTCTATCATGAACTTTCAAGCTTCTCGTTAAGGACGCGGCTTGGGGTTGACGAAGACGATAAGTAAGGGGTCTATTTCTTTTTAAAAAAAAAAATTACGGTTATTTTATTTCTCTTTATTTGTTTCAATATTTAATCTATTTTATAGAAAGAATTAAGATTTAATGTGTAGTTAGCTTTTAATGGTATGCCAAGTCAACAAATCCGATAAGATTAGATGGAATTGGCCGGAGGGGGCCTTTGAATGGTTTTCTGTTTATTAGATCGAGGGTGTTTCGAACTATTTTGAACAATCATGGAGCAATTTTTAAAATGGTCTATACTTCAGGGGAGTTTATGAAATAATCCTTTTTCTTCGAGTTTATGAAATAATCCTTTTTCTTCCCCATTATTAAGAATAGTTTAGGTATTACTAAAAAAAATTTGACTATAAGGTAAGGGGTTATTTTTAGTTTATTATGAGGATAGTTTCGGTGTTATCAAAAATTTGACCGGTTTATAATTTAGTGAAATATTGTAATGTTGAATCCTTATTATATTAAAAAGGTTCATAAGTATCCTTTAGGGTTATCAATCCTTTAAAAGTTTCACCACTGGTGAATATAATTTGCCTCTCAAATCCTATAATTATTGTTAAAGATAGTTAGGTTAAAAAAAAAAGACTATAAATTTAAAATGTACCAAATCAAAAAGATCAAAAGAGAGTAGATTTTCTTGAAATTAATTCCTAAACATGAAATATTGAACATCACATACTATTTTCACTTAATATAATTATAGGGTGTTTGGCCGGTTCTAACTAACAAACAGTGAAAAACTCCCACATCTTATGATAAAAAACAAAATTTACTACAGTGTAAAGCTCTCATATATTACAATGTTTTTAACCAAAATTAGTTTCAACAATTCGTTCTAACTACAGTTCCCAAACACCCTATTAAGCATAAAAGAAAACCAATTTGCAGTAACATAACATAACATGGAGAGTAAGTAACAAATCCTTGAAAGAGGTTGTTGGAAAAGTGATGGTGTAAGTGTTACTTCTTTTTCCTTTTGTTGCTCTTGGGATGCAATATTGTTGTTGCTGTCGTTGTTGTTGGCAGCTGCTTCCATCTCAATTGAAGGGAATAGGGGCGTTGATGGCGGCGTTTTCAACCTTAAAAAATTAACATAAGTAATTACAACCAGATTCACATAATTTCATTCCTTTTTAATTAACTAGAAAGAAGTTGAGGAATTCACAAAGAGAATTACTTCTTTATTAAAATTTACCAATCATAGTCATATTTGTCGTTTTCCGCAAGAAAATCCGATCCAATAGATCCTTTTTTGGTAGATGGAATTCTCAAGATTTGATAATCTCCTGGATCATGATGATCATCAACACTAATTATAAATATCTTCTTGTAGGCCGTTCGGTATATGAAATAATACAACATTGAATAAGATAGTCTTAGAGGATTAGACTGAAATGTATTATAAAAGATATGATAAAATTTTAGCTAGTATAATCTTATGTTTGGTGTTGTGTTACTAGGATAGGGTGTTTGTAAAATTTTTCAAAATTTAGGTTCAAATTGTAATTTTTTAAGATTAGAGGGCAAAAATATAGTTATTAAAAATATTTCTATCACATAAAAATTACATTTTGACTCTTATTTTTTAAAAAATTATAGTTCAACCATAAATTTATAAATTTTTACAAATAGGTTTTGGAAATTTTTCACAACGTACTAAAGTTGTGTTTGATCTCATGCTTTAGAGAGGGATTATCTAAATTTTCTCCCAATAGGATTCAAGCATGGACTAAATAAAATGTTATCCAATCTGGTCCTTTAAAGTTTTTCATCAAACAAAGTATTAAGATTTTATCTAATCTAATCTAGTCCTCCGTCATCTTACGTGCCAAACATGCCTATTATAATTATATGTAACCATGAAAATAAAAATAAAAAAGAATAATAGTTTCGGAGCAGATTTTTTTTCTACTAGTGAAAAACTTTTTTGAGACAGATCTTGAAACACATATGTAGCATAAAAATGAAGACAAGAGTACCGTTTGGATGAGTTGGAAAAGGGAAAGCTGCATCAAATTCATCAGATAAGAGTAAAAGAGTGAAGGAGATTGCGGTGTTTATGTTGGTGTAACTCCCGGAATAGAGACAGATCTCCGTCTTTGACAAGTGCTCTGTCGTTTTTGCGTCCATTGGTGACAAACGACATCATTTCTGCAGGTATTCTGCTCCCAAACCCGCCTTTCATTACATGGATATATATAATATATGCTCTCTTGCTTTTGAGAGAGAAGAAATTGGATATATTTGTAGCTGTTGGAATGCTCTTTTGGGCTTTTTTATTTTTATTTTTTTTTTGTTTGAAGGAATATTATTACCGTTGCTACTCATCTCTTTCGTTTCATTCCTTCCTCTTTATTGGAGTAATCATGGGGTCCGTTTGGTGAATGGATTCGAATTAGTGATTTGATTTGAGTTGTATGATTTTAATTAAGATTTGAATTAGTGATTTGAATTGTTATCCGAATTGTCGTTTGAATGTGCATTTAAGTTTTGATCTGAATATGAAATAAAATTGAAATTTGTGTTTGAAGAGGTAATAAGAAAGAAGAAATTGAATATATTTGTAGCTCTTGGAATGCGCTTTTGGGCTTTTTTATTTTTATTTTTTTTTGTTTGGTTTGTTTGAAGGAATATTATTACTGTTGCTACTCATCTCTTTCATTTCATTCCTTCCTCTTTATTGGAGTAATCATGGGTTCTATTTGATAAATGGATTCGAATTAGTGATTTGATTTGAGTTGTATGATTTTAATTAGGATCTGAATTAGTGATTTAAATTGTTATCTGAATTGACGTTTGAATGTGCATTTAAGTTTTGATCTGAATATGAAATAAAATTGAAATTTGTGTTTGAAGAGGTAATGAAAATAGTTTTTGACTTATTAACAAATCTAATAAGATCTTAATGTTAATGATCTTAAAAAAAGATGCAATATGGATCTTACTTTTATCCTCTCTTCATTAGGAACACAATGAAAAAAAAAAAAACATCTCAATTGGATATCAAATGAAGAAGTTATGATTTTTTTCCTCAACTATAGGGAGAAAATTTTAGCTTTTAATGTAGCAAAGATATCCAAGTATCACGAGTTTAAGGAGGTCAGAACTCTAAAACTTAGATTTTTGATACTCATTTGATTCAAATTTGGGGAAACAAATATGTATTCAAAAAATTCTTCATCCTCAAATTTAAATTTAAGTCTATTGAATCTAAAAAATACACAAAACAAACATGCCAATAATGATCTCACGTTGCTATGAGAGCCGGCCATTACAAGTTACTTATCTTGGAATATAAAATTGAACAAATCCCCATATTCTTCCAAATGCACATTTTGGCTTCTTTAGCTCTGCTTCACATACATTTCTCCAGGAAGCCAATATTTTCGGTTTTAAAAAATAATCTTTAACAATAACGGCTGGCGCTCTCAGAAAGGCCGAAGGTCTTTTTTTTTTTTTGTCATACATTTTTTTCTTTATTCTTGTCCTATTTTTATACATATTCACTTTTCTTTTTCAATTTCTTTACGTTTCTTCTTTGTAGACATGCTTATTACAAACGCACAAATCAAGATTCTGGCCAAGTTTGATCTTATTGTTTAATCAATGAATCATGTCTCTATATCTTTACTAATTGGCATTAATGACCCTTGAATCATTCAAATAAGTACTTAGGCAAACACTTTTTATAGCAGTAAATACTAAGTTGAGCATTTTGCCGGCAGAATATTACTTAGGGTCTACTTAGCACAGGTTCTATTTGTGTTTTTAGTTAGTAAAAGAAAAGAAGTAAAAATTGTAGTTTTTTAATAAGTGTTTGAAATCATATTTTTAAAAGAGTTTTTATAAGTCAAAATGGTTTCAAATTTTTTTTAAGTGATAAAAATGTTATATTTAAGCTTATAATGTATTATTAATACTTTGGCACAACTTTTAAAGTCTATTTTAAAAGTACTTTTTTGAGAAGCCACATTTTATAGCTTTAATAGGAAGCGATTCTGACAACTTATCCAAACACTTTCAAAAGCAATTTTTGAACTCAGAAAGCCAAAAATAACTTCTAAAAAGTCCTCCCAAATAAGCTCTTAGTAAATTAATCCAAATATAATTAGGCAACTCCTATATGCTAGTGCGTAAAAAATATAGTATATCAACACTAAGTAAAGGAGTTAGGTACAGAGAGCTGTAAACCACAGCTTGACCTTTTTGGCTATGATTTCTTGATCATATTTTCGGTATGATCTTTCCAAGTACAAATAGTGATTTATTCACAAAAGGCTCACCACACCTTTTAAGATAATGGCTATATTATTTATTATATGAAATAAAGTTTCTAATTATAAATCACAAGATAACAAAAAAGTGTTATAGTTGTGAATAAATATCATAAGGTTCTAGGGCTAGCTAATGTTCTTAAATTATAATATATATATATAAAGTATTTGTATAAAAAAGATATAATGTTAAATAACTTATAACCCATTTGTTTTACGAATGTTGTTGAAACATTTTAGTTACAATGTTTTCTCTCACAAAAAATTAAACTTTTATTAAAATTTTCTTTTCAAACACACGAATAAGATGAGTAATTAGTGTTATGGGGTGATTTTTTATGATTAAAAAGGCCATCTAAAAATCTAGACCACCTTAGAACTAGGTGTCCAACTAAGAGGTTGAATACCTAGTGGCCAATCTAGGCCTAGAATACTGAGTCGAATAGGCTGAGAAGGCTAAGAAAAGTACCAAACCAAGTACGTGAGAAGGCTAAATGATTGAGAAGACCAGGAAGGCCAAACATTAAAAGGTTGACCTAGGCCGAATACCTAGTGGCTGATCGAGGTTGGGAAGTTCGAGCTGAATAGGCGTAGAAGGCCAAGTACTAGGTGGCCGAGAAGACTAGGTACTAGACGGTTGAGAAGATCAAGTACTATGTGGCCAAGAAGGCTAAGCCAAATAGGCTGAGAAGGTCAAGTATAAAGTGACTAAGAAGACCAGGCTAAGTAGGATGAAAAGGCCAAATACTAAGGGTGTGTTTGTTTTAAGGGTTCAAAGAGTTTGAACCAGATTTTTGAGCTAAGCAAGTGTTTAGAGACAAAAAAAAAAAAAAAAAAGAAGCTCTAACTTAATCTCAAACATTGAACTCAAAAGGTGGGGTGAATTTGGATTTAACACCACCTTAATTTTAAGATATTTGAACTCAAGTTTTGAACCTTTTTCTCATAAAAGTCTTTATATCTAAACATAGTTTCAAATTTTATTATCCCTTCAAATCCAAAATTAATTGATATCTAAACATCAGCTCATATTACAATTTCAAATCACATTCTTCAAACTCTCACCCCAAACCACAAAAAAAAAAAGAAAAAAATTCAAACTACCATGTTTTGAATTCATGAACCAACCAGACCCTAAATGGACGACCTAGGCTAAATACCAAATGAATGACCAAACTTAAGTGGCTTGCCAAAATACTACCTACCTCAGATCAATGCTCACCTTTTGGGAACATCTTACCTTTGGGATCCTGACACTTATCACTCAGTCCAAGAGCTCTGTATAACTGTATACCAAGGTCACAAGTCAAATCTAGTCTACACCCAAATCTAAGCTAAATTCTATAAATAGGAGTATTAACTTTACCGCAAAGGTGTATACATTCTTCTCTTGCTTACTTTGCCTCTTCTCTTGTTCTTACCAATCAATTCACTAACTTGAGCATTAGAGTGCCCTTGGCAGACACTACAACAATGTTTCGCTCACTCCAAGGCCTTATCTTCTCTTGCATATGCAACCAAATCAAGCAGAGCCAAGCAAAACATGGAACTAGACCACTGTGTGTCCCATGCATGAGGTGTTTTGTTAATTTTGGGCATTAACATTTAGCATAAATCAATAAACTGCACAATCGGTAAATAAATGTTGGCTACTTTTTTTTTACAAGAATATTGGTATTGTTTACTACCGCTAATTTGATGAAAGATTTAAATTGGATTATTACAATGATAGCTAATGTATGTACAGATCTTATGAAATGATTAAGAAAATTTTAAAATTAAATATTGTAATTTACATATTTCAGTCAAGGATTTTCTTAAAAAATTTCATGTTTTGATTTTGTAATTGAAGGATTTATGAAATTAATATATAAATTTCAAATTCAATAGTAAATATTAAAGTTAAATTTATTAATTTTTTATAATTGGTTAATTGGGTTGATAAATTTTCACCATTAATTTAAGGCAAAAGAAATTTCAAATCATAAATAACTTGGGAATTCGATTAATAAGAATTTCAAGTACAATATGGAGAGGCTTGTAGTATGCAATGCCCTGTCGTATTGTATACATACTAATAAGTCTATTGAAACCTAAAAGAGTAAGTTAAGTTAAGTTTTACAGTCGTACTAATCTCTCAACTTACGGAGAGACTTACGTAAAAAAAATAATAAATTAGATTATAATGTTGTTGAAGACCTTGCAAATCTTAACTTCATGAAGATTGCGAGCAATTAGTATGAATACTTAGACCTACATGAAAAATAAGACATGATCATAATGAAGAATAACCGACACATGCATGTTTTTAATATATTTTTTAATGATTTGCAAAACGTAGTTCCTATTTGTTGAATGAAAACTCGTCCAAATATATTCATGTTATAGGTATGCAACCTATGAGCAACGTCTAATAGACAGTGACGCTGCGGCGGACGAGCAGTGATGATGAGGAATGGATATAGCCGCATTTTATTCTGCGTTTTGTTTTCTAAATATGACTCTTTTTTCAAGTATATGTAGTATAATTGAAACTTTGTATGTATGTTTTGGAGAGGTTGCAACTATGGAGCTCAAACTGTACAACCTTAAGGCTAATATATTATAACTTTTATGGCAACAAATATAAGAACCTTTTAATTAAAGTAAGTTAATAAGGTTGTTTTAATTTAATAATGTTTAAGAAAAAAATTCTAATCATAATAAGTATTTGCTTAAAAATATATTTAACTAGTTTAAGTAACGACTACATAGGTAAAATCCTTATACCTCAATCCTAAAGGATTTAGTGAATATTTTATCTTTTCTTGTTTCAATGGCTATATCTTATGCACACATATATATGCTTTGAAAACACATTTTACAAAGTTGAATAAAAGCATTAAAATAGATTATCCAAAGAAATAAAAAATATTTTGACGATAAACTTGTCTTAGATTTTATTCAAATCAACATTTTGAAAATATGTCTATTTGTAGCGTCAAAAATTTGAAAAAGCTTGTGCCAACGTTGTCTAGTAACCTTATCAGTCACTTTATTCAGCTTGCGGGCCGCTGAAAATTTTCTAGTCCTTGTGCCTCTGTCCAGTCAACCGGATGTTGGCCACTAAAGACTGACATGGTTCAAATAATCATATTTTTTACCATTTGATGGCGAGCAAAAATGAAGTTTTTCACCTCATTTCTCATATTTAAGAAGGTTTTTAAGTTTAAAAGTGTTGTTAATGCAATAAGAAAGCTCATAATTTGTTTTTTTGGCCTTTTTGTTTTCCTTTTATTATATTAAATTACATTAATATTCCCTATATTTTGTCAAAATTATAAAGATACCTTGTGGACCGAAATTAATTACACCGACACCCCCTACCTATTCAAAAAGTTACAGAGAGTTCCCTCTCTATTCCAAAAATAAGAAGTTCCCTCTCTTAGTTGACCATAAGGTTGACCATTAATTTTGTTCATAATGTCAAAATTGCCCCTTCATACATTAAAAAATGTTATAATTATTTATGCAATTAGAAATGACGATTTTATCGTTCTTTTGCATTAAAAATGAGTTTAAATAATTTGTACGTACTTATAACTATAAATGTCACTCTAAAGGAAGATAAAACATTTTCTTTCCAAAGATATCAATTATGTAAAAAAAAAAGAAGATAAAATACAAGGATTAAAATTATATAGTAAAAAAAGTCTACATTAATTCGCAAACATATCCAAATCCATGTTTTCAGTTCCAAAAAGTTGTTCGGTATACAAATTACTCCTAGAAATATTTTTTTTCTTAAATTTTTCAACAAATGTGTGTTTTCCTTTATCAATTAATAATTTTGAATATTTTAAAACTAACTAGATCTTACTAAATTAGATAGTTATTATCTTATTATTATATTAATTTCGTAAAAGATTAAAAATAAAAATTATTAAAAAAAACAAGGTTATGAACTCCAAACTAATAAATAAAAAATATAAATCTTATCTTATATGAAATAAAATAACATTAAGAATTTTAAAATAAAAACAAAAAATGGAAAATTCTCTCATCTCTCTATCACTCCTCCTTTTTGATCTCTCTCTCGATTTCCCCCTCTCTGGGTGGGCGATGGGGGAAGGGTTGACAAATGTGGGGGGTGACAAGGGACTGTGGGCAATTGAATGTAGGTGACGGGGCCGGGGCGGCTGGGCGGGCTTTGATGCTACATGGGCTTGGGTTGGACGGGCTGGGCAACATGGCTGGTGGCAGGAGGGTTGCACAGTACAATCAGCAACATGATGGCTAAATAAGGCAGGCGACATAAGGATCAAGGGAGGGCAAGGGGGGTCGAGAAAGGGGTTGGGAGATTGAGGGAGGGTTAGGGGGAAAAGGGCTTGGAGGTCGAGGTCGAGGTCGAGGTTGGGGACTAGGAAGTGGCAATCATCAAGGGAGACCAGGGAAGGGGGTGGGAGGGTAAGTGAGTGTCGGGGGAGGGGTAGTCTAATTCATAGGGGCTGCTTGGTTTTTTTTATTTTTAATTTATTTTTATCTGAGGGAGCAGCTAGGCTTGTTTGGGTAGTAAACAAGGTTATATATATATATATATCAATTGTTTACATTATAAGTTGCTACATCAATGGCTAAAATTAAACAAGATATTTTTGTATATTCATATTAAAAACTAGCAGTGTAAACTTCAAGGATTGTCAATGTAATTAGTTTCATAATTGAAGGTGTCTTCATAATTTTGGTAATATTATTAAGAAAAATTCTAGATTAGTACCTTATGTTATATTGAAATATGCGTTTAGTACCTTATATTTTTAGAATATCTAATATTAGTACGTCGACCATTGAGAAAATCTTTTTAGTACCTCAGAGTCTTTTTTGGGGTCATGAAAAGACAAAATTATCCTTTGTAATGTTGACTAAAATTTTGAGTAAAAAAACCCAATCCTTCAAATCTTCTCTTTCTCAATCTAAAAAAAACCCAACCATCGCCCCATCATCCCCCAGCCCAGCCCCTCTTGCTCATCCTCTTCCTCTCCTTCTCGGCCATGGAATCCCTTTGGAGCTACCATAGATCCACTCGCGAACCCTCTTCCTCTTCTTCCCCTTTTCCTTCTCTCTCCATGAAAAGCTTGTCACCTTCTTCAACATTGATGGCCACGTCTTCTCCTTCGCCTTCCCAATCAGAGATGCGAGCTTTAGTGTCCTCATTAATGGCGACCGCTGCAATGGCGTCCTCCTCTTGTTGGGACCAGTCGGAGGTCTAGGCCACAAAGGCTACCAAGGACGACGACAAGTGTTTGGGGTTTTTTTTTCAATCCATTTTTTCAATGTTTATGTTTTTTTTATTGTCTTTTACTACGCCTTCCCAACTAGTGATATGTGGAAATGGTTGAATTGCTTTTCATTTCCCTTACAAAAATGCGTTTTTTTTTAATATCAATATTGAAATTTTTCTGAAGATAAAGAAGAGGAGGTTTGTTGAGTTTTGTAATTGTAGGTGGAAGGACGAAAAAGATGAAATTGATATTTTTTAGGTTTTTTTAGGGATTTTTTTCTTCAATTTTTTGGTTTTTTTTTACTCAAAATTTCAATCAACAATACAAAAAGGGTAATTTTATCGTTTCATATCTTAAAAAAGACTCTAATATACTACAATTATTTTTTCAAGGGTCAAGATACTAATACTAAATATTTTAAAATATAAAATATTAAACACATATTTTAATATAACACAGAGTAGTAATATAAAAATTTTCCATATTATTAGTATTATTATTTGGTCAAGAAGAAGAAAATCCTCCAGGCTTGGTTTTTGCAAGTGTTTGTCCCCAAAACCGTTGATTCCCCCTCTTGTGCCGAAGTAACCGGTTTCGTGAGTAGAGACAAGGGATGCTTAGAACGCCTCTCCGCGCTACATTGGCCAAGCTAAGGCTCTCTTCCTTCTCCTGCTCCTCTGTTTCTCTTCTCATCAATCAAAACCAAAACCAAGACCAAAATGCTCTTCTTCTTATGCCAAACCTATCAACTAACCCTAGCAGCCGCCGTAATGGCGCCATTTGGTTTGGCAGCCAGAGACGATGGATACAGACGGAGGCGTTTGTTTCGGCTGCAAGTTTAGATTCATCAGAAGAAGTAGCTTTGGAGTGCGTCGTAAAAATATTCACGGTTTCAAGCAGCCCGAACTACATCCTTCCATGGCAGAACAAGTCTCAGCGTGAGACCACCGGTTCTGGTGTGTCTTTCTCTTCTCTTCTCTTTTCTTTCATTCTTTTGCTTTACAAATTAATTGATAAATTAATTTCATTAAATATGTATGTTAATAGGATTTGTAATACGTGGTAAGAAGATTGTTACAAATGCACATGTAGTGGCTGATCACACGTTTGTACTTGTAAGAAAACACGGCTCTCCCACCAAATTCAGAGCCCAAGTCAAAGCCGTCGGTCACGAATGCGATTTAGCAATTCTCTCCGTGGAAGACCAACATTTCTGGCAGAATGATAACGATGATGCTGATGTCAACTTTCTTGAATTCGGAGACATTCCTCTTCTTCAACAAGCCGTGGCTGTTGTTGGATATCCTCAGGGAGGAGACAACATTTCTGTTACGAAAGGCGTTGTTTCGAGAGTCGAGCCGACTCAGTATGTTCATGGTGCAACACAATTGATGGCAATACAAATTGATGCTGCTATTAATCCTGGTAATAGTGGTGGCCCTGCTATCATGGGTAACAAAGTTGTTGGTGTTGCTTTCCAAAACCTATCTGGTGCTGAGAATATTGGGTCAGTCTCGTTTTTCATTACTGTTATTTTTCAAAACAAATTGTATAGTTGGGATTTTTGTTTATAACTAAATTTATGTTGGAATTGCAGTTATATAATTCCCGTTCCAGTGATTAAACATTTTATAGATGGTGTTGAGGAAAGTGGAGAATATGTTGGATTCTGCTCTATGGGTTTGTCATGTCAGCCTACTGAAAATGTTCAACTTAGAAACTACTTTCGGATGCATGATGACATGACCGGCGTGCTAGTGAGCAAAATTAATCCTCTTTCTGATGCAAACAAGGTTTTGAAGAAAGATGATATTATTCTTGCATTTGATGGAGTGCCTATAGCAAATGATGGAACAGGTAGTCACACTCACTTGTTATTCATTTATAATTCTTCTCCTTTTCTTTTCCACACTTTTTTTTTATAGTTAAGCTGATGACATATGGTTTGAATAAAATAGGAAAATAGAGAAGATAGAATAAGATTTGTTTTTATTATCTTTGTCATGATTTCTGCTTTGCAGTTTGTTTCAGAAATAGAGAGCGGATAACGTATGATCATTTGGTCTCCATGAAGAAACCCAATGAAACAGCTGTTGTTAGAGTTCTGAGAGATTGCGAAGAACATGAATTTTCTATCACCCTTCGACCTGTAAGTCATTGTAGTTTTGTTGTATGTATGGGCTGTGATGTTTTGGTGTTTCTAATCTATAGGGTAAAATAAAGTCGTTTGTTATGGGATAAACAAATACATGCTTATTCTTGTGAGAACCATATGAATTAGACAGTAGCTACAGAACTGTGGTGTTTTTCTCGGCAGTTGTTGGATCCTTGGTTAAACTTCAGATGTAGCATAGCATCTTTATGCTTGAGGTGGTTCATACCTAACAAAATGAGACTAATGCCAAAGCACACAAAAAATCATGTATCTATATGGGGTTTCATATGCTGCCGATGTATTTAACTTTTTATTCATCTTTGTCAGACTCAAGATTTCTATTTGATGCTTTGCCATAACGGTTATGTCAGAACTTCTAAATCAGTAAAAGTACAATAAATATTCTGTCAAGATTTGAGATCAACGCTAGCAAAAGAACGAAACATGCGACATTAATGACTTTCATCAACAGCCAAATTCTTGTCAAAAAACCAAATGGCATTGGTTACATTTGTATTTTTATACATTTATTTACCCTGTCTGCTTCATCCTAGAATCTTGAACTTGCCATCTTGTTATTGTAATGCTTTGTTATACGGATTACAAATCTTCCTAGAGCCTTGGAATCATTTTGATGATAAACAAACATAATCATCGTTGCTTAAAATTGTCAATTCTGCAGCTGCAACCATTAGTTCCAGTTCATCAGTTTGATAAGCTTCCAAGCTATTACATTTTTGCTGGTTTGGTATTTGTTCCGCTCACCCAACCATACCTTCACGAGTATGGAGAAGACTGGTACAGCACTTCCCCACGTCGTTTATGTGAAAGAGCACTTAGGGAACTACCGAAAAAGTCTGGGGAGCAGCTTGTCATCCTTTCTCAGGTTTGTTTGCCTATGAATCTTTCATGTGCAGTGTAATTTTTCAAAATTAGAAACGTTTTTGGTTACGTTCTTCTTTACTTCAGGTGCTAATGGATGATGTCAATGCTGGGTATGAGCGCCTTGCAGAATTACAGGTGCCAGCTTCCCTTTATATATATATATATATATTTTTTTTTTTTCTTTTCTTTTATAAGTTTTTTTTGCCCCTAATTAGTTATTCTGTAGTTGCATCCGTTGGGATTATGAAACTTGTAAGTTTTCAGGTTAAGAAGGTGAACGGAGTAGAGATTGAAAATCTGAAACATTTATGCCAACTTGTGGAGAACAACACAGAAGATAATGTGCGCTTTGATTTGGACGATGAGAGGGTTATTGCGTTGAACTATAATTTAGCGAAAATTGCTACTTCGAAAATTTTGAAGCGGCATCGGATACCTTATGCAATGTCCTATGATCTTGTTGATGAGAAAAATTAGAATTCAACCCAAGCCTTGCTTAAGATACGATGCAACCTAATGAAATAGAGAGGAAATTGGACTTCCTTGCAAGGGCTGATTCTTTTTATTTTGTTTAATATTTTAAATTTGAAAATGTATTATTTGACCATGCAAATGGTGGCCAATAACGCATTAAGATATAGGTGAAGAGGAAGAGAAGAATTACTTTCATGAGGCTTGGTCAAATAGGCAAACTCGTTCTTTTTCTTTTTAGTCATTGTTTACTTGTGTGCTGTTTCTTGGCACATCCTTGTAGGAATCGTCTTTGTTATAGTGAATTTTACAAGAATGTTTCTTGCTGGAAAATTCTCTAATATATGATTGGTACTGGGTCATTCATAAACCAACAATCTTGTATCTCTCTTTTTTTGGTTTCTGAATTTTACAGAAACTGTCGAACCTATACTTCCTCTTATGAACTTTGTTCTTTTCTTCATGGACATCTCTAATATTGTCCTTGCCATATGCCTACCCTTTTGGTGCGGGATATAGCTCTTGCGACATAACCTCCTCTGCTCTATGAGTTCCAAACCTTATTATTCACGCATCCATATTGGAACTGACATAGGATTGAACCATTCAAAAAGGCGATCATGAGTCCGATTTGGATGCAGTGGACGACGGAAGAAGACCACCAGCTTGGGCAGGTAGAATTTTGCCAAATGTTGACATTGCTTCTCTGTCCAAGTTTGCTACAACCTGTCGATCAGAAGGAAAATCATGTTCAAGGAAAAACATCTAGTACTTCACGATGAAAGGGAAACCAGTGTGACATTGTGACATTGACCTAATATATGAGCACAGATGGTACAATACACCTTCCAATTTGTTCCTACGCAAAGAGCCTGGTTTCTGTTATGTGCAGAGGAAACTCGGCGGCTCATAGGGTTCAACCACAAGGAAGAAGAGCAAAAAGAAAGAAGGACAAGCTGTGAAAGTAATCCAAGGTTGCATAAAAATTTAGTTTAACAGGCCTTTTTCTATTTCTTGACATTGCCATTCCCTTTTAAATAGTGTCAAAATACTTGCATCTATTTGTTGTTCTTTTTTCTACTTAAATTGTTCTGGTGTCAAAAATTATTCAATTTCTTGTTATCTTTTAAAATTCGTCTCTTGTCAGTTTATTGAGCTTATGTAGCTTACCAAACATCGTTTCCAACGAGTGCATTCTTTTTCTATTTGTTATTCATTGTTTGTTTTTGGCTAAAAATATCTTGATAAAATTGGTTTTGAGCAGTCATGTTGCTTGATTTTTCTGAACATATGTAGCTTGATTTTTTTAATTTTATATAACTTGATATGTATACACATGTATATATATATATATATGTTTTTAGGGAATCCTTTAGTTAATGTATATAAATAACAGTCTAATCAGCTACTATCTGTGTTAAAAATTTGCAATTCATGATGTAGAATTGCTTACAATTGTTGATTAGACCAATAAGACTTTCACATCTACCCTTATGTCTGAAAGATGAGTTTAAATTTATGAATTTAAACTGTCTAAAACTCTCACATGTTATAGTATTTGAACTTATTTTTTGAGTTTAAATCATTTTGGAAAACACCTTACACATTAACGATAAAGTACCAGAAAGCTCTTGTAAATTATGTGATTTATTTCCTTCAATCAATTTTTTTCCCCTATTCCCTTGTTACTTGTGCGGCCAGCATTTATTCATTCTCCAAGATGGGAAAATCGACTTAATTTCAACGACCATTTTATTTCTTTGATGTTGAAATTACTGAGGCCTTGCGCCAAAGGCGCCTTGGTCCTTGGACATCTCAACCACAATCTGTGGACCAAAAGCATCATATATTTCCACAATTTTCAGCTTTCACTTTGATTGTGACTTTTTTTTTTTTTTGGGGATAAACCACTTTATAGGAAATCACGATCTTATCCAAAAGTATGTTCAGATTCGGACGGTAATCTAAAAATTGCCATACACATGAAGTTTAGTTGCTTATTTTATTGTTTTCTTATATACATTAATGTGAAGCACCAAATAGTTGGTAGCATAATCGACTCAAAAAGGGAAAAAAAACACATTAAAAAGAAAAAAAAAAGGGGGGGGATATTTCAGGGGAAAAAAAACAAAGTAGGCATTTCATTTAATGGAAAATCAGGGAAAATAATATATAGTGTAAAGTGATTATCTACTTTATGTGTACTTATTATTGGAATTATCAACAACATTTTATTGCGATAAGACTTATTTGTTAACATGATTTCTTTGCTTATTTACCAATAATAATAATAATAATAATAATAATAATAATGGGGATCTTCTCCAGATATTTGAAAAACTCTTTGTAATTACAATTTTCCCTTTTAAAACAATAAAGTAATACCAAACAAGAAATATTTGGTATATGTTTATTTTGAGGATATATTTGGTATATATATTTATTTAACAATAAAAATAATCAAAAATGATATTTATATTTTGCTAAATTTTTTAACACTTGAATAGTAAAATTAGTAATGCTGTTTTTTGCTAAATTTAACATATGTTATATATGGTTCTAAATTTCACACCAAATATAATATGTTAAATGTTGGCATTTGATTCCTAATGCATTTACTTCTTTATTTAATTATTATAATTGTATCATTTTAAAATAAGTTAAAAAATAAATTTTACCAATTTGAAAACTTAATAAAAATAAAATAATAATTTTATGAAACTGTACATTAGAGCAAAATATTAAATAATAATCCTTCAAAAAATTATCAAATGTATTATCTTCTATATTTTTTATGCCAAACATAGTACTAATATATATATTTGTATTTTTTTATGATAAAAAAAAGACAATTTTGTTTTATCGGTAAAATACTGGTGTTTATTAATCATCACATTAACTTTTTAACGGTGTAATCTATAATTAAAAGCAGTTTTATATCATGTTTTTGTAAATTTTAAAGATTAGACTGTTAAAATTTTAATCTTATGGTCAAAAACTCTGTTCTAGGTGTAAATAAAATTGTTTTCTCTGTGAGTAAAAATTTTTTGGGTGAATTTTTTTTTAATATATTGATATTTAAAGTGAAGATGACATAGATAGACAAGATACAATAAAACAAAGAAAAGCAGATTTTCTTTTTTTGAAAGAAAAGGAAAAGTAAAAGTAAAATCCCCCAAGCTACCGACGCAAACAAACGCGCGAAAATCGTACAAACTACTTTTGTCGTGTTCCTTAGAATTTCAGAGCCAACCACCAACGAACAAGGCACACGGATATTATTATTTTATTTTTACTCATTAAAAAAAAAAAAAGAATAACATATACATGTCGAGAAAACGACGCTTCGCTTCCAAAATCAATTTTCCTCTCCGGAAAGCGTTTTTATTTTCTCTCCAGCCAAACAGCACCGGACAGTCCGTGGAGACTGTAAGCAGACATGCGAGCTCGCACTCTCCAATAAATTCTGCCGCGGAAGCCAGACCGTTGATCGCCGCCGGGAATCGGCGAACTGAGGGTTCGGGCGTGGTGCTCGGCGATCCATTTTGAGGTTCTGACATGGCGTCGGAGGACGTGGTTCGGAAGACGACCAGCGAGTCCGCCGTCACGAAGATCGTGAACCTCGCCGAGGAGGCGAAGCTCGCCAGCGAGGGAGTCAAGGCTCCCAGCCACGCCTTCCTCAGCGTCTGCAAGTCACTTGTCGCCGGAGGAGTCGCCGGTGGAGTGTAAGTTCGTAGCAATCAGTGCTTGCTTCTAATTTTCGTCTCAATTATTGGATATGTTTTTTGTTCTTTTCATGTTATATTCGTTCATGTGAGTGTTTTCTCCAGCTTCATTTTAGGTTGAATTTCTGATTTTTCTTTGCGGTATTGTTGAGTCCCTTCTTCTTAATATACTTAAATTCTGCGACTGTTTGGTTCATTTCTCCCTCTATATATATATATATATGTATGTATATATATTGTGTTATTGATTCTGTGAACCGAGAGTTTTTGTGTCAAAGATTTAATTTTTTTTTCCTTTTGTATTATTGACGAATATATCCTTAATTCTTCCTTGTTTATCTGAGCCAGAAGGTCCTTTCAATTAGCCGCTTTGAATTTTCTTATTCATTGTGTGGATCTAATTGTTTATAATTCGCATAACATGATGGAAGTGTTTATTTAAAAGGTCCAGTTTATCACTTTGTTTTAATTGAGTAAGATCGCTACATTACGTGCTAAGAAACCAGGCTTGCGTTTTATGTATTGAATTTGTTGAGCCTTGTGTTCTTGTGTAAATATTTTGGATGAATAAAATGCGCCAAAATATGTGGCTGAGTCTTATTGGTTTTGCTGCTGGCTTGATTGGGACACTTATCTAACCGTCCTCGGACTTGCTCGCTGTAGGTCACGTTCTGCTGTTGCTCCATTGGAAAGATTAAAGATTTTGCTCCAGGTTTCCATTCTTTGAATTGGACGTTTGGTGATCTTATAGTAAAATCATTAACCATGATAGTTAGAAGATACTCAAGGAAGATCATTAATTACTACAACGCATGCCAATAATCACCAACCTTGGGGGCGCCTAAGAAACACATTGATTGGAATTTTGCATCAAGCACAATGAGTTAATGGGTTGTATTTTTGGGTTTGACCATGAGATAGAGAATGAGATATGGGGACCATTTTTCGGATGATGGATAGTAAATTGGATTTGCATTGGTATCATGCAGGTTCAAAATCCTCACAGCATCAAATACAATGGAACGATTCAGGGCCTGAAGTATATATGGAAAACTGAGGGTGTCAGAGGAATGTTTAAGGGCAATGGAACTAATTGTGCTCGCATCGTACCAAACTCTGCCGTCAAATTCTATAGTTACGAGCGGGCATCTAGGTAGGCATGTTAATGTCATTTATTTTTCCTCCACCTATGATACATATGCGTACCTGATTTATATAATTTAAGAATAAAGTTTGTAGAA